>UFQX01000161.1:310755-802656 GCA_900497675.1 Arapaima gigas | reverse complement strand
TTTTTTTTTTTTTTTTTTTTTTTTACATACAGCACTAGGGATGCATTTGGACCAGTTATTGGGAGGTGCTGTGGGGACCGCAAAACCTCCTAGCCCCCATCCTTGAAGTACCTGCTTATGAAGGGCCAGCCCCCAAAAAGCCTCCCAAGCCTTGCTCTCAATACAAGTCACCATGAGCTTGCCAGGACTTGAAAAGCCCCCCATCCCATTTCCAGAAGCACAAGTCACTGCACTATCCCCACAACTTGAAAAGCCCTCTAGCCTGTGGCACACCTCCTAGCCCCCATCCCAGCACTGTAACAGCATGAGGAACCCCAGGGATGGCCCACCCCCCTTGCCAGCCAAGGCTCAAAAGGTCTTTTAGATGCATGTCTGACTTGGGTATACCTGAAGTAATCAATGTGCAAGATGAAGGGTAATAATCAGTGTGCGTTTAAAGATAGGCTTAACTGAGACCAGTGGGCGAAGCTGCCTGGGTGAATACAGTGAAATGCACTCGGTTTGCATATTGCATAAGTCCAGGATGCCGCATGTCAAAAAGGCATTCAGAGCGAGATTCAGCTCTGCCAGCACTGTAGTAGGGATTAAATTTGTTTGAAGCATCTGACTGTAGAGAAACATTCAAAGCAACATTGACCATGTCTGAGCTCTTTGCAGTTTGAACACCCACTTAGAGAATACTCTTGTACGTAGGATACCCACTGAGGTTTGGACATCCATTTAGAGAGTGCCCTTATAAGTGGTATATCTATCCTACAATGACAATGCTCAAAGGGTATGTGCCATAGAAGCATACAAAGGCAAGACAGGAAGAATGGATGGACTACCCCAGATACTGTGTGACTCTGCAAGAGCTCACGAAAAGACTGCGTAAAAGTGGCCAACGTGGCTTGGCTGGAGTCCACTGATCGAGAGCAAGCTCAACAAATCATGGAAGAGGAGTTCCAGTGATTTTTGGGTGTAGAGGTTAACGACAATGACCTACTATTTGACCTCTACAAGCAGGTACCTCTGCCAGCAAGAATACCAGCAAATGCACATAGGGAGCTGTTCCGGATGAGATGCCAGGCTAACGAGGAGTTTGAGGTTGATGGGGTAGCCCATGCCTTCTCTACTTTCTACTTTGACGAGGATGACAGCCTCCTAGAGCTTGGTGACCTTAATGTATTCCATAGCCATCGGGTTTGCGGTGATTATTTCATCTTTGACAGCACAACGGATGACAAGCATGCCACTGTTCTCTGGAACCTTCCTGGCAAGTATCGCCTTCGAGTAAAATTTCAGTATGAGCAGGAGAAAGGAGACTGGGTTATTGAAGACAAGTTTGACTCAGTATGGGCCAAAAGAAAGAAGGAACAAGATGTTATTGAGACCACAAAAGCTACCAGCCCAGGTGCTCTGGCAGGCATCAACAAGGTCTATTAGCAGAACGCCTACCCCATCACTGTTGTTGTGTATGGCCTCTACCCCATCGGAGACCCTGACCCAACAAATCTGGCTCCACTCAGGGTAAGTGACCTCAACTGTGTTGCCCAGAGAGTGGTGGAGATTTAAAGGATGCCCTAAGAGGACAGAGCCTCATCAATAACAGGTGACAAAAAAATCCAGGAGTGGGAGAAAAGGGTCCAAAAAATAGGCACCACAGTTGACTACGTGGCTGAACATGAGAAAATCCTCAAGAGGACCATCATCCTGAGGGACATCACTGGTAAGGACACCTACAAACAGCAGCCATTACCTTATCATCCACAATGGCCACACCTGGTCCAAAGACTTCCACTTTCCCCAGAGCAGGGAAGTCTACATTTATGGGGGCGATGTTTGGGAAGCCATCAGAGAAGCTATGCAAAATGAGCTGATTGCTGTCTGACTCCTTGGGGGCCAAGCTAAAAAGCTGAGTTTCAAACATAGGAGTTTTGCCTATACCCAAGACGCCCACAAAACAGTCCAAGAGGCCTGTGCTGTGCTGTGAGACAAAATGCTAGTTGAAAGGGCCTTCGGGTTGAACCATGCAGCCAGCATGGTGGGCAAAAAACACAGCAGTTGGAAGCCTATGACAGCCTCTCTCATAGATGACATCCAGAAGGCTTGTGTGGAGCATGGTCATGTGGTTTCTGGAACTCCCTAGCCTACAACACTGGCCAAGGTGAGACCCGGCCCTATTTTGAGAAATTTAGGCATCCTACACACCTAATGACTAATGCAGCTATCAATGGGGAGCTCCCAAAGGATTTCGAGACAAGGCTCGCCAAGGTCAACAGGAGGGAGCTCAAACCAGATATTCATGCCATCATCCCAGCCTGGTTTGGGAGGCACTTCGAAAAGCAAGGGTGAGCCCCCACACCCCTCCTTGCATGCCTCACAAAGTCTGGTCTGCTAGCCCATCTGAAAGTCAGAGAAGCCATTGTTGCTTTTTAAAAGCAGACTGAGGTCTGGTTTCCCAAGGACGGTGACCAGGAATACAGCACCTTTGGCAAATTCACTCAAGGATCAAAGGTCGATGGGAAGCGGCTTACCAGAAGACTCGACACAAACATAGGTGAGCTAGAGTTCCTGGTAAGAGACACTCACCTGAGTAGTACTCTTGGTTGGTGCATCCCAAACATGCCTTCTTGGACACATGCTTGCATGCTCTGAATGCCCCCAGCCCCAGGACACCCACCTGAGGGCCAGCATGCCCCCACATCAACCTCCTCAGCACGCTTAAGCGTTTTGAGCCAGAGGAGGCTGTCCGGGTGGCTGATAGCATGAAAGTCCTGCTACGATGACCTGGTCACCCACCACCAGCTAAGCTACCTGAACGGCAGAAATGGGTTGTTGTAAAACAATGAAGTCTTTGGGGTGAGAGACTCCCAGTGTTCACCCTAATACACTGAATGGCTGAAAGAAGATGCAGACCAGAGGTGTCAAGGGTCAGATCTACCACAGCTTCTTCCACTGTAGTGGACAAAACCAGTGGGCACTGGACCAAATGGGTCAGAAGAAGATCCTCAGCATCATAATCTTGGACAAGGTGACCTTCCTAGGCTGGCAAGAGCAGCATGGGGTGCAGGCCATCTGCTGCAGAGACCAAGGCCAGCCCCCACTGATCACTGGCAAAATGCCCCATGATTGGCTTCGGAAGCATGTCAACTACTAAGAAGAGATTGAGGTACACTATAAAGCAAAGGACTAGGGACCTCAAACACTGAATCCATCTCAAGTCGAACCAAGTCCAGTACCAAGAGATGTGAAAGGCACTTCCTCACTGCTGAGGGTGGGACAGCTTCATAGAAGAGTGGTGTCCCAACCATGTTATCCTCACCAGCTACCAAAAAGTCAGAGAGAGGGTACAGGAGCTGGTGTTCCAGAGACATAAGAAGAAGTTCACAGACACTGCAGTGCCTCTCCTCTACCACCCAAAGGACAGCCAGAAACAAAACCAAAATCCTAGTGAGCAGTCCTAGCACTGACAGAACAGAACAGCTTGTCCCGAACGACGTTGTGGAAGTCACCACGGAGGCCACAGAGCAGGCCATCAAGACCACTGACTGGTGTCTCAGCTTTGTGCTCACAGTCCACTCCTCTCAAGGCATAACAATCCGTGACCCACAGAAGATCTGGATCATTGATGACTACCTGCAGTGGTCAAACAATACCACTGAATACAAACCAAATGCTGGGGTGCTGCAGATGCCTACTGAGTCAAGACTTAAAACTCATTTCTTTGCCTTAGCACATTCGATATAACTGATGTTGAATCCTGCACGCTCCCCCTCTGCGCTTTGTCTTTTAAGCACTGAATGTTGACCCACCACCCCTGATGAGGCTGGACAAAATCAGCACTCCAAGCTGCTGCTAGCTGAGGTCCCTATGTCATGATGGATGAGATGAGCAACCCTGTACCTGACATCAATTTATTTAGCTTCTCTTAGGGTTATGTTGGGGCACATAGGGTTATGCTGTATATGGGCATATAGTCATTTTTAGTTGTAACAACTGGCACTATTTTTATTTTGCTGGCACTTGGACCCCTAGAAGTTTATTTTTCTCCCCTTGCCTTTTTTGATTGGGCATTTTTTTCCCCACTCTCAGTTGCTGGCAGGCTTTCTTTATTGTTTTTTTTAGCAAGTGTATATTTCTCATATTAAATGTATAGCTAATCTCTTATCTATAGGTTTACTTTAAATCTGTTTTATTTGTTGTTCGTACTGCGTGAGAATTTTCTTATAAAGATACACTGAATATACTGTATCTGTAAAGCTGAATCTGTTTTTTTGGGTTCTTCATGCATGTTGTGGTTTTTCAGGCCACAGGCTTGAATTCTGGCACATGGGTATTTCTCACCCTAATTGAGGTTTTTGCTCAGCCAAACCCACATAACCCTGCACACATTAGTGAAGTGTGCCTCCAGGCAACTCCCAGCTTATTTGTCAACACGAAGACAAACAGTTCCTCTGTCAGATAAAAGCTAATAAGATGTGATCACTAATAAAAGATGTTTGGTACAATGATAAAAATACAAGATGTTTAGAAAAATTTCTAACACTAATTCTTGAAATAATGCTCAACATCTCAAGGCTTTTCTGAATAGGGCCGCAACAAGGAAGAACCACTGGGAGGATTAACTTCACCACTCCGTTAATACCGATGTGACTTCAAACCACGCCAAACAGTTCAGAAATTGTAACATGTTACTTATAATAGTGTAAAGAGGTGGACCACATGAAAGTACCTCCATGAGAAAGGCACCTGAGGGCGATGCAGCACTTGAGTTGCAACTGGACAAGCAAGCATAAAGTAAAATTACACACACAAAGCTGACAACAATCATTAAAACAGTAGGCCTCAAAACAAGTACGGAGAGGACAGTCCACTGTAACTCTGTGGTACTGACTACCCAGCTCCTCCCGAAACCGGTGAACTTCTGTATTGGCAGCAACGGCCATGGCTAATTGAAAAACAGGATTCCACACTGAGCCTGTCCGACAATTCAGCCCTCCCGATTCGGATAAATCGCAGAAATCCACAACACAAAACATTACACAGTCACCAAACTGCTGTTAAACTCAGCACAGAATATACACACAGAGCATATAAAAGACAGAAAATAAAAAGACAAAACAGCAGGCAGCACAATGGGGAGCACCTGCAGTTACACTAACTTAGGTGACTTAGGTGACAAATCAACAATATTAGGTAAGACCCTAAATTAAAAAAAAAAAAAAATCCCCATTTATCTTGCTTCCGGAAAACACACCAAAGGGGAAATGTCAGTGCTTGTGGTTAGTGAAATTAATTTTATAAATTTCCAAGCTTTTTAAAAGTATCCTTAAAAAGGAGTAGGTAGAGAATGCCATGCCCCCATCAATTAAACTGTACAGGACCCTGCTACAATTAACTCACTTTGCCACAATTAAGTGACTTTTTAAAATGACACATGGGACATGAAATGTAATAGTAATATGGAGTAAAAATGTTGAAAAAAACCAAAACATTTCCAACATGTTCTAACAGCAGAAATTCATTTCATTTCTGATTTTTTCCACCAAATTGTTGGAGATGACAAATGAATCTGACAAAGTGGACTGTAATGTAACTGATGCTATTAAATAACTCTGCCATTGAACCCATATACAATTGCAATCAAGCCACTTGTTCATTTGAATTCACTTTAATGTAAATAAAATAGTGCCTAAACTGTACAATATATCAATTGTTGCTGAAATTCTATACACATCTTACAGTTGTATTTGTATATAAAACAAATTCACACAAGCATATATCTACTGATGTCTTCAAATTCATGCAAACCTTTGAATAATTATTAAACAATTACTTATCTGATGAAAATATCACAAAGTCACAAAGCAACGCAAATTTGAGGTCAGGTCTGTTCTAGAAAGTCATAATTCAAGTTGAAATTGGTTGTTCCACAAAAGACAGAACCAAGAATGACTGCAGAACTGGGATGATGCACAACTCCAGTCAAAAACCCAAATTGAGCTTAGTGGGAGGTAGGAGGAAAAGGAGAGTAAGAAGCTGCATCAGTTCTCTAGTTTGTACATCCATTAACACATGACCAAGGAAAGATTCTTATACATGTTTGTCATTTCATACTATTCAATATGACACGCTATAGACTATTTTAAAAGCTGTACTACATTGAATAATAAAACTATAATGACTAATATCAACATTCCTTATTAAAGAGGACATGCAACAGTGAAAGCTGTTAACTTTGTCTCAGTTTTATCAATGTAAAAAATAAATGCCTAAACATAAAATACTAATGACAATTTAAGGTATGAAAATAAACTCCTAAGAGATATTCCTTTTGAAGAATCACTTCCTTGTTGCCCTTCTAAAACTGTTCCCTCTGAATGTAACTTGTTTTGCAACTGCCCCCACCCAAAAATAAATAAATAAATAAAATATTGTTACCAATGCCAGTAATTTCAGTAAGAGAGAATACTGGAGAATGAAAAAGTACACCTTTCACCTTTATCAGAAATGATGTGAAAAGAAAACAAACACCTGCATCAGTGCTTTATAAGTTCCTGACAAATAACCATTAAATAAACCTAGCATAAAGTGCAAAGGTGTCCAATCCTCAAAGCAAATACACTGAAAAATGAAACAATGAAACACGTCATTCAAAGTCTACTTCACCCTGGTCCTGCAGGTAATTAACAAAAACTGATTTTAAATAGTTTCATATTCTACAACATAGCAAGCAGCTGAACATTCTATACAAAATAGATTCATAAATAATCAATTACTGTGGCATTTCCTCTACAAAATTGTATATAGCAAGTTGACCTTTGACCCTTCATGAAAGGGAGGTCAGCAGATCATCTGATCCTGGTAAATGTAGGCAAGGCCAAACCCACAGGCAGCATCAGTACTAATCAGGACCCATCTGTCCACATGTAGTTGGAGACTGAGAGCATGGTTTCCAATGGTGGTAGTCACCGCCTGGAATAAAGCGAGAATGGAAGATTTATTGTTTATTCCCCACTGACATCAACTTAATGTACATCCAGGTCTCCAAATTACAAACTTTCAAACATTTTGCTCATGTGAACTTCTTATGAGAACCATTCCTTTTCTAGAATAAAATTGCTGGTATACCAATTTGAATTACAAGCCGAGGTGAGACTCCTACACATTGTGATCATGAACAGTAAGTGCTGCCTTACATTTTTCAATGTTGATGAAGATGTGAAAGAAGCAGAGAATGTGACCAAGCTGTAAATATTCCAGTGGCTTCTTTCATTTCTTATTATTTTGCCTTTATTGGGTATCAGTGAATTTTGTGTGATGTGTGGAGTAAATGAAGGGATTGAGCACCAACACCCTGCTCTAACTCTGCCCAGGATTTATTTCACCAGTAGCTGCAGATAGAACTAAGTTTCTGGCCATTGTGTGTTATATCCAACTTAGAAGATCCAAGTAATGAACCAGCTCTCACTCCCAGTATACTTTGTAAGTCAGGGATCAACTGTACTTCTTCTGAGCACATCTAGCGGATGGAAGATGTGTTACATATGAATTGTGGGTGTTAACTTTGGACAGCGCGCACATTACCTTTCCAGGGGACTATAGGAACTCAGTAGCTGGGTGCTGGCCAGCTCCAGATTCCAGTTGTGCTTCTCCAGAAGCCGAAGGCATTCTACCCTGGTCCTGCGGCCCAGACCGAACAACTGCTCCACCTGCAGCAGGAGGTCCCAAAAACAGAGGTGAGTAAGGAAGGGAAAACTAATCCTAATTGAAAAAACCCAAACTGTCTGTATCTGCTTAGCTAGAGGTGCATTTGAAGTGTCATTCAGCCAACAGTTTTTCATACACAGGCCAGATGAATGATGTGGAAATCATGTACCTTTAAAAACTGCACTGCCTTCTGTACATTCCAGCTGTGCTTCTGCAGGGCTGTATGACACTCCTCTGTTGTGACTCCATGGACTGCTTCCTGTACCTGTTCACGACAAACCCAATTAATCTCTACCCAGTTCATATATACCACACAGCCCATCAGAATGTCTTACATCAACATCGATACCAAGTGGGTATCAATTCAGTTTACAATTGTCGGGGAAGAGACCACTGGACTTCCTACATAAAAGAGTGAATGCGTTTATGTTGGCCATATACTGAAAACTGATTGCTTATTCAGGACTGTTCTCAGTAACATCCAAGGGCATCCAACTCACCAGTTTCACTCTATCAAAGGTACGAGTTCCTGGTTGGTCATCATGTCCTCGCCTAGGCAGGCAGTAGGGTGCATCCATGGGCACACTGCACTCCTGAGAGGCCAGACTACTGTTGTTGTTGAAGTTGGCTTTAAAGTCCCCTTGTTGCTCCTCAAATTGTTGATGCATCATAGGTCGGACAGTGGCAGTGTTAGCTGCCTTTCTTTCTCCTGCCAGATTCTCTGGCTCCCCAAAGAATTTGTCATACTTGTCAAGATAGGCAGGCCGTTCAGGTAGGAGGTAGTAGTGTGTGTTGCTGGCCTTCTTGCCATCTTGCACAATGGGCAGAATGCAGGGCCCCCGTGCAGCACTGTGGCCTTGCGCTTGGATTACCTTAGGGGAGGCATACTGGGGGTCAGAGGCAAAACTCTGGGTAGTGGGCATGAGTTTAGCAGGGGAGGTGGATAGGTGAGACAAGGGAGGCGCAGATGAACAGAGGCTAGCTCTCGTCAGTTGGGGTCCGGAAGGGAAAGCCATGGGACTGGGGCTGCGGGAGCTGGGCTGGGAGAGAGTGTTGCGAGGGGGGAGCAGAGGGGGCCGCCCCTTGTCTTCCTCCATGACTCCAGGGGCCAGGCTGCGTTTAGAGGGACGAGGTGGAATAGGTATACGGGGTGGGACCTGAGGTTTATCCTTGCGGGGTGGAGAGAGGACTATCTTGTGGTGTGCATCCACAGGACCAGGAGATGGGGGCTCCGATACAGATGAACCTCCTTGGACCTGGAGCTTCTTCATACACTCCTGTTGAAGCTCACGGAAGATCTCTGCTGATTGTGAGAAGCTGCAGACTGCCTGGACTCCACAAGGCAGGAACAGGTTGTCTTCTATTGGGCGCCCACCCACTGCACCATCAGCATCACTGCTCTGCTGCCCTTCGCCAGTAATACTGCTCACCTCAACATCATCCTCATCCAATGCTACCTCATCATAGGCTGGGGGCGCTGGCAGGGGATGATTGTTCCAGTCCACTGCAGGCGAGGGGTGCAATGGACGAGGCAGGGCACAGCCTGGGCTCTCAGGAGGCGTGGTGTCCAGGATGAGGTGGGCTGAAGTTTGGGACGGTGTCTCTGCAACAGGGGAGGGTGTGGAAGAGGTTACCACCTCTTCTCCAAAGTCAATCAGTGACACGTCACCTTCCTGTCTTGTGCTGGCAGTGACCCAGGCAGCTGGTCTAAGACGATGACTTTTAACCTCCCCTGGTTTCCCCAGTGAGCACTTCTTCAGCCCCGAGGTCAGCAACCCATCTTCATTCACTGGGTCGTAACAAGGTTCTGAACAGATACACAGGAAAGACACATACTGCCACACTATTTTTTTACAAAAAATTCTATATACATACAAAACTATTTATAAAATATACCAAAGCAGAGAAAACAAAACAAATTACACATTTCTGTGGTAAAAAATACAACTCGTAGTAACATTTTCAGTCTGAAAAATGCAAAGAAATGCATTTGAACATTACAGCTCAAATATGCTGGTGTTCTGTGGCCAAACAGAAAGAAAACAGCACATCAACACAAGCCAAACTAAAATGTGCCAACCAGTCAATTCCTTGCATTATGCAAGCAGTCACTGAGTGAATGGAATAACAGTGAGCCGAGTTCCCCATACAGTTTGTGGTGAGGTTAGCGGGGACCTGAGAGTGCTATCTATTCCAAGGTCTCACACTTACTCTGCAGAACGGCTGGCTGGGGGGGGCGTGGGGGGCGCTCCTCTGGAATGCAGCGCAAGGGGGAGAGAGAAAGAAAGTGGGGCGGTGGGTAGCACGCACCCAGAAAAAACAAGTGTGGTATAAAACAAAAGAGAAAAATCAAGCTGTGTCAGAGATGATTTGTGTGCAGGCCAAAGCCAGGAAGCAAGCAGTGCAGTCAACATGCATGAACGCAGCGCTGAGAGAGATGCTCACACAGCTCCTGATCCCTCAGACGACTCACTTTTAGTGCGACCTGGGAGCTGTGTGGGCTGGGAAGTGGTCAGATCCACACCAAGAACGTCGGGAGGGTCCATGGGGTTTCCAAGGTACAAACTGGGGAGATACAGCGGTCCGAAGGTGGCAGTGCTACACAGTACCTACAGGAATCTTTGCTATCTGCTTATAAACAGATCCTTTACCGGTGCCTACGCAGATGTACTATAAGTGATGTCTGCTGTTGCAAGAGGATTCCAAACTTTGCTGATCTCTAGTGACACACCATGTACAGTACAACTCAAAAGGCAGTTAGTCACAGTCACCAAGCATTTCATGAGCCAAACTAATGTAAAGTAGTTCCTAGTTACAACTGACAATTTAAGAATTAAAATGAAAATAAGCTAAAAAATAAATAATGCTCCACATGCAGCTGTGGTGTATGTATGTAAATGGTTTCTAAAAAGAAACACAGTTAAGTACACTAAAAAGAAAAGTTTTTCTGGGCATGTAGAAAGATTGACGTGAAACACAGTCTCATTAAACATTACATTATTGTTTTCAGAGTTGTGATTCAGGGGCAAAACTTTCAATCTATTATACTATGGGTTAGTGAGGGAAGGGGCTCACCTGTCAATTTTATCAGGGAAGCCCCAGGAGCGGTGGGGGTTTGTGTCTCCATGGCCTGTGTGGATGAAGCTGTGTTTGAGTGGACGACTGATGTCATGGGCTGACAGACCAGCCACTGAAGTCACAGCATTCCGGGGGAACTGGCCCACTTTCAGAGTACGCTTGTTCTGCCCACGCCACCAATAATTTTCTGCCCTGCATCATCACAGCACTATATAAATCAGTTGGCAGGAATAGGAAATAAATATTTCATTTATATTTATGCCAGAGGTGCACCCAAAGTATGTAACATCCAGGCCAGATCTTTTTTTAACATCCCCTCCAAATACACTGTGGGGCCAACAAAGTAATCTGGCTCAACCACCTCTAAAACTGTCAAACACACTAAGTAATGAGGGGGGTCAGCAATCAACCTATAGCATATCACATGATTAAACTCACCTATTTACAGATTTACTGCAGCAATGCATTATTGGTCTCATAAGGTGTCTAAGGTGTTGGGAGTTATAGGGGAATTGTGTTCCATGAGTGCAGGAACATTGGTGGGCATTTCAGTGCTGTCTCTGAATACAACCTTTCTGTTAAATGCTGTCCAAAACAAAACTTGTGTTTCTAGAGTCTGGTGTTTCAACTCTTCCATAGCCCCAGGGATGGTGGCAGGTCTTTAAAATAGTAAGAAAGTATGTAAAAAAGGTTCTGTTGGGAACAAAATCTTATTACATTTGCATGCCAATAAAGCTATATATATGCTTAATGTAATATACCTGCACCAAGGGCCTATTACTGAGTTTCCCTAACCCTAAACTTAAAGGGAGTTTGAGGAAGCACACTAACCTGCCCTCTATGATGGTGATGACATCATTTGCTTGAATGAGCAACTTGTCTGGCTCTTCAAAGTCCTGCAGTGCCCTCATGTCAGTGGGCATTGTCTGCAAACACAGAGCAAAGACAGTGACATTTCCCATGAGAAGTTTCTGAGGATTTTCTCTTCCATCCCCCAAAGGCTCTGTGGATAGCTATAGAGCAAGAATGGACTGTCAAAGGAAATACAAAAAAAAAAAACATTATGGTGAAATGCACAGTATATACAGATTTTCTCCTACCATGATGGTAGGATGTAAATTCTCATAAAATGGGTTCTTTTAAATTGGATAAATGTGTTCCTGAGGAACAAAGATTCTACCTCTTTTTATCGAGACATGAGCAATTTCAGTATTATCTAATAAACATCTAGAGAAAATCTAACTCAATCAAACCAAGTCCAGAATATCTGAATTTTTATGAACTCCTTTAAATCCATGAGAGGCCAACATGTTCAAAACTGCTAGTATACAACACATTTGTAAGCTCCTTTTTCCTGTCCTTTCCCCATATCTTTTCTTTTGTTACAATCTCCTCTATTTTTTGTTTTGTTCTGATGCTCATGGAGGGCAGGACAGCACAGCTGGTATCTTATAGTGCCTGGACTGTGCAACCATGTGAAGGTTTATTCCTTATTGAGTCTGTGCAGATCATTTTAGATCAGGGTTCCAGAGCATTTGTGACCTTGAATTCAACACTGATGAAGTTAGAAACTGTAATATGTGTCACCAAAAATGCAGACAGAAAAAATAAAATAGTGCAACAGGTGCTGAAATCTCAAAAAACAAAACTGAATAAAACTTGGACAGTACTCTCAGTTGTCACTATACACTTGTATTATAGTGTGGACAACGAAAATGTGACACAGACGCATTTCGACCTCAGGCCCTCAATACAGTGTATACAGACATTGGTAAAACATGACAATCACAAACACTGCACACTATCACAAAAACATCATAAAATAACATGCAGGGGCAGCAATCAGTTAGCAGATGGTGTTAAAGAAACTAAAATTGAGGTAGTATAGATGTAAATGTACTAAACAGTAGAAATTTAAAGGTAATAAAGATTGGTGACATATACCACAACATACATATCAGATCCTTTTTTGTTTTCTAAGGATGAAAAGAACACAGGTGTGAACAGGTGACAGGGAGAGCTGGGGGGGGGGTACAATAACTTTAAGGGTAACATTTTACAATATAGTGATTTGTCATGGGTTATTACCATTTAACTTCTGACTCTTACACTTTCTGACTTGATGTGGATCAATAAGATCAAACGATCTATACCCCAAAACACTCTTTGCCTTGTTAACATCAGACATGGTCAACGACAATGCCCTTTTGTAACTGCACCATTTTTGTACCATGTTTGTTAATTTATATTTGAGTGAACACACTCAGTTGTAATGAAAAAGCACTTATGTCTTTAACCAAACTAGAATTAATACCAATAATGTTTTTGTGCCCATGGTGCAGCTTGTACATATATTACTTTCAAGGAGTGGTTTATTAAAAACACAAAAATAGTGTAACACACATAGGAAAACGCAATACAGGAGCTTTCAGCGACAACTGCATCAACACAAACCCAAGCTCCATGGGGCAATGACTCCTGTCCTTTGTCAGTGTGTTAAATACTATGGTTCTACGTGCAGGTTACAAATATTTTGCATGTTTTTAAAAATTAATTTTGTAACTGATTCTTAATTTGTATTATTTTATTTCAACACAGCTGCATTAGAATAACTACACATTGCCATTTCCCCAACTGTTTAAAGTAGTACCCAGTCAAAAAAATACATAGGAAGCAGCACTTATTTCAATCATGCGATTATCTGCAGAGATTTAGTCACTGACCCTGATGGTAACTGGGAAATAACTATACCAACAAAACCCAATTACTTCACATTCCCCAGAAAGAGAACTACACTTCAACTGACTGTCTAGAGGTCTAACACAGAGTTCTAAAATCAAAAGTCCATAGGTTTTTGGTTTTGGTTCCAATTTGGCAAAATGAGATCCCTCCCTCTCTCCAAGGAGCTAAATCCCATTTAGCATTCAAGAAATATCTCAAAATGCATTTTCTTCAGACCCACTTCTCTGTTGATTTCTTAACACCTCCACACCATCTGTTATGATCACCTTTGTATTTTCTGTCAGATTTAATTATATACGTAGGATGTCATGTAATATGGTTCAGAAAAAACAACAGTACTGGACAAACTATACTTCAGTTATGTGTTTACATCAAGCTCAATGCACGACTGAGTTGTCACTTTGGAGGAAAGCACCTGCTAAGTGATAAGTATAAACAGTAAAAAAATTAAAGGGTAAACAGTTTTAAGCTTTCTTTTGTCTTTTCATCTTTTACTTTTAATTTATGACTCATTATAATAGATGATAAGGAGTCACAAGATTTCAGCTGATTGTGTGTGCAACCAGACATACCACAGCTACAATTTTTGAACTGTAATTTCTTTCCTCATAAGGTTTTAAGTGTGAGTTGATGACTTAAGAATTTTATGAAACAAATTACATTTGGCAGTAACTTCAAATTCTCGAAAAATGAGCCTATGTTATACAAGGAAAGCTTATAGATAAGCAATCAGAGATGGACAATATGAAGTACTAACATTGTACTGCTGAAGAAAGGTAATCAGAAAGGTCATCAGGTCATCAGAAAGGTTGCTTGGTCAGAAAAGCATCCAAATGTCTCACCTCTACTAGGAACTCACGGAGTGCCATGAAAGTAGGTCGGTCAGCTGGCTTCTGGGCCCAGCATTGCAGCATAACATTGTAGATATCCTGAGGACAGTCCTCAGGCTTGGGCAGCCGCTCACCCTCCTTATCCAGTTTATGGAGGATCTGCAAACAAAAAACCCTTTAGACTTTTAAATTGTTTTTAACTGGCAATACCACTGGCTTACAACATACAGTAAAGACAGAATATCCAGAACATGCAAACATATACAAATGTCACACACCACAAAGGCAGAAGGTTACAGCAATTAAGAGAGGTAGTCATGCAGTGCTAAGAAGATGCAAAAAGATACCAAAATCTAAAGAGATTCATTAAGATGATGATGCAGGTTAAACCTTTCTGGTGGAAATAACTGAAACAATGTCTACATTTGTATTTATTTAAGTACCGTAGGAATTTACATGTTAAACTACTTACACTGTTTTATTTATGCGGCTGTGTTTTCTAGGTAAGTACCCTGCTCAGAAACACTACAACAGGAACTAGGATATGAACCATGGTCTTTTAAGTGCAAGGCAAACCTGTTATGTCACTTTCTTCCACTATGTTACATCCCTAAATATAAATTTCAGTACAATCTGGTTTCTGGCCCTCACACTCTGTCTCTGAGGTTCAGAATATGGAAATATATGTGATATTTACTTGAGTATTTCAAACATCTCTAGGTCCTTACACACAAAAATTCCTGAAATGATGGAAACATGCATTGTGTTGAGTCCCATTCAGGATATAGACCAAACACCATTTTGTATGTCAAGCTGACAGAGCAGCAAGAGTTCCAATTCTTACTGACACATAACCATAAAGATGGACACATGATAAACACACCCATTGATATGAGGTGCACCAACATACCTGGCTGCCATTGAGGCCTAGCCAAGGTTCCTGGCCATGTGAAAACATCTCCCACAAAGTTACACCAAACATCCAAGTGTCACTTGCGTGGGAAAAGGTACGCGTCTTCAGACTCTCTGGTGCACACCTGGTTACACAAGTTACACACAGCCCCTTAAGAAATTCTAGTGGCAAAACAGGTAAAGCACTTGTTGAAAGTTATAGTGTGACAGGTGATCAGTGAAGAGGCAGCTCCTGGGACAGAAATGGTTACAGAACCTCAGGCACATACCAGGCAAACGGGACCTTGCGCTGTTCCTGCATGACATAGTGGTCATCATTGTTGGGCAGTGCTCTCATGAGGCCAAAGTCTCCAATCTTAACATGATCACTGGAGGCCAGCAAGATATTGCGGGCAGCCAGGTCACGGTGGATGAAGCGGCGGGACTCCAGATAGGCCATGCCACTGGCAATCTGGATAGCGTACTGACACAGTGTTGAGATCAACAGGTGCCCTTGTGTCTTTCTCAATCGGTCCAGTAGGGAGCCCCGAGGGGCTAACTCTGTCACCTGCAAAAACACACACATAGTATAACAAATTTTCAGCCATCTTGCCAGGTGGCAGTGAGAAAAGAAATACTTCAAATATTTAAAAAACTCACGGTGTGAGCTAAACTAACTGACCTCTTGAATTTCCTGACCCAAAGCAACCAAATCTGTAAATTTCATTGTGAATCCAATTCAAAGGTCAGAACATTGCCGTAACCAGTAATTGCAACTTAATCATGAAGGGACTGCTTTTTGTAGCAAGAAGGGTTTCTTATCTCACCATCTTCATGGGGTGGGTGAGGACAACACCATAGAGACGGATTAAGTTCTGGTGATCCAGTGAGTGCATTGCATTGACTTCACGGATGAAGTCATCCAGGGCATCTGGCTGGTCCCGCAGATCTGTCTTTAGGCACTTCACAGCCACATTCACCTAAAAATGGGGCGTATAGGCAAATATCATTTCATTCTACCGTCTCTCTCCCTACTACTTACTTCTATGCTCTGAATTACATGTCTCGTGGCCAGTATTGTCCTCTTGTGTCAGGAGTGAAGCGCTCACTGTCTTAATCACTACCCTCTCTCCAAGGTCTCTCCACATCCCTGTCAGATCCATTCCCCCAGATGCTCCTGGATTTCACTCACCAGGTTTCCATTAGGTGTGGACCACTCGCCACGTTTTACCACACCAAAGGAGCCATCACCTAGCTTCTCATATAGCTGCAGGTCCTGATCACTGATGATGCAGGTAAGTGCCAGAGACTGAGCCTCTGGAGGAAGCGGAGAGACCGAGGGGCTGGGGATAGGTGACCGTCGAAATAAGCCAGCAGTTGAAGGGGGCTGGAGCTCACATTCAGACCTCTTCCCGCTGAAGACCTGGGCGGAGAGCAGGGACACCACCTTGCTTTTTCTGAATCCATTTGGCAAACTTTAGCTGACAGAAATGTGTCAACACATGTAGAGCAACTAATAACTGACTAATTATCCTCTAATATTTCACATTCCTTTTCCAAAGACTTCTCTCCAAGTTAGCAAGCAAAATAACCTCACACCCTATGTGAATCACCATTGTACTGAGTATTATGAGGACTCTGGATGAAAGTTTGATGCACTGTCTCCTGGTCCATACCTTTCCCATCCAGGATTTGCGCTTATTCTGGGCCTTTCTCCTTTTGACTGCCTCCCATAACCGCCTCTGCCCTATGTGACACACGAGAACAGCGAAGCACATGAGTGATAGCATTGTATCACTTTTAAAGGTGTTAATAAACAGTAAAGTGGAGACAACAGCACAATGGGGACCTGTGTCGAGACCAAGATGAAATTGACAAATACTGGTTGGGGCAGATATAGCTGAAAGAGGGTGTTTTTATGCCTAAATTTGTCCCCTACACAATTACATTAGCATACTGCTATCCACTATTTCCACAAAAAGACCATTTAAGAGTGTTGGGTTATTCTGTCCTGTGAACAACAAATTTTGCTGGTAATTGTTGTGGTTGTTTGTCTTAAAAAGAAATCTTAAGTTTATGGATAAACTGTCTCTTTCAAAGATCCTGGCCGCTAGCTTGCTAGAAAGAGAAAAATAGAGGTAGGCTCTTCCTTAACTAGAAAACTTCCTGCCCTTGTAGTTCCATTTTTGAATGTTTTTGAATGTTTTCACCAGCATTCATATGAGCTGCCTTTAACACTCGGACTGAAGGAGTGAAACACTGACTCAGAGACCTATGAATCTCACCCAGGTAGACCCCTTTTATTTGACCTAGACAAGACAGACCACTGATGTATTTTTATGGTGGTTGTATGAAAGCGCACCCAACAAACAAAATAAAACTGAATCATGTGGAAATAAATCTTTTCCTTACCACAGGCAATGCAACTCCTGCCCACAGAACAATATTGTACAGTAGAACAATAATATCCTACCTACATATTAAACCATTTAGTACATACATACATCCTGTGCATACTGGTGTAGTTCTCACCTGGTCGACCCATGCCAATTTTCTCAAGGTCTTCACCCTTGACGTAGTCGAAGTGTGAGAGGCGGGTGACGTTAAGGTCATCACGGATGCGCAGCAGGTACTGCTGCAGCTGTACCTCTGTCAGCAGCTCCAGGAGCCATTCTGTGCCCTCCTCCATTTCCACTGTGATGCCAAGCTTCTGCAAGGGGGCATACACATACCTAGAGAACACTGCCATGAGCTCTTCACTGGCCAACTTCTTTATGCTCAGTGAAAAGCAGAGGATGTCTCAGTCTTAGCCTCAGTATAAATGCACACTCAATGAGTACACATCCTTTTAGCCACAGTCGCCAGGGCTCTTTAAATGGGATGAGACAGTACGAATCTGTGCTAGTCTTCTACACAAATGTACAGCATGAAAGGCACTCCACATGTGGAAATATACTAAACTTACTACAGATGTAATTTATACATTATAAATGTATACATTTGTGGGAGACTATCATAGTCATGATGTACAGGTCTTTTTTGCATTATTCATAGCCAAACATGTACCCTGCTAGCACAAAAGAATGCCCAATTTGGGTGGGCAGTCACTGGTACTTGGTCCCCCAGAGATTTTATCTGTCTCCCTTTTTTTGCCACTGGGAGAGTTTTAATTTCCTCCCCTCAGCTACCAGTTGGCTTACTCTCTATGTACTCTATAACTGGCACTGCTATTTTAACTGCCACTTTACTAGTGATTTTGTTCAGAGCTCTGTGTTACCAGGTGAAAAGAACACACCATGTTTCCAGTAAAAAGTAAAAACCACGTTTCAGTAAAAAGAGCAGAAGCAGTAGAGTAGTAAGATGAAGCCAACAAATGGTCCTGGCATGAAATGAGAAACATGCTAAACATATCGCTCTCTCGAGTATTGGAAAATACCCAGCACAGACAAAAGGTGCATTGTTTACACACAAAAGGAGGAAACTGGGGGAACACAAACTCATGAGCCATTGTAAGTAATGACAGACAAGCCGTGGGTAGAGTTACACATGCTTCCATGTATGGAAGCTATGGCCAATAGGCTAAGGAAAGGGAAACACTGACGTCCATGTGAAGCCAGACTATCGTGAGACAGATCATGAGGGTGGGACACAAAACTTGACTGGTGCCTATGAATGCGATTTTTGTAGCTGCCGGTGGTTTTTGCAATCAAAAACTGCTTCCTTGAAAATGTCATGGTACCTTTGGGGAAACAGGATGTGTGTAGAAGTTCTATACAAATGCATGGGTCCTGAGGTTATTCCAGGATTGTTCCTGAGAAGTACCTACCTTACTGTCTACCAAACAGAGAAAGACCAAGGTTTATTGTAGAAGGCAATCCATGGCACATTTTAATATATTTTTTAAAAATAATAAACTAAAACTTCTAGCTAATTAAATGTTTAGGGACTTAGTGACACAGGAGGTTAAGCTGGTGCCTCATGGTTCCTAGGCTGGTTGCATGGTGTTGGGTTCGAGCCCAATTCAGGATGTGCAGAGATTGCATCTTTATACCCTTCTTTGCACCCTTCATGAAATGATAATAACATACAAGAAGCAAACCACTTCTCTTCATCTCTTGTGATTGAAACCACACCAGTGGTCACTATGTTTTAGCCTTGACTTACTGGCACTACTCATTAAGAATTAAATCAAAACTGCTAGGATATCCATGACCAGCAAAACAAGTCAATTCCTTTTCAGAATAGCTCTAGTGACATAAACTAAGATAATGCTCAATTACTGGAAATAACACTCCTGATACAGTCACTAAGTTATATTTGAAGAGTGAGTACACAACTGGACTAAGAGAAACTGAAAATAATCAACTGTTAGAGAAGATCTCAGCCACAACTATAGTTCCTTCATGAGAAACTACACCATACAACATGCACTAAAAGCATGTATTGCTTTCATCTCTNAACTGGACTAAGAGAAACTGAAAATAATCAACTGTTAGAGAAGATCTCAGCCACAACTATAGTTCCTTCATGAGAAACTACACCATACAACATGCACTAAAAGCATGTATTGCTTTCATCTCTCACACACACACACACACACACACACACACACACAAATCAAGATCCACACTGTGACTCACATTGTATTCAATGAAGTCAGCTGGAAAGGGCCGTGACATTCTGTGCCTTGTGAAGCGATGCATCCTGAGTGCAATGTGGACAAATCCAACCCAGAAATCAGCAAGTACCCACTCTCTCTCAAGTGATACACCCACTTTAACAGAATGTGAAATGAACTGACTCAAAGACCATCTGAACCCTGCTAGAGAAGACAAAAGTTGCTCCATACAGTCATTCAGTCCAAACTGGGGCTGTGTGAGAGACCTGTTCCTCAAAAGCCAGGCACACAGCTCACACTTTCCAAGCAGAGGATTCTCTTTGCGGAACAGGCAGACACACTGTTAAACACCACCTCCACTATGTGAGTGCATGCAAATGAGTGGGTGTGAGAGGAGGTGCATATGCACAGATTTGGTTTCTCCTGGACTGTTTCTTACGCCTTCTCCAATTTTTTTTCTCAGCCTCCCTCCCCTTCCTACTCTCTACTCCCCTTCCCCACTGACAGAAGACCTGTGTTCTTGCTGGTGTGGTTTTCAGATACACTTCTTTTTGAATCTACAGGAAAATTCACATATGATTAAGAGTCAAGACCAAATGGTTATATTTTTGGTTGAACATGATTTGACAACAAGTTTAAAATGTGCTTTTGCAAACACATAAAGCAGTTCTTGACAAGCCTTGCATGTGGCCAATAAAAACTAGATGCTCATTCTATCAGTTAAGTTTATTTCTCCACAGCTTGGGATCTACTAAAGTAAAGAGAGATGTTTTGGATTACACGGAATGTACATGAAGTTTCGAAAGGGTAGGGCAGTCAATGTGCGGGCCCTGAGGGACCACAGTGTTGTGTGCATATTTTCCAGTTCTCCTACAAGAGCTAAGAAAGTGAGACGAAAAGCTAATCAACTGCTCCATCACAACAGAATGACCAAGGGTTAGATCCATCTGATGAAGATTAACAGGCCCGTGGTTTATACTGCTTAAACCTCAGCTCCTTGATTAAAGAAAAAAAAATTAGCAAATTGCGACTTTTTTTTGTCAGATCCAGTTACTTAGACAACAGGTGACTAGATCACCATAATTAGCACTAAAATAAAGGCATTTCCACACCAGTATACTCGTGCTTTTCAATTAAATTGTATTGGAAGTTGAATATTCTTCATAAATATGAGTACATTTGTGCCCACAGTCCAAAGAGATGTGTTTCAGGTTTATTTGTGACTGGTTCATTTTGTAAATTGCCTGTATTGTGTGATTTTGTGTGTAGCAGTATCCTCTCCAGGGTGTACCACTCCTAACCTAGTGCCCAGTGATTCTGCTAGTGACTACCATAACCCCGATCAGGACATCCAGTTAATGATAATGGATTATTGAATAATCATCAACACCAAATAAAATGAGCAATCAGTGATAAGAAAATGCTCCAGAACTGTCACAAGGTCTTCAACAAATCAACTATAGTCGAAAGCCACAGTTCCAATGTAAAGCTGAACACTGGCTTCCTTTGCTTAACATATTCCTAAGAATCTGCTTGCAAGGCAAATTCTCATTAAACACTCTATAACCAATGTAACCCTTATATTTAGCTAGCAGACACAATGTTAAGCCACTTGCAATTATATACCCTTTGTTCTACTGGGAAATTTTTACAGGAGCAATTTTATGGTTAGCACCTTATTCAAAGATATCTTAATAGGAGGGGGATTCAATCCTGAATCCAATCCAGCTCTAACCAGTATGCTACCACTATCAAAAGCTCCTGTTCACTGTATTACAGCCAACCCTGGAAGCAAAAAGTAACTTAACATGATAAATGTCACAAGTGTCCAGCAGGACACAAAACAATGTTATCTAATAGAATTGTGCCTGTTTGCAGGAAATCCATAAAATTCTCAAGCTTTTTCTTATCCCCTCCAGCCAATATTTACATCATTATATTTGTGATTTTAAGTGGTGCCCCCCCACCTCCAAAAAACCCTTCGGTAAATGGAAAATATAAAACCGTGAACCTTTTCTCTCATTTCTGGCCATGTAGATAAAGATCTGTCAATGTCAGAATCTGTCACTCTGTTTAAAACATCCATCCCATCTTAAGCACAGTGCAAACATTTACCCAGCTATGCAGCACTTTTTTAAATTCTATTCTAATGCTTTTCTGGAACACAGAAGCTGCAGACAGCATTTCCTAGTGAAAAGATCTCTGCATTACATAACTTGCAGTGCTGTACCACCACAGTCACTGACCTTGTGGGCACTTGCTGTCGTCCTTGGCAACAGCCCTCCTGTCTGCTGGGGAAAGGCAAATGTGTTTTATGGCTACACTATTATCACAGCTTTTTGACCATGTTGTCCTGCACAGCAGACAGAATAAAAACAGGAAGACTTCAGTGATTTTACCTCCTCAGCATTGGCTTGCAGGTGCTGGTTGTTCAGGTAGTTGGTTGTGATGGATGCTCCCACACCTAGGCCTGCTCCAGGAGTACCCTCCACCTCGCCACTTGAAATATGCTGGTAGTCTGAGCAATCAGCTAAACTGACTGCGAAGGATACCTTCACTGGGCTTGCAAGGCAAACATCTTCACCCTCATTTCCTGGAAGGCGCTGGTACTCTGAGCCATTGGCCATGGCTATGTCAAATGCAGCCTTCAAGAAATACCTTGGCAATGCTCTTCAGCCCAAACGACTAAACAGACCACTATGTTGCTCCAGGAGACATCCAATCTTTACTTTATTCTGTACCATTTACAATTTTTGGTTATCAAAAACACTTTGCTGTTCTAATACTATTCCCGATTTCCGAGCAAGAAAATGTTCAGACATTGCCCATGGTGACAGCCTCATGCAAATAATTTTGAACCTGTCAGACTGGCCAATCAAAATGATTCTTCTAGACAGGACTGGAGAAAGTGGTACGGTACTCTCCAGGAGCGTAGGCTGGTAATTAAGGAGGTCCGTCTATACAAAACAGCAAGTTAGGAACCTGATTTCACCTGCACAGCACGTTTTTGCAAATCAGAGCCAAACCTACAACAGAAATGCGTCACTCTCGTCTTCCACATCAGAATTGCTCTCAGCAACTTACTCTCCTCTTCCCTTGGGAGTAGTCAGGCTCATAACTGCATTAAATCTCATCCTGCTGCTCCTTTAACCGCGATACCTCAACCATGTCAAGGATGCTGCTCCTCTCTCTCGTGCTCTCATCCTGGTTTGACGGGTACAGCCCATATGTCGCCAGCGGGATAGAATTTAGTCACATGCAAACCTACTGCGAAAACCTGATGAGTCACAATTCCCCATCTGCAGAGCTCTTCTCGTCTGCTTCCGGTGTAAGTGCTGCTTCCCTACCTTTGTTTCAATCCTGCTTCACAGTATCCCTCTCATGCTAGTTCCTCAGCCCAGCTGTGCCCTCTGCTGTTCAAATAAAGGAGTCAGAATTTCCTTCTTTACGCTCCACCCAACAGTTTAAAATTCCCACTTGATGGCAATAAGGAGTCAATATGACCCGTGTAAACTGCACTCATTCACAATGAAACAAATTCATCTGTGTTAGGACCAGAAGGAATACCTTGCTGGTATTGGGTAGATGGAGGTAGAGAAGTTGCAACCATTGTAGAAAAGTAAATGGAAGCTGCTTTGGCTAGAAAACAAGTGCTATCCTACTCCCCAATAAATTCTACACTTGATAGGAATAGAAGCAGCACTGTGTAATTTTAGCACTTTGCTGTTATTTTGCTACTTGAAGGAAGGAAGAATTGTGTTTCCTCTGCATACTGAGGCACGGGCTCACAGACTTCATTTTGGCAATGATTTCTGCAGATGTCTGAATTGCTCTAAGATGACAATTTCAGCCCATGCGGTATGAATCAAAATTAATACATTGTTTCTTTTTGAATTTATGCAGTATGTCCACAAGTTTTGTTTTACATTGATTAACCCATGTATTTGGATTTTTTCCTAAAGTTGTTTGCATCATTGAACAGAATACAGTGCATATGTCTTATGTTTCACTATGTTGGAAAAGAGGAAGGAGGAAAAAAAATGTATAGGGATGCAATTCTGCCACTGATCCTCGTGGATGTCTGAACTGCTCTGAACTGATGCCAGCTGCACCCAATTAGATTTGCCACACATGCAACAGAAAGCAGTTCCATTCCACATAAGCCACACCATTCCACTGACAGGTAAGGCTCCAGGTACATTTCAGGGAAGAAATCTATGTCTTGCACTCTGAACCAGAAAACACAAAGTACTGTACATCCTGCTGAAACTTTTGAATGGCTCCATGTTGTGTGTGTTGAACACAACACCTCCCATTTTCAGGTACCTTTTCAGGGAGGATGTCTTGCTTACATTGTCTTTTGTGGATCTCACAATGCAAAACTCATCCAGGTATATTTCAGTATTGAGTGCGCTGAAGTTAAGCACAGCTGCAGCTTGACCTTTAAGTACTTCAGAAAAAAAAAAAAAAAGTCTATCTATTTTTTAAAACAATGTATTTAGGCTCCAGACTGCCCTAACCTTGCTCCAGACTAAGCGATTAATGATAACAGATGAACAGAATAATGTGTTTGTGAAGGTTATTGTTGGGGACAGGGAGACAGCACACCCATTTCTTCAGTTCACTCACACTTCATTAAGTTCATTACAACTCAGAATCACACACATGTACAGCATTGTACATGACTCTCACCTGGACACCTTGCAAACCTTAACACATAAACCTACGTGTTACGGTCAACAAAGTTACCATAACATCACCGTTAAGGAATTCCCAGTCCATGCCTGACCACAGTTTTACATGATCTATGAGTGTCAAATAAAGCATTGAAACATGGAAAACTGCAGCACTATCTCCTCATGGCTCACAGTTGTTTGACTGTTAAAAATAACCGCAAGCAACACAACTATTTCATTCACCCATTCTGCCTGTTACCTGGTTATTGAATGCAAGTGAGCAGACGGATGGTCTCGAGCAATACACTAGCCTTACCCACACATAGCATAGTTACTGCTGTTGCTGCTTCTCTCTGTTGTTAAAATATTCACCACTAACCTCAGTAGCAGGGTTACATAACCATAGTTAGAACCTGGGACCATCAGATAACAACTGGTGACCCAGTGACAGAAAAACTTAGGTACTGTCCTCTTCTCTATCCAACTGCCCGCACACTCACTAATCACACCAACACCTGCTACTCATATTCAGATATCTTATTTCACTTACTCTACAGATCAGTATGCAGACAATGGAGAGGTTACCATCTCAAACACTGAGCTCAGAGCAGGATATGTGAATTTGACTTGAGGGAGTGTACACACTCATTTCACATCTTGGAGCAGTAATACACCCCTTAACAAAACCAAACCTTATCCTGTGGCAAATGAGTCATTATACATATAGCCTGTCCATTTTATCCTTTGGTACAGCCAGGAAACTTGTACCTAAGCTATGTACGCATAGCAACAATAGACATTGTGTGTCATTGCACTTAGTGATCAGTCAAGTGCTTCTTATTCTCTCACCAACATTTCTGGGACAGACGCCGCAGTTGGTTATCGTCTAAGCATGAGACAGTGCTGACCCCATGCATGGGGACATCAGTGGCTTGAGTCACACCCATCCCTCTGCAGTTTCATCTACAAACAAACAGAGCCCATGGTTAATAGGGACTCTGTGCCTATATACAACACACAGAGACTTATTATAGGACTACTGCTTCCGCTTTATTCACATCATTTCACTGATGCTTTCACTCTGTGGGATACGACTCTGGCCACTCCACTCTGCTTGCTACAGCACAGTAATTCCCCACTGTGAACGTGAAAACGTGAAGGGTTCTCTGTGCAGGACAATGTCAGCCTTCTCCAGGGTGCGCGAGTCCCGTGAATAAGCTGTTCATTCAGCTTACAGCAGGGGTGACACAGCAAGGCTGACTTGTGACCTGCAGAGGTGGAAGAATGCCCAAGCCATGCCCTTCTCTTTCTATCTCTTACTCACACACCCACACATCACCCCTCTCCTTGCCAGCTGAGCTTTCTGTGATGAGGGCCAGCTTCCTCTTTGATGGAAAAATGATATTTCCTGAGACAATGTGGGGCCAATAAATGTCAGCTCCATCTACCTCCTTCTTCCAAGCCTTCATTCAGAGCTCCAGCTGGTCAGCTGACGTCAGCTCCCAGTCGCGATGCTCCCTACATGGGCACTGGGCCAGCCATCTCTTGGTTTTCTAGGGCCAATTTGCCCATAGACCAATCTGTGAGGAGAGTGAGCTCACTACTTGGTCTGGAAGGCAGAACACTGCAGGAGAGCCCAGAAGACAGAACCTGTACATGAGGTAGATACACAACCCAAGCTCAAATATGACTCAGCAGAGCTGGTTGCCTTTAGAACATACCAGTCTGTTATTCTTACCAGTGAAGTACATGGTAAAAAACAAAATATATGGTTGTAATGAGGTTGGATGTGCTGACTGTAGAAGGGGTCACTGTGTCACCTGCCTAAAGTAGCATCAGTGAGCCCTTATGTTATTTCAAACAAATTATATGTGAATAATCATAGAATCAGTTCACTGAAACAGTACTCAGTCTTCACCATATTCACCAAAATATGGTGCCTAGTACCTATAAATGTCAAAAAAGAAATCAAATAAAAAGAGCCTACTGATCAGTCATCTTTGTATCAGAATAAATGCCCTTTAAATTACTCAGTTAACAAGTGGCAAGGAAACCAAAACTGAAGGCTCATGAACATCTGCCATTTGTGTCCTCTGCCATGTGACTGACTGGTTTGCTTGGCTCTGTAACACTGAGACACAT
Source organism: Arapaima gigas (assembly GCA_900497675.1). Classification (NCBI taxonomy): domain Eukaryota; kingdom Metazoa; phylum Chordata; class Actinopteri; order Osteoglossiformes; family Osteoglossidae; genus Arapaima; species Arapaima gigas. The sequence goes on along the minus strand of UFQX01000161.1, from coordinate 775,987 downwards.
GGGAGAAATGGAAGCCTCTGCGAGCTTGACATATGAGTCAGTGTTGCCCACACACATTCTCTCCGGGAACTTGTGTAGTAAAATTTCAAGCTTTGAGAAACAACTTGAACAAAGCATACACTTTGCAAGGCACTTTATCTGCACACTCAGATCCCTCAACATTCAGCAGCTTGGAGAAAACCCACTAGCACCATCATCATCTAAATGCCAAGCTAAAGCGTGTGAAAGACAGAATGAAAAACACATCCCTCACATTGTTAAGATATTCCATGAAACAACCATAATCATAAATTCCCATTGTGAAAAGTTTACCATTATTTCTTACAGAAATAAGTGCAGAGGTGAAAAATGTTTCAACAAGAATATTTGTAACTTTTAAAGTAATTCATTCATTATCAACAATTCCTTTCCCAGTATAGAGTTGTGCACATGCAGACCCACTGCTGGATGTATAGAGGGTGAGGCACTTACACTAGACAGAGAATTTGTATAATTCAGCTCATAGATATTTACGATGCTAAAATTTGCTTTACAGAACAAGCATACACTTTGCTGTTAGATGGTCTACATTCGATCAAAAGGTTAACTGTTATTTATGATAATGTATGGAAGCCATTTGCCTCACATATGTAAACCCTTGAGAAAAAGACAAGATGGGGAACCCAGATAAGGTCCCATCACACACCTTTACTGGTGCACAGTGACAAGTGAGGAAAATATCAACACTAACTCTCCAGGAGTCCAGACTGAGTTCTGGCTCTGGTTGTTTGCCACAACCCACTGGCAAAACACATTAAACAGATCTGGTTCCCCCATTGTGCTCAGAGACATTGCTTACTTATTTAAATAAACAAGCTGGCAAATACATGTCTATAGTTTAATTCTATAAGAACTCAAAGAATCCAGGTCTCAATCCCTACTTATGATATAATACCCTTAAGCAAAGTTCGCTACCATCTGTCAACTGCACCTAAAACAACTTGACTGTTCAAATGGGTAAGTAGGGATTTTAAGTAGGTTAATGCTGCAAGTTGCTTTTGAGAAAAACAATACCTAAATAAGAGCACTGAATCTGTCATTCCAGTTGTGATATATTTATCTTTATCAATGACAGTGATTGCCTGAAACTGCCCATGTGATATGTGACAAGAGAATGAATAGTTTAATTTGGTAAGAAGAATCCTCGTGTCTATGAGTCTTGCAGCGTGAAAGACACAGGAGATACTAAATAAAATATCTTTTGGTGGAAATGAGGACATAACTGGGAAATATTTTAAGACGCTGTTGCAGTCGTGTTTCCCTTTTATGGGACCTCGTTGTAATAAGTCTAACTATATTCTATATGAAGCTGAACAGATGTCACCCCAGATTCTAAAACTGGACTCCCAAAGCTGAGATTGACACCGTCCTCAGCACACTTTGTTAACTTCAGCTCATGTTTTCATTATAACATAAACAGGCACTTCTTGAAAACAATGTTCTTTACGGGTAATTTTTACAATATAGATTCAACACAGTTCTGGCGGCATAAGAACAGCAAATAGTAAATCTGACTGACGACGACCATAGTAGAGGGGGTTCAGCTCCAAACAAGAGGCACTTCAGCCGCGCGCGCCGGAGATCGCAGGCTGAACCACGGCGGAAGCGCGCGTGACGCCAGTAATCGATGCGTCTCACACTAAAAGCCACCCAGCTGCATCTCTGCGAGGTGAATGGGGACAGGAAAAAGGGCCGTTGATCGGAAGTGGTATCCAGTGGCGCAGAGTTGTGCAATACTATACTCTCCCGTGGGGTACCATTATACTCACACAGAGGTCAAGTATACTTACGATCACTACCAGTGCAAACTTTAGGACTTGTATAAAGTACATTTGAAGCATGCAAAACCCAACTGTGATATGTGCGCTGTGACAATGATCACAAAGTGATAAACTAACAGAGTGAATCAGCTCAACTCTTCACAAACTAGAGAGTAGTTTTAAATCTTCAAATGAAGAATAAATCATTTTTAGTCTGCTTTCACGTGACGTATACCTGCACAGTTGAAAAGAAAATAAACATGTAGGGCTTATATTCTCCCAGTAAAATGCAGTCTAAAGCGAACCATATTTGTGGACACAGTATGTGCGCTAATTCTTTACCGCGCATTAGTATCAGAAGCGACGGGAGAGTATTTTTATCACGTCAAAGTGTCATTTCTACAACCGGATCAATTTGTGAATGAATGTCATTAGGGCACGCGCACAGGGGCTCCACACGTCCCACACAACGGGCTTTGGGAAAACACGTTCCAACAGATGCTGGAAGAGAGGCATTATTACTGCTGTCCTAACAGCGCGCCTTATAACACACACAAAGTCAGTCAGTACACCAGCTCTCGTGAACCCAGACACGTGCACTTGCGCCCATCTCGCAATGCTTAAACCTATTTGCCTGAGCCTCTCAAATCTCACTTTGTCCCGCTATATATAACCTTCATAATGGAGCGTCACTGCCGTGGGAACAACTGCGTGTAGCCGGCGGATTATAAAAACACTGAGCGCAAAGAACGGATGGGAAGCGCATTGTGATGCAGCACGCGCCAGAGAGCCGGGCGGTCTGCTGGTCTCCAAGCCACTCGGCGGCGTCCCTACCTCTCCCGCTTGGTTGGGTATCGCGCCAACCGTGCTCCTCTTCTCCGCGGGACCCCAAAAGCCTAGTTTGGAAAACAATCGGTAAACCAGAAACTTAATTTATTAAAGCATTCATTTGATACGGCATATGTTGATATATGCCATTTTGTCCCAATATCCAGGCGCCGGGGACTATTAGCCGCCGTGCTTACAACTGCCCGCTCCCAGCAGCTTGAGCACCCGAGCCATCATCCCACTCTTAAAGAGACATGCACCACATTTCCAGGGCAGCTTGCTTGGATCGTTTTACACGCGGTCTTTTGAACTGAAGATTGTTTGAAAATAGGTTTCAGGAATATATGATATTACATTCTACTAAAACAAAATAGTGTGGTTTAGCTTGTATGGCGTCACGCGAGCTTCCGCCCTGGTTCCGCCAGCGATCTCCGGCGCGAACTACCTCTTGTTTGGAGCTGAACCCCCTCTACTTTGGTCGTCGTCAGTCAGTTACTGTTTTTGCTGTTCTTATGCCGCCAGAACTGTGTTGAATCTATATTGTAAAAATTACCCGTAAAGAACATTATTTTCAAGAAGTTTCTGTACATGTTTTCATGTAAATAGTTACATAAGATAAATACAAACTTGTTAAAGCAATTCTTATAAAGAAACTTAACTTAGTGTTAGAGTTAGAAGCAGAGAAGCAATGTTTGTAGCTGTTGAACAGGGTTTTCATCATCTCCACAATGAATGTGAGAGGTTGATACGTGCTGTGTGTTAATATACATTGCTCATGTTGGCAGATAGTAGAGGGATCAACTTCTGATTTTGACTGCATAATTATAACCTGCTCCAAAAAATCTTGTTCAAAGTTCAACTGATCTGAGCCACAGACTTGCAGCACCTGTGAAAATTACTGACCTTTATACTTGCAAAATGGCATATCTTGCAAATGTTTCTTACTTAAAATGTATGATCTGATCTTTCCCCTTCAACAAAATGACAATAATATAATTAAATAATTCACTGATGCAAAGTTGCCCAAAAAGCAAAACATACAAATATTGTTTTAATATTTTCTACGGCATGTTTTGGGATTTAGCTGGATTAGGTTGATAGTGAAACAATAATTACCCCAGTACTGTAAGCGAGCAGCCAACAGGGGGGCACACTGTATAGTACTGCACTTTGCTGTAGTTTGAGCCACTGCCTTACAAAGGATCAGGGTTTGAACTGATCCTAGATTTCAATCTAGTTCACAGGTACTTCTTAGCCCAAGTTAGGTTTTTGAATAGTCAAATACACATTAGTCAGGTGTACCTCCAGGCAGTTTACAGCTGATTTTTCAAAATTAGTGCAAGTCAAACAGGCCACTTCATACACAATCACCCACAGTCACACCCCCACACACAGCAGTTTCAGGCTGATTTTAGAAGATTAAGTCAAACATGACACTTCACACACACAGACAATTTTTTGCCCCCCCCCATGTCACACACAGGTCAGCTGATACGTAGGGTCTTTCTTGCCACACTACAGACAATAATGTACCAGATGTGCAATACTATATTCTCCTGTTCAGACCAGCAGACAGCACAAGTGCTGATGTACAGTATGTGGACACATCATCTGGCTCCACAGGCACATAAACCTTACAAAGCGAAGAACGGTTTTCCTGCTGACATAAGCCATGCTGAAAAATTTTCTGTCCCCTGAACACACACACACACACCTTCTTTCTCTCTGTCTTACAGACATGGTGATGATTTTTCTCCTTACTACATGTGGATCGATTTTTTGTTATATGTGCACAAAATAAAAAATATGAAAGCAACAAAAAATACACATGATGCACTCAGTGTTGAATATATAACATGTAATTACTTTTCACCTTTCCACCATGACACCTTTTTGACCTGGGCAGTGCTGGGTAACACAACTAGTTGATTCATAAAGACTAACTGCTGTAATAAATACAAGACTTGTTTCTGCAAAGTATTAGTTGGAGAGGGGTTGTAGACACCTATGCACCCAGGATGTTGTAGGTTTTTTTGATTTCAATTATATGTCTTAATAATCATGTGTTCATTTTTCTCTTTAATTTTGTTTCTTGCAAAGTCACATTAAAGATGGAACAACATTTGACAAGATTTATCTTGATTTCTGGTTTTACATCACAGAAACCTGCAGTTTCAATAAAGATGTGTAGACTTTTTATACAAACAGTTGTACAATACAAAGCACATTCATCTCTGATATTTTTCACAGACACGGATGTGATGCTAAATGGCCTTGACTATCTTTTGCTTTGAGAACATGCGGATAAATAAGTTTAAGGCTGTATTATAAGACAGAACAATGCTCACACATACAATGCTGGCACGCAGGCACACAGATGAGACACACAAGACACACAGGCGCATTAACATTGGTGGAGCCATACTTCCTTTTCAAGTGGTTCTAAAAACATGATAATGGATGCATGGTGCTAGAGATAGGAGTAAAGAATGGACGACATTAATGCAAGGGATCTAAAGCTGGAGGTAGAAGATGCTATAAGGTTTTCCTTCCCACATCTCCTTACTATCAAGTTTCTGCTTTAAATATACAAAGTTTCCTTTGGCCTGTACCTTTATTTAAGAGTAGCTCTCAGACTATTCCTAACAATCCCTCTGACAATGACTTCAAGTAAGAAAGGTTTTTCTTCTCTGAAACCTTTTCTTTTCTGGACTATGCTATGCCTGCCACACACATGACAAGCCACCACAAAGAATCCACTTAAAGTTCTGATACCGCTCATGTTTAATTTCCAGCTCAAATTCAGTTTCAAGCTGATGAGAGGGGGCGAAAGGGAAATAAGGAAATAAGTGCATTCAAGAGTGAGACAGAAAAAGATATGTTTACTTTGTGTTTTAATAGTTAAAAGCTACTATTCTCTTCTCCCCGTTAGAGTAAAGACACTGCCAGGAAGCACCGCTTTGCAGCAACAAGCATGACAAATTAGCAGGGAACCTGAAGGAAAATCATAGTAAATTATTAAATTTGACAGTGATAATTTATACTTTTTTATTCATTGTGTTTCATCATTTCATTTAATTTATTGTATGCACTTCTGCAGCTCCAGGGCATCAATCCAGTATCTCACTAGTGTAGTAACCCAGTCAGTGTATGGGAAGGATATACTAAGATCATGAATTAAGAATTCATAGTGGGTTGCATTGTTCAATTCATGTTTCATAAATTACTGAGTACATAATTATTTTCCTCACAGATTAACACACATGAAACACACAGCTTGGAGAACAGTTTTTTTTTTTCCTAAGCAGGGACTAGTTAAAAGGAAGTTTTACAACTAGACCTGACTGCTTAGACTAAGTATAGTAAAGGTTGAGAACTGGGGTGGATTAAATCTGCTTGCGTTACTTCTGTGCTTCAGATGTCACAGGAGAATAAATAAGTTGAGTTACCCTGTAGTATACTGTGACTAGAACAAATTTCCACTTTTTTGAACAAAAAGGCCACAGGTTGATTGCTTTGTAAAGGTTTATTGCAGAAGAGGAGAAAGGGTACTAAACATCAACATTCAACAGCACTAAACATGGACAGTTCATATGCTTCAGCTTAACACTTTTCAAGCTGCCAAACTTCAGTTTACATTCCCCCCATTGGGCCATTTAAAGCATTTGGATAACTGAAGAAATATTACAGAACAAGCAAGATGCAAGTTAGTTGTCAGCTTAAAAAAAAAAAAAAAAAACAGATCCTAATTCTGGTTTTTGTTCTCCAAATTTGAGTCATCCAAAATAGCACCCTTCATTGAAAGTCTCCCTGTTATTGGCATCGATGCAGTAATTTTGTGTTTAACAGAAAAGCAAAACTTCAGTTCTCAAATTATTTTGTACCAAATTAACTACTTTTATCTTTTCAGTCAAAAGCTATCCCTCAACACTTAGCCAGAATGCAACAAAAGCCTGTAGGGTAGCCAGTGTTTTACCAAATCAAAAGGTAATCAAAGTAGTTTCTTGTACAATAAGAAAACAACCTTTGTGTTTTTTTTTTTTTTTTTTTTTAAACTTCTGTGTTAGATGCTTCCCCCTATTACACATTGCACTTCAATGTTCTTCTCAAATTGGATATAATCAAAATGCCAAAGGATAAACAATTTCACATAATTTAAAATTTAAATGGTAATTTGATTTAATTTGTTTAATTCAGAAAGCACAATATGTTGACATTCATTCATCTTCTAGTTTTGTGGCTCAACATTGTGTCCCCCATTCCCTTTTACAATTAGGTTTTTTTTTTTTTTTTTTAAAATAAATAAAAACTAAAGACAGGGGTATATTCGTTGTAGAAAGAGACAGGCAATTAACTCCACCCCTTAAAAGCAGCTCTGACCTGAGGCTTAAATAAACCTCAAGCTAAACTTGTAGTACCAGCTAGGCCATTTCAGATTCTAACCACCTCCACGGCAGCCCAACACCAACATCTACATGCAAGAGCACTGTCAGAATCATGATGATGCATCAGAAATTTAAATCACAATAAGTTTGTACATGCAAACAAATAATTTTATTATTATGGGAAACACTGCTCCCGATAATTAAGTGCACCATACAGTGAAATACGAGAGTCACTGCCCTCGGTATGTACATGCTGGTAGGCAAAAACTACCATCAACAGACCACATTATGAAGGACCCTGCCCCCGATAATGTCTTAAGATTAGCCATTTATCAAAAATTACTTTTCCAGAAATGTTTATAAATACCTGCCAATTTTCCACCAAGCACAGAGCAGAAGCTAACACACCCCCCTCTAACATAACTGTTGTTGGTGACTATTTTAAAAGCAGATGCTGCCTTGTAAACCGACAGTATAACTGTCACAATTATGGAAGGCACTGCTTCCGATAATTTCATAAGAAAAACATAAAACATTTTTAGTGAACCCTGTCACTGATAAACAACCAAACATGTAGAGAGACGAAATGAAGGTAAGAGACTAATTTCCTTCCCCAGATACAGACCGTAGAACATAAGTGCAGATCAAGCATCAACAGCAGACCTTTGATGAGGAGATGAAAATGAGGAAAAATGTAATGTTATTCTATAAGGAGAATAAATTTTACTGCTTCCATTTTGGTCAAACAACAAAGATGACCAAGAACACATTATTTCAGGTAACAAGAAGTATACAAGAAACCAAAATATAGCACTTTAATGTCTGTTTCGGTAATGTGTGGTTTTCAGATATTTGTAACCATATTCTTTTCAACTTCCTAAAATACGTTTGCAGATATACGACAACTTAACGTGGTTCATTTGAAATCTGCATGCCACCTGACAAAACTGAAGCAAAGATGTTCAACTGAATTTGTGCAATACGAGCTCAACATGGGTAACTAGAGTTTAATAGCTTGCATTTTTAGTAGGTGAATCTTTCTTAATAGAAATACTGCTACTAGCAACCTAAACCTGTGCACAATAAATTGTGACTCAAATACAAAGACTTAAGTGAACGACAAAATCTTTTCAGAAAGGGATGACACGCCTTATCTGCAGCACATTTGTAATGTTTAAATTTGTTTCTCCTAAAGAAAGGAAACAAAACAGCATGCAGTTTCAAAGGAGGTGCCATGCTGTTCCAAGTCATTTGTCCAATCACAACGTGTAATTGCCTTATGTATCGACAGGAACAAACTTTTTGTAAACCCCCTCCACCTCATTTAAAGTAGGAAGAAAGTCATGTTTACAGTGGTTTTTAAATTTCACAAACCAGGTTGTGGGAGAGAATATTTTTAGCAAGGGTTAAGGTTTTAGGACTTTGTTGATAGGTTTATTTAATCCATTTTCTTCCCACTTTACAAATTTCTGAACCCAAATCCACACTGAAACTAAGAATAGCTATGGAGGTAGGGTGCTTAGATCTCATTATCCAAATCCCAAACATTGCCAACCAGGTTGTTGGCACAGCCCTGTATGGTCCAGGTGATGAGAGCAAACTGGTTCCGAAAGAGGTCCCAATCAGAGTATAGCTTGCGTTTCTTCAAGGCTTCCAGATGATCAACCAAGGCCTGTAAACTATGGGATCCCATACCAAAGATGATATGGCGAAATGGGACATCTCTTGGAGAAACGTAGGGTGAAAGAAAATTGTGCTCCACCTAAGGACCAAAAAAAAAAAAAAAAAAAAAAAAAAAAAAAAAAAAAAAAAGTTGAACAAAAGCAGCTTAACATTTCATTACTCTTTTCAGCTAGTACTACTAAAAGACCATTTACAACATTTAATCATTTTTAAAATTTCTTAACTCCATTGGGGAGGTCACTTAAATTGACAATCTTTTCTACCTCAGAGACCCATAGATTTTATATTTTTTTCCTTCCTCTATATTAATTTTAAGTTGCTACAGCTGACAAAATTGAAGGATTTTTTTTTTTCTCCAGAGGTCCTCAGCACTCTCTTACAAAGTCAAAAGAACTTGGAATTCAGGTCCAATGAAAAAAGATTCAGACTACTCAACCAAACATGGTTGCTATGGATGCATCTGAAGTTTTTGATGAAGATGATACTAGGACTCTGGCTACTCATTCTATTGTCAGCCACACCAACTGACCGTCAGAGGTATATTTGGGAGTGTGAATGAGAGATGATAGGTCAAGGACCTGGTCAAGGAACAGAAAGCAGAGTTGTACCAAGCAAAACTGAACAATAAGCTGGTTCAGTAAGCTAACAGTTATGAGTCTGCCCGAGAATGCCACATTCCTCTCAAACAACTTCTGCTAAGCAATGATCCTGGGTGGCTCCATTAGTTGGTTCTCCAGCCAACCAACTGGTCTTGGTTGAGACTAGTTTCACCTGCTAACTCCCCAGTTGCATTTAAGACCTAAACATCTGTTTGACAAAAATCCTGGTCAAATTTCTGCAACTCTCCAATAAAATAGATAAAAACATCCATAGCATTAAAAAAAAAAAAAAAAAACAAAAAACTTTACCCCAGTCTGCCAACTGAAGTCAATTGAAAAAAGTTAGGATTTTGCTAAAGTTGCCAGGGCTTTCAAACAACTATCAATTTAGACTTTAGCTTCCCGGCCCAATCAAGAAGTGTGCACAAAGATGGACTTTTTTTGACAGTGTGGTATCTGCCAAAGCTTTCATTGCTAACCTGAAGGACTGAGTCCATCACACAATTTCTGGAGATTCTTTTCATTCTGTTACATAATTTCTCTTTCTCAGTTTCTGCTTCTTCTATGGATCTTACTGTGTTTTACCATGTTTATCTGTCTTGGGGGAGCTTAACTCTTTTCATTTCATCTGTTATGGGCCCTGGGGGAAGGGTTTAGCAGGAGATGTCTAGTTAGCAGCTGTCATTCCCGCTTTCATCTATAAATGTTGGTGATTCACAGATTGGGTTGGGGAAGTGGGGTTGATACAGTTGGTGTGTACTTTGAATTTGGATTTTTGTGTTCTTTTATCTTAGTCTCTCTCTTTCATCTTTTCAACTTTACTAGGTTGTGTATTCTAGATGTCTATCAATGACTATTACTGGGTTTGCTGTTCCACTGTAAAACACAGTTTCTAGTTAAATATCACATAGGATGTAAATATAATAAGAGGATTTAAATATGCTTACATCTGTATATCTACAAAGCTCAAACTCCCAGTTAAGTACATTAGCAGTGGACTCAATATATTTGTAGACATACTGACTTTGCTGTATTGTTTCTTTGTTCATGTTGCTGTAATTTAGTGTTGGTATTAAAACAAAAAGCACCAGCTAGGTAGCAGGCAGCTATAGAGGCACTTGGGAAGTACAGGTGAGTAGGAATGGCTTACTGTAAAGTGAGCTGGTGGATGGATACGATCCAGATTTTCATGTTCGAGATGCAGTTGGCTAAACTTACCCTCATGATGCGGTCGTTAACGATACGGCATAATTCCACGTCACTCAGGTCGCTGTTCTGGATTGTAGTAGTGAGAGAGCTGGCAGCACGGCTGAATGATCCAAATGCTGATGTGAGCCATTGGGTAGACAGTGCTTCAAACTGATCTGCTGTCACTAGACCTGACTGAAAAAACAAAAACCCACATTCACCATAATACTGTTATTATATTGAGTGATTGCATAAGAGTAGTTACATAGTTTGAATAATGTTTTCATTGTTTCTAGTTAAAATAGTTGTTTATTATACAACTGTAAATTTTGGATTCAGCTTTATCAACTACATTTTTGACAGATGTAGACAAACTCACCTGCTTCAGCTGAGTGCTGCGGCGCACAATCTGAGACACATGACTGCGAAGAATCAGTTTGTACTTGTCAACATCTAACCTCAGCAGATAGTCATGCACCAACCGGAGGACCATGTGACCAGCCACCTGTGCTGCTGTAACAGCCACATTGGCTGTGAGGTGTCCTGTAGCATAATCCAAGCGATCCTTATTGTCCAACAGGGTCCAGAAGTATGGATAATCACCTGCATCCTGTAGTAAAGAACAAAGGACATTTGCTAAAATCCTACATGTTGGAACTAAATTAATCTAACAAGGAAACTCAGCACTTGATAGGCACCTCTGTCACTGTAGCACACATGCATGTAACTATTTGTAGAACTCTGGTCAAGGAAGCTGGGGGAATTTCCTGTAACATCTTTTCAACTGACCTTGAACGAAGTGAAACGGAACGAGACTGAGGGGATTCCAGAAAAAGTCAGAAATGGATATGAGGATTCATCCATCTTCATGGGCACTATGCTGAAATGAAGATAAGGTGACCTAGCATTAAGGTACTGTAAAATCTGTAAAACCCAGAAAGGAGACAGAGACCAGATTTGCTGTTTAAGATTGTCCACTGCAAATAGTATGCCCATCACACACACTTCCATATTAGGGAAGTGCTGTTAAAACCTACAGCTGACTGTCAGAATGTAACTGAAAATTGTACAGCACAAATATTCAATTTCTAATCTCCTTTAATTCATATTAATTGATTCATAGCCACTGAACATTGTATATTTTTTGGTAATAAATGTACAATTTTGCAACATTTTGCCTTTGGCATCAACCCAAAAATCCACTGGTCACACCTAGTTTTGTAGCCTTTTTGACTTACACAGATTCTTCCCAGTTCGACCCAGCAAACTGATCATAAAGACTCTTGGTACTGTCAGCAGGCAAAATTGGACTGTTCACCTATTAAGAGAATGTATCATTAAAAATAAAAAAAAAATAAAATAAAAAAAATTAAAACTAGCACATTTACAGCAGTTTTAATGCCCCCCCCCCCCCCCCCCCCAAGTCACAGCTTTGAAATCCAGTACCTCCTTCATTGTTTCTCGTATAACTTTATACAGCAATGGACTTGCGGCCACTTTAAAGAACTGGGAACCTGTACATTGTGGGAAAATGTATTTCATTTATCTGTCAAATTACTGGAGAACATAAAGTCAAAATTATGAATTGGGACTTATTTCAACTTACCTCCAACAACTCCGTCCAAATTGATATACGTAAAAGCCTTCATACTCAGAGAAGTTAAATAGCCCTAGAGGAATAGGACCAGATAACCTTCAGTGAACTTCAGAAACCTAACTTAAACAATCTGCTGAAGTTACATTTAGTAAGCGTTGACCTTTAGCCAAAGATGACAATGATTTGTAATTGCGTATTACTGTTGACAGTTACAACACCCTGATGACTACATTAAAGGGGGGGGGGGGGCAATAATGGCCATCAGTACAACATAATTACCTCCAGCCACTCGGTAGCACCAACACTTCCATATTCTCCAGCACTCCAACTGGCAAAAATGATACTTCTCCTGGGCCTAAAACCATCTGATCTCACAAGACGTGGGGGGGGGGGGTATTAAATGCCCAAGTACACAGTATACCCACAGTTTTTTTTTTTTTTTTTAATCTATTCATACAAGTTAAGCTCACAATGTCATTAATTGCCCTACTTTGAGTGCTCTAAACTACACTGATCCTAAAGTTTTTGCAGAGTTCATGTGCTAACTGATAAAGATTTGACTAGTAAGGTAAATAACAGAAGCTATACTTTTTTGCAGACTTGAATGATGGGAAGCTCAGACTAATGCCATACTGTACCCTAAGAGACTGATGCCACCTGACACTCACCTCTCTTTAACATTTCTGTTATGGCCCTGGCAAGCTCCATTAATATACAGGTACCCACAGTGGACTTTGCATAGCCTGGACCCCAAGAGTCCCTTTGAGCCCCTATCACAACATAACGGTCTGAGGAAGGAACAAAAATGCAGACATTAAAAGACAGGAACACTTAAGGCTACAAAGATAGAAATAAGGCTACAAAAACATTTCCCCTGACTAAACAGCTTTTGTGTCTACAACAGTAGGACATATTCATTGTACCAGGGTCCACAAAGCCCTTGATGACACCAAACACGTTGTTGATCTTCTTCTCCACAAGGACATTGTGTACGTCCACTCTGACGACGTCATTCTCTGCACCCAGCTTGAGCATAGAAACTTTGTTCAATCTGGTTTCATCCCAAGACTGAGGAGCATTGGGACCACCCATCTTTCTGTGCTCACACACAGAGAAAAAGCATGTTAAAACAAGTAGTACAAAAAATATAAAAAAAAAAAAAAAAAAAAAAAAAAAAAAAAAAAAAAAAAAAAAAAAAACACAGCATCCCGTTAAGGGACTGCTGCCAACTGCTGCCAATAAGAATCATGAAGTTGGCAGTCAGTAACATACCCAAAGAGCAGAGAAGCCATGGCAGGGGTAATTGTCTGAGCTAGAATGTTTGGCAAGCCTGAAGACTTAGCAGGAGGGAATTGGGTGTGATTGAAAGAGGGGAAACCAGGAGTATACGGATCACCAGAACCAAGGTGGACCTGGACATACAAAGGAAATATAGCAATATCAGTGAAAGTTATAAATACACTGGTATAATGTTACAAACATCTGAATTATAAGTTTTTGATGGCAGAAGGATTTGCCAATTTTGAAATGGCATTCTCTATATACTTTTATCTTTTGAAATTTCTCTGTTGTGGAGTGAAAATTACCAGGATCTCTATTCTCTTCACTTAACGGGCAAAACACAATCTCAGAAATGTACAAGCGTAATTTCATGCTGGAACATACTTAGAATTCCTGTTCAAATTGTTTTTGTGAGGTGAAAGTGTTCCATACTTAGAATTATATAACCACTGATCTAACTGGTTCACTACAAAATACTGTAGTGTGGTGTACAAATGTATATTTGTAATTAGAAATGTTAGGAGTACTATTTCAAACCAGCATTGTCCTAAGGACTCTCAAGACATCTATACTCACATGGCCAAAGAGTTGGCAGTTGTCATCACAAACTATGTCAGCAGGGTCAGGGTATATCAGCACAGCAGCTGCTCCAACTCCAGCAGCATTGGCCACCTGCAGGACATGGGTCACATGATGGGTCACCTTGACACTTCTCCCAGTTGCCTACAATGAATTTGTTTGCACTTTTTTCCCCATTAGCAATCAGTACTCCAGTTTGTAAAATTCTGATACTAAGGAAATTAAAACACACAAACAAACACAAACAAAACTGAAGACTTGGGATGTAGAACTCAAAGTCTCTCACCTTCTGAGCAAAACTTATCTTTCCAGTTCTTACAAGAAAAATGGCTCCAGTCAAGTTGATTTTCACATTCAGCAACAGTTCAAAATCACTTGGTTGGCTGTAATGGGCATAGACAATTCTACCCTAAAAAAAGATCAGAAGCAATATTTGTTAAATTAATCATAGCTTTATCATACATTTACATTAACTACCCAGCAGATAGAGGCACATCTTTTTACAATTTTGCCTGGAAATTGAGAAGTTCCAGATGCTAACAGTTGTGCTTATGTAATGAATCAGTCTATTCGTTGTTTTTACTTTTGTTGTGCTTTGTCACAGACAGATAGCTGGTATAAGGTGTAACACTTTGTAACTTGTTCTCCTCACATGATCGCTCACTACACTACAGCTTATACCTTCCTCTAATACTTCATTCTATGACAACAAATACAAAATAAGGGAGATGGCAGGTGTATGTGTAAAGCACAAAACAAATCAATGTGTCCATGGACAATACCCATTTTTCAGTTATTTTAAAGTTGACTTCAATATTGTTTTACAACAACAACAACACTGGTGTCCTATCCATGGATTTCCCCATTTCATACTTAATGTTTCTAGGACAGAGGTAGGATAGGACCTTGAATGTTATGTTGTGTAATTTTTCATTCATTATACGTTCATCTAGTGTTTTTACTTAACCCATTAAGGTTCTGGACTGTGCCAATTGTTGGATTTGCTAACAAATTGAGTCCTAGTTGTATTCCTAAATTGAGGTAGGAAATTTTTTTTTTTTTTTTTTTTTTAAGGACCATAAAACAATAAAACCTATTAATCTATACATCACCAAAACTCCAACACACCACTGCCTCATTTATTGGAATAGATATGCTCCACTGACATAGAGCAGCAACTGGTTTTAAAAAAAAAAAAAAAAAGGGGAATAAAATGCATTTTGAAAACATACTTGTACTGAGCCAGTGTTGCTGTAAGCCAGGTATCCCCGAGGACTGCCTATCTCCTGTGCACCAAAGAAGACTTTGTTTGGTTTGAAACTGTCAAAGAGGAGACAATGATGAGCATAAAGTTTACATCCATAGTGAATCAGTTTCAGGATCGGGGGGGGGGGAGATTTAAAAACAAAAACAGCTTAGCTGTTTTCCCACACAGACCTGGAAGGGATCTGGACCCTCACATAGTGTTCATCTGTCCAAGGGCTCATATCAAGGTTCTGAAACTCTTGAAGAATGCGAGTAGCAAGCTCCTCATCCCCTTCAGATCCTGCTTCATGGCTTTTCATGGAGAAGTCCCTGAACAAATAAAGCAGATGGGCTTTTTTGGCTGTGCACAGGCTACAGAAAGATGAATGAACTTTACTAGAAGAGATAAATTCAAAAAAGAAAAGAAATTTAGAATACTCCAGAGGGATTGGCTATCATGTATAGAACTGGAGAAATTAAACATCTCAAATACCAATAAATAGCTTTTCAGTTATGAAAAGTTTAAAATTGTATCATGTAGGGAGTATTTTCTAGATTCAAATTTATTTATACAAAAGTGATTTGTCAAAGTTACTGGGCTCGTACCTTAAACGGTTTTCAAAACTGGTAACTGATAGCTTTTGATCAAGCAGTTTTTGGATACCTATCCAGCCAAGAGTGGGTTCCGGTTCAAAGTGGACCCTGTCATCAATCTCTGGAGGACAGGTTGGCTCTATAACCATCTTTTTGCGGCTCGTTGCGTAGCCAAGCAGATATCCTGAATGACAAGTTACAAGTAAGTAAATAAAACAAGATACATGATATAATACTGTTTAAACTTTGTCATATGTTTTTAGTGGCTGTGTTTTTATTTAAAATGAAAAACTTTTGGCATGCAATTACAAATGTGTATTTATTTTGTATGAAATTTATTAAAACTACTGTTAAAATGTGAGGATAGCATTGAGAAACACAGACAACACTTACCAAAAACGAAGATAAAAAGGGTGCAGACGACTACAACAAATGGAAATTTCAGGGAACACCTTTGCCTGGGGCTGTAAATGTTTGGGTTGTGTTCACCCACGGAGACCCCAAGCTCATCCTCGGTGTCTGAAGAGTTTTTCATCTCCACCTGGTTGTGTTCTCCTTCCTCGTTCTGTGCTGCATTGAAGCGTGTGTAGAAGCGTGTCTCTCCGCTGAACTGAATGGTGTTCAGTAGATGTTTGATAAGACTGGTGTTCAGCACATCCTGCTGCAATTCTGTACCATAAAGTAGTCTTGCATCTTGGCATGCTTACTCAAACAACTTAAGCAAATTAAATATATATAAATAAGTGTTCATTACTGTTTCGCTAAACTTACTATTTTGGATATTGCTGATGTTGCTTGGTCCATTGCCAACCTTCTGGACTGAAAGAAAAACATGCAAATAAATAAAATTTTATTAAACAGTGTTATCCAAGGGGAGGGGGGTTAAAAAAAAAAAAAAAAAAAAAAAAAAAAAAAAANAAAAAAATTTTAAAAAAAAAAAAAAAAAAAAAAAAAAAAAAAAAAAAAAAAAAAAAAAAAACTTACATTAGGCAACATCCTGACTCGGCAAAAGGAATTACGTAATGTTGGGATTCATGTGTTCTGAGTGCAAATATTTTCATACTGCTAAAGTGTCGTTTATAAATCAAAGTGGCAGTTTCATCATTACAAACAGAAACAGACAGGTCGATGTATTCTTGGGAAATCACAAAATGTAGAGACTGTACCAGTATACCACTATACCAGCGGGGCATTAAACAGCCTACATTGAATACAATAGTAAAGTTAAAATAGTTTTTTTTAATGGTCAAAAACCCAAAATTTTCAACATTAGTGGACCAACTCAGACTCACACTTAAACGTTTCTGTAGTTAAATCTCAGGATATCTTACTTGTACAATGTGCTATGAAAACACTAAATAATCACTGTTCCTAAATTCAAATGATTTTGAAGCAATAGGAATAACAAAATGGAACATTAAAACAGCACATCTGCCATCAATTTTTAATTTAAGTTCTCTCTTGTGCTATTAAGTGAATAATTTTGTTTGGTGGTTATATAAATATTCTATTTTAAGTTATTCTAAGGAAACATAAAAGCAAGACTTTTTCCCCATGGAAAAAATTCCCAGTTGGGCTCTTTTGTTTCAAAGTTTTAAAACCTTGTGTGCATAAAATAATTTCTACAAAACTTACCTTGTAAAAAAGTTGTGTGGACTAAAGGACAGACATTCAATGCAATACTCTAATTCCACTTCTCTACAGCTTCAACTGAATCCTGGAGATGCCATTAAATACTCATATACGGGGGTGTAGTCAAGGGGGGGGTTGGGAGATTTCAGAATACTGCCCCCTCCTATTATATGCTGTAGATGGACAGCCTTTGTTTGTGACTATCACTCTTGCCACAGAACTTACGGCAACATGACTCCTATCACTACACTTGCACATGTTTTTCTGTCTGTAATGTTGGATTAGTAAAATGGATGGATGGATGTGATTCTAAACATTGCTCTGAAAGATGAATGCCCATCCCACCCATTCTCTGAACCCTTTTGCAACAGAGTAAGATGTCAGAACATCAGAATGAACCCACAAGAATGGATTTCATGTTTACAGCTTATTTCCATAAGTGCAGTGCAGACATGATGTCACCATATTTCAGTGTGGGAGGACATTCCAATCATTGACACCTTTAGTCACTGTATTAATTCAACACTTCAAATATGCATGGATAACGATACAATAGGTAAATGCAAAATTGCACAGTGCTATTATTCCACTTTGAAATGTAACTGCTGTTCATCTTATTCTACAGCCTGGTAGATGACCTGAACTAAACAACGCTGAACAGATTTGTTGTGCTAAGGGTCAGTTATCCTGGGCGCCAAGGTGTCTCTGATGGAAGGAAAGTGAAGCACCAAAAGCTCAGAGTCCAAGCACTTATCGACCATACAACTGGCCAAGGGGCCAAAATTTCTAAACCATTAAAAAAAAAAAAAAAAAAAAAAAGTGTCTTCTGACAAATCCAAATATAGTCATTATTAATTTAGCAATATAAGGCATAGTCAGTAAAGCAGTTGATTCATATTAATCATAGTGAACATGAACTGACTTAAAGAAAATATATTTTTATTTATTTGAATGCAATAGTATTCCAGAGAAACCCAATGCCAGAAATTAAGACGACAAATCTTACTCTTGGCATCAGTTTAAGAAAGCTACTTACACCTTTTTTTTCACAAAAATTAAAGAAGCCTATAATTCTTCATGCAAGCACACACCTTGTGTCACGTGTAACCAGATTTTTACTGGTCTGGCTTCAAAAATCTGTTACACAAAAGGGACAAAAACAAAAATTAATCTGCTAGCCATATCCCACCAAAGAGGAAAGGTATACACTTGCTTAACAGAATCAAGTTACTCGAGACTAAAGATTTTATTTTATAAAACCTTTTATTTAAACGATCTCAGAGTGTGCAAAACGGAAATGTTGTGCAAATAGACGTTCCATGTGTCTAATTCTCATCCAGATCTAGTCCCATTTTCCTCTGTATTTTCTAAATACGTGGCATATCAGCATCAACTGATAAATACATAGAAATTATTGGATATTGGCATTTTCTACTAGACAAAAAAGGCAATAAAACTTATTTCCACATTTCTAACATTATTGTAAATAATCCCATTAAACAAAAGCCTTCAGAGTCACAAAATTCCAAAAGTTCTTTCAAAAGCCATCCTTACAGGCCAAGAAAAAAGATGAGTTCTTGGACTAGTCAGACAACTGCCATCTCACTTTGGAAGGCACACAGTCAGATGGCCAGTCCTCACTTGATTTTTATTCAATTATCCCCATCATGCACCTTCCACATTTTATCTCTAAGCTGTAACTTTACAGCATTCTCTGCAGCAAAACATGCAAGAGAGCATGTGCACCTCATGGCACAGGTGGTATCAAAGAGAAGTGCGAGTTTAGAAATTAAGACGTTTGTGAATAGTACTCAGTAACTTACACGACCATGATGCAGTGAAACAAAGCTCTTCAGGCCTGGCTACATGAAATAAAATTAAGATGTGCCATGGATCCTGCTTTTCCCCACTCTATTTTGAGTAGAAAAATCACAAGGTAAAAATCATGTCCTTTGGACTTACAGGCAACAGAGTATGACAGACTTGCTACATTATTACCAAGTTACAAAACAGGTATTTAACCTTAACTGTTCAGAACAGGCTAACGAATAAGACCATGGTTGTGGTGCGCTATTATAGTTTTACTCTTCATTTCACAAAAGTCCACAAAATAGGGAACATTTGTGTAACAGCCCACCTTCCTCATACAGCAACATTCTAATGCCCATGAGTGTGTGTGTTCTGTTCGGCATTAACTAGAATGTAAATATTTAGTGTGAAACCATGTGCTGAACATGGAGGCGCCATTGCATCGCTTTGTTTTGATTTATGTCTGCAGGCTCAGCAAACATCAAATACGTTTTTACCAAGAGACAACATACATAGAGATCAAACGTTGTCCAATCCAATTTCTTTGATGAACATTTAGCATCTCTTCTTTACTTTGGTCTTTATATGGTATAAGACTCTGCTACAGACTGCATCCTGCCATAACCAAGGAGAGGCAGGACAGGTGATGCCCAGACACATCAGTGTTTCTTCCAAGGACACAAATCCACCTCGAATCCAAAAACCAAGTTGATGTAGGACTTAAGCAATTCTTGCACAATTTTCTCTAGGATATGAGAACACGTATCCACATATTCTCTACTATAATACAAGATGTTCATCAATGCATGGATTGCAGTTATACAGGAATGTCAGCAGTTATAGGGAAGAGTGGGGAACACATTACTCCACAATACCACACCCGAAGTATGAGCCTGCGTATATTATGGAGAGATTACATTTAAGGCGTTAAACTAAACGTATAAATATCATGAATATTTACCCTATTGACTACTATACAACAAAAACGTCCTAACCGACGATGACTATTATAGATGTAACGTTTCTCAGTCGACGAATGCTCAAAAACCGGGAAATAAGGCCTCTCACAGCACCGATATCAGAAAACCGGCTCAAGTGGGCATTGGGTTGAGGCTCTTCCCCAAAAGACTACACCTCATCGCAAACCTGCAGTCGACATTTTTTTGCATTAATTTAGCAGATCTTATTGCGTCGCACGGCAGGTAGGTAGCCACTAATCGTTAGCTCCTAACGATTTCTTCTCGGATAATGCAGATAGTCAACTGGTTCGAGCATGTTTTCTTTTAATACTTTGAATGACTAATGCCGTCCACGATATACGAGACCCGAGGCGGAATTCAACTAGAAATGCAAAGACACATTTGGCACAAACAGCTTTCTATTTTAAAACAATGCGGCATAGCTACTTTTGTGGCTACACGCGATACCTTCGCTTCACATTTTGCACCACAAAATGTGCATGTATTTGGCAACGCCTTACCAGCGGGACTGAGGCAATACTTCTCCGATTTCCATTCACCTGCTTCCTTCTGTCTTATCACGCCTCGCGCAGTCCCAGAGCGCGCCGGCTTCGGCCACTTGCGCAACTTCCGGCATCAAATAGCCACAATGAGGAGTCACGCAGGACAAGGACGTTGCATGAAAAGTTAGTTACGTGATTATTATTTACCTTATATTATCTGTAAAAATAGCCTTTTTATTGTTTATGATATTTCAATTTTTGCGGCCGTCCGTGAAATCCAAAATCTGTAACATCGATTTCGGCTAAATCGAGGATAGAAAGTAGTTTGTTATTATGCTAGGCATAATCCCGACAATTTACCGCGGAAACATTTAAAACTCTTCAATCAAAGTATTACCATGTATATTGGCACAATTTAAGTACTCAAATAAAATTTTGATAGAATGCTACAGAAAATTAAGATGCAACTAAAGAAGCTCAAACATTACACTATGTAGTCAATATTTTAAATACATTTTTCCGTTAATATCATCATGTATTCGTTATTAGTTGTAAGATGATACATATTAGACTGAATAATTGGGCGCTGGCGGACCACCCTTTTCTGTGGCGATAAGGTGAACATCCTTGATCCACATATTAAACCACATATTTCACCAACTTCATCGTGCAAAGGATGAACAGTTTGTCACGTTTCTCTCAGTGAAAACGACTTTTATTTATTGTGTCTATGTTTTAATATTTTGAAGTTATTTTAAACTTTTTTTCTTACGCACTGCTAACTTTGGTATGTATGAAAAATGAACGAAAATTATGAATAAAATATGTCGTGTCGTTCTGTGTACTTAATGCGAACAGTGTTCATATCTGCAAATATCTCCTCTTCCATGATTTTATCATCTTAATTATTTTACTGTACTTATACATAGAGTACAAAACACTGTAACTGTTTTCTCTAAAACGGTTGAGTGGCGATAGATTAACTAATAGAAAGCAAGTCCAGACACAAGTAAAAACAGAATATTCTACGTTTCATCTTATTGTAGAATGCATGTCAATTCATGCATTCCCATTTTCTGTCTGCATTCGTATTTCAATTGATTTTACAAACATGGCGTCCTTATATAATTCTTTTGTTGAAAGCTAATATTATGTCTTAAAACTTTACAAAGTGTCACGTTCAAAACCAGAGATTTGCATCAAGATGTACACAGCAACAATGATCTGATCGAGGAAGCGTGGTAACTGCGCAATAAATGTCTGATAAGCAATTCCACTTCTGTCATCTTTTTCCCCCCCATTTATACAGTATGTTGCCATTAGTACTTCCTTATCTTACAATGCCATTCTATTCTAGTGTTGTTATGGTGTTCTTATGGCCTGCTTTCCATTTATTGTTTTTACCTCTTACTGTAAGTATGATTTGCACTGTAATTCTCTCCTCATCATTTCCAGTTCCATATATATTTGTGAACATGTTTATGGTTGCCAATATTGATGGCAGGTAGGGGGGAAATGGCTACAGGTGTGTCAATTAGGAGAGGGAATTCAAAGCAGCTTGACACATAAAAATAGGCTACCGTTTAATTAGGAGATACAATGGTACAAGGTTATATTTTATGGGTGTTGAAAATGATATGGTATATTTAAAAACATAATCTGCAGTATTTACCAAATACATTTAAATTATGTTATTGCAGAAAATTTAATACACAAAATGTGAATAATTTAAAGTTGTGATTTTCATTAAAAAAGGTATTCATTATAAATGCATTTATATGCAGGTGGTTCAGCAAGCGGTGGTGGTGCCTCACAGTGCGTGAGCTGTTTGGGTGAGGGTTCAAATCTGGCAGTTTTCTCCAGGTGCTTGAGTTTTCTCCCATGTGTCATCCTGAACTCCCTGCTAGTTTGTGTCTCACCATCCTGCAATGGAGTACTGTCCCATCCAGGGCTGCCTTGCATCAAATGATTCTGAAAGAGGCTCTACACTGCAAGTCTAGAATTAATGATGGATATACTGCATGTGGGGCAGTAGTGTAGTTCCTGGGCTGTAAGTTCTAATGTAGCTTAGTCTGTATGGAACTTGCCTGTGTCCCTGTGTTTGTGTGACTGCCCTACATTTCAAAGATGTGTCTCAAATTAATTCACATTGCTTTTCTTTGTGAGTGGGATTGCCTTGTAGCAGAAAGGCATCCTATGCAGGGTGTATGCTACCTCCTGCCCTGTGCTTCTTTGACACTCTCTGGACCACCACAGCGAAGCAAAGAACAGTTGGTTACTGATAATGGGTAATGCCACATCCCTGTATCTATAAAGCTCAGTTTCTTCTTTATGCATGACTTGGATTTTCAAGTCATGGACTTGAAATTTGCCATACAGAGACTTCTCACCCTGTGTTTTGTTTTTGCACAGTCAAGTTAATAAAACTCCAAAAAGGCTACTTACAATTTTGAAAACTTAAAATTTGGTCTGTGGAGCCTTGGAGGAAGAGAGTAGTGACATCACATGCATAATTGCATGATGCTGACAAATTTTCTCACTCTCCACACACACACACACACACACACACGCACACACTGTGACAGATGCCACATTCTTTAGACACATATGCTGATGAAGCTGATGAATTCTCCACAGACACTCACCCACAATCAAAGTAGTGTTTGTGTCATTATGACTTGTGTGTATATTGCTGTTTGCCATCCATGTGTTCAATCAAAGGAGCCAGGAGCTGTTGTATGTGAGCAAATGAAAATGTAAAAATTATTAAGGAATTACGTATCTCTCACACACACAGATTCACATAGCGCTGCATACATTCATGAAGTAGTAAAGTTTGGTAATGTATAGTTTGTTTTTTCCTTTCCACTTGATTACAACTGTCACCTTTGTCCCTCTTTGTGGCATTTGCCTATCTGCACAAGCAAAACTTACAGTGTGTACTAAATGCCATCACTTTAATGGTAAATCTGGTAAACCAAAAATGGTTTGAGGATTATACAATGTTTTATTAATTTATATCTTTCCACTGCTGTACTTTTTTCCCCCCATACAACAACAGGGTAACAGCTTGTGTGTGTGTGAAAGATACATTAAATTTATCCTAAGGTATAGTTTAACAAAAGCTATGTACTATAGCACATAACATAGATTTTCAGTTTATTTAAGGCAAAATGCATGCAAGATATGTCTGAGGAAGACAGCTCAAAATGTTTTCCTGCTTGCATACTGCCTGTGTTGGGGTCTGTCTCTGACCTTTTGATCCTCATCTGTAGGGAACCTTAAAACTCCATCTGCCTTGTCAGTATTCATTGCCTTTTCTGCTTACCACTGAAGTTGACCCCTGGGCTGGCCGTTATGGTGAATCACGTGTCAGCATGTTCTCTTGCTGGGGTGTTATCATTGCTAGCCTGTCCTCACTTTGTGCTCATGCTTGCATGACTTATTTGTGGTTTAAGTGCTCACACCATAGCATCTGGATGGAATAGGGAAGTGCTAACCCACATGTGCTTTTCTGGATTCCCCACAGATCTTACACAACCAGGTTTTCCTGCTCTTCAGCACTTAATGTGCTACCAGTGGACTAGCTTAGCTACAGTACGTTACTGCGGGACACAAATACAGACGTGGCCGAAATTAGTGATACCCTTCCACTTTTTCCAAAAAAACAGTTTTCTTTATTTCACATTTAATAGAACAGAAACTTTGATTTATGATTTTGATTTACTTTGATTTATGACAACATGTTTAAAAAAACAAATGAAAATGGCAAGGACAAAAATATTGGGGCCCTTAACCCAATACTTTATAGCACAACCTTTGGAGACAATAACTACAATCAAGCACTTTCTCTAGGTCTGAGTGAGATTTCTACACATCTCCACTGGTAGTTTGTCCTACTTTTTTTGAGCAAACTGCCCCGGTTCTCTAAGGTTTGATGGGTGTTTCTCCCAACTACGAGTTTCAGCTCTTTTCACAGATGTTTTATGGGATTCAGATCAGGACTCATAGCTGTCCACTTCAAAAAAGTCCAGTGTCCTCATCCATTCTGAGTACTTACATCTGGGAAGTGTTTAAGGTCATTATCATGCTGGAGGACCCATGACTTCTGACAGAGACATAGCTTTCTGACACTGGGCTGTATGTTTCATTTTAAAATGCTTTGATAGTCTTCTGATTTCATCCTGTCCTGCACAGATTTAAGGCACCCAATGTCAGAGGAAACAAAGCAACCCCAAAACATCACTGACCTCCTCCATGTTTCAGAGTGGGGATGGTGTTCTTTTCTTTCAAAACTTCATTTTGTTTTCTGTGAACATAGAGTTGGTGTAATTTACCAAAAAGCTCTAATTTTGTTTTGTCTGTCAAAAGGACATTTTCCCAGAAGGACTGTGGGCTTGTGGGCATGCATTTTGGCAAACTCCAGTCGGGCTTCTTTCTTAGAAGTGGGGTCTTCTGGGATCTTTTACCATGGAGCTCATTTTCATTCAGACATTGTCGGATGGTGCGACTTAAAACTTGCAGCTTGACCTTGAAGGTCAGCTTAGATCTATTTTTATGTTTTCCTTGCATTTTTTGCACTATTCAAATATTCTTTTTATTTAATTTTGGGTCCTATGGGTCTAAAACTTATCGATAACATTCCCAACAATGGTCACAGTGGACGAGGAAGTTTTGTACATACCCATGAAATATGAAATAAAAATAAAGTCAGTCTGGTGTTGAGCAGAGCAGCTAATGGAGGTTCCTCACAATCTCCTTGATAAGATGCTCTTCCTGGTCATTTGACCGGCTGTTTGACAGATGTTGGTCAGCCACTTACACTAACAGTGTTTGACCCATGTGGACTCCCTTTTGGCCCACCTGCCCCTTGTTCCTGTCAGACCCTCTATGTGAACACATTTCAGTGAAAGCTTTTGGACATCAGAAAAAGAAAGTTTGTTTGAGCTTTTAATAAAACATTAGAGAGTCACAGCTTTGACTTTATACATTCTATAAGAATTAAGCAGTATGAAAACAAATGTCTTGATGAGCACTTACATAGAGCTAAACTTGGAATTCAAGTGCAAAAATATTTTGCGTGAGACATTATTGTTTAACATCCCTGATGCTGCAGACACAGCATTATTTGTGTTTTTAAAACAGAAAAAGTAAATTGTTGAAATACACACATACCACTAGTATGATAACATTTTTTGGTTTCCACTGGTAAAGTGGGATACAAGGAGATGGGACATACAGCTACTGTAATAGCTTTTAACAAAGCAATCAATATAAACTCTATAAACTCTCAAACTGAGAGTTTAAACACACTCTGAGTTTAAACTCAATATTCTTTTTCCTTCTGTGTTTTCCCATGTTGTGTTGAAGTTTTCTCACATCCTTTTCACTCTTTTGCTGCAAAAATAAAAACACATGCCGTACTTAGAAAAAAGTTAAACATTTCATTTTAGACACTAATAGGTTTATTTAAGCTTGTTGACTGATAACATTAAAGACAGAACTATATTTCAAGCGAGTCAGGTGCGATTTAAAGAAATGCAATGGGTTATAAATCCCAGAACTTTTTCAGGAACAGCTTCTTGTTGCAACACTCTCCACCAGCAGGTGGCACTATACAACCGCACATAGTAATAACAGCTTCTTCTTCTTCTTCTTCTTCTTCTTCTTCTTCTTCTTCTTCTTCTTATTCTTATTATTATTATTATTATTATTATTATTACTACTACTACTACTACTACTATTAATCATTTTATAGACCAGAGGAGCAGCAAGATTTTGAATGAGCCTGAGAGGAATGACTGCAGTTGTAAGAAGATGCAGGAAGAACCATCAGAAGGAAAAATGCCATAATGAAAACCTAAAGCGAAGGGTATAGACTAGGAGTTGGGTGGTATAATAAAATAGAATAAAATAAAAAAAAATAAAATGCAGACTATCCTGGCCTTATGACTAGGTTTGGGCCAGGTCATAATTTGAGATGGTCCTAAGTCAGATCATCCTCATGACATAGGTGTTTAGTCCACCATATGGTAACTTCTTTTCAAAAAATTTTGTCTTTTTTACATTTTTTTTTTATTTCTGTATTCTTTGCCAAAGTTTCTTTTCAAAAGGTACAGAATGTTCACAATAATTTAGTACTTCATGCTCTTGCCATTTTTGTGCTGGACAAAGATTTTCATCTTCAAATTCAGACCGAATGAACTGTAGGACGATGTTTTCTGCTCAAGAGAACAACTAACACTGAAAGAGATGCAAGAAGATAGTCGCTGGCTCTGTGTAGGTGGTGTGTGTAGCATACAGTCTTGTATTGGGTTCACCTTACGCAACCGTTACAGTTTGGGAGCAAAATTTTGACATGCCCTTACTATTCATATTGTTCATGATATTTTCCTTTATTCACATATTCTTACAGTTTATGATTGATGTTGTTTGAGTTCAAATGAGTTCAGAGTGAGGTCATAAATGTTTGAGGATAATACTGTTTGCGTCAGAGTAACAAGGGATGCAAACAATGTTGTCAGGATGCAGACAATGTTACGGATTAATGTTTAATTATTTAGCAGAAAAGGTTTCCGTTTGACTATTGTAATGACAGATATTATTAACAAGGTTAATTGACTGTTATATTGATATTTATTATTGTTATAAGACCTACTTATATTAATGGTATGAACTTAAAGTTTGCGTCTTGTTACCACGAGTTCCGTTATTATGACTGTAATTGATGGGTATAAAAATGGGGATGTAATGTTGTTCGAAGAGACCTTCTTCGAGAGACCCTACGATGTAATTTCGGGGATACGACTGGTCTCCCCTGCGCATCAAGTAAAAGACCTATGCAACCATAAGATGTTTCCGTGTCTCTTCCTTGAAGGTTTCTGCTTCACAAAGCAGGTTATTATTGTCAGATATCCCTAGACAGAAAAATTTCTCTGACAACTATGATGTCACTCATCTATACAGTGCAGGTCCACATGAATAATGTTTTAATGCACATTCCTGACATTTTCATAACATTTTTCATGTACACTATAAATTATAAGTGTGCAACTGAGTCATACTGTATGTATTTATATGGTTGTTGGCAGATGCTATCATTACACTATAATGTTGTATAGTGCTGTACGGGTATTGTTTATTGTGCATTACAAAATGTTCATGCATATATATTTTAATTAGCTATAAAATGCTGCTTTTCAGAATTCCAGAAAAACATTTAAAAAAATTTGAACAATTTTTGTCCATTTCATTAAAAAATTATTACTATTATTATTTATTCATTCTTACTGAGCATCATAGGTATGAGGCTGTTGTATATCAAACATGTTAAAAGTCAAGGACAGTCTGTAAAATAAATTAACTCCTAGTGGTTTTTGAAGAGATATGAAGTGCTGACTTACTTGAGACACTGGATCCTCTCCTTAGTCCACTGCTGGGCAGGGTTTGCACAGATGTACTTGTGTTTCTTGGTGTGGAAGCTGGAGGCAGGGCCAAAAATAAACAACATGGAGTGAACAACACAGTCCTTGGTCAGCCTGACCAGTCAGTATTACTCACGTTGCTAACTTTGGCTAAAAGTAGGCAGTCTATTACTTAGCAATTCATTAACCTCTGAAACATCTTCCTCCTGAAACATTTACACATCAAAACAGTTTTCAGTTTTATTGGTTATTTGGCTGGGCGGTTACTGAAGTAGCTTAAGTACTGGAACTGAGGACTGGACTCTGCAGTACAAGTGCTGGACACTCACATGATGGCACTAATGTCACAGGTACGGGTTATGGTCTGGATGCTGTAACCCTTCATCTTGTGACAAGGGTATTGCTTCTTCGAGTAACGCAGGCAGCAACTTCCTGACGGGAGGAAGGAGCATAAAAGCAAAAACCATGACTATTATCAGTGTTTAGTAAGTTGTTTACATAGCACCATTTTGTTTGTTCATTTACTTGGAACAGCAGGTATTGTAGTAGTTTGTCCTACCACATTTGGACTTGAAGGTTACAGGTTTCAGTGTCACCTCCTGCTGTATTACCCATCAGTAACATAGTTGCCATAAATTGCTCCAATAAAAATTACTCAGTTTAGGTATTTAGTAGTTCACATTTTAAGTTGCTTAGGGGTCTCAAATTCCCTTGCTCTGTCTCAAAGTTTGTACAGCAAGACTCCACCTTAGTTTTGAGCTGCCAATTGTGCGTCCTTTTATCACTACAAACATAACAGTGACACTGTGTCCTGCTTCTGACACGGTTTGCTTTCATGCAAAATGACCATAACCATTCTCAGGTTCAGATGAAGACCTGCTAGTGTCACTCTGAAAACGATAAATATCCTACTAGATTGTACATTTTCTTGGTGAATCATTAGATAGTATTGTAATACATACATTGGCTTTGGAACAGCATCTGTGCAGGTAAAACCCTTTCCATAAAGCAATGCAAAGCTGGAGAAAGCTCACCTGACTCAGAATGAGAGACAAACAGGTACAGGATGAGGATGGCCAATGGGACCAGAGGGTAGATTCTGAAGCGCTCCATATTTTGTCTTGCACAGATGAATCAAGTGTGACTCCAGATGAGGTAAGTGCAGATCTAAACCCATGAATCTCCTGTGTTAGACCACTCTTTAAGTAACCATCTACCTGGGGTTTTCCACATTCCATGCCATTTTTGTCACCCAATCCTCATTTGTTGTAAGTAGCTCCACCTTCAGTGTGACCTAGTGGAAGGGAAATATTTCTAGATTACTTCCTGCTGTTTCCTCCCATCCATGAGACCAGTAAAACAATTTGGCTCTGAATGGAAAGATGTTAAAGGTCTGGAATTCAGAACCACATTGGTGTAATGTGAAATTTCCCTTTGAAATATCAGCAAGCAATAACAATTACTATTTTTATTACTTCACTTCATTACTTTCTATATCAGAAAAGAAAAATATAGTATTGTAATATTATTTATTTGAGAAGGTTATGTGGAAACATAAAAATGTTGGCACACCTCTGTTCTTGCCCTCTGTTTTCCCCTGCATGATGCAATAGACTTCTTGTGTGGATGCATTAATTACATTAATTATACAAAATACACCAATGGCTGTATGTTTGACATCAGCATATCTTTTATATTTAGATGACTCAAAGGTTCCTCCCAGAGAGATGTCATCTGTTATAATTGTTTTGAGTCACGTTTAACAGCCTCTCCTTTAACAAATTTTATTGGTAAGTCAAGTTTCATACTAACTTCTGGCTTCCTGCTTTCTTTGTTACAACCTCTAAAGGGAATATGTCTTTTAACTTTGTTTGAAAGCCAGTGATTATTTGGAGTCTTTTGTACAAAGTAGCACCTTATACCTTTACTCGGGCAAACTGGTTTTTCAGGTCTTCTCTTGTCATCAGCTTTTACCTAGAATCTTGCACATCTATCACCTTTAGTGTTAGCTGTAAAATCTGATAGATCATACAGCAGAGGTCTAGAATGACCACACTGAAATACTAATAGACCTCCTTCAAAAGGGATTTGGATACCCCTTACCGTAACTGTAACCCAAGGCAGGCCTAGTAAAGTCCCTTTACCAAAAAAATTAAGCTCCAATTGACACTGTCATTTAACTTGCCAAAGAACATTTGAAGAATAAAAGGTGTGGATAAAATAATACAGGCATGCATAAAGATTTTTAACTTTAGTACTTTTCGAAGGCAGTTGCTTTCCTGGAAAATTCCTGCAATATATAAATTTGCATGATAACGTTATTCAGATGGCCAGGGTCTGCAACAGCATAAAACATGAGCTACCGTACAATGAAAATGACAAACAGCATTTGATTCCAAGCTGTATGATAATGTTTGTTATGCTGTATTCTGATAATGTGCCTTGTTATTGTTCATAACTAAATGACAGAAATATACTGCGTTCTATGTTATGGATTATTCATTTTTTACAACCTTCTCTGTTTGCTTTCGGAGTCTGGGGGAACTGTAGTCTGTGAGTGGGTTGAGGCCTTATTTCCGTTACATGCATATCTTGAGCTTTGATCTGCATAGAGGATGTAGAGTTCATGCAGACATTACATTGTTCCTGCAGTGGGAACTTGCCTCTGGTTTGATAGTGTGGGAGGTGCCCATGGCTTTAAGAGGTGGAAAAAAAACATAAAAAAGAAAACAAAGAGGAATAGTTAGGCTACATTCTATTCCTACCCTTTCCTACAGTGGCAGACAAAGAAACGAGATGCCCTCTTAACCACAGGGTACCTCCTACCTGTCAAGAGACACAGTGAGCTATTCAGACACTACTCACACTCCCTGCCATGCTGGAAAGCTCCTGTTTTATTAAATTGTCATTTCTACATTCCATACCGTTGTTACAGGTCAT
The DNA here is from genome assembly GCA_900497675.1 of Arapaima gigas. Lineage (NCBI taxonomy): Eukaryota > Metazoa > Chordata > Actinopteri > Osteoglossiformes > Osteoglossidae > Arapaima > Arapaima gigas. Next base: position 744,942 of record UFQX01000161.1, on the reverse strand, counting down.
GCTATAGATGCAGACACTACAGCTTGTTTTAGGAAAATGGCTTTTGCACAGAAAAAGGAAGAAAGGTTTCATTTTGCTTGTTAGCCTCTAGGGAAACATCAACCTGACTGCTAGGACTGTAAAATGTAGAACATTCAGTTTGCACATGTCTATTCTTAGGGCTTTTCTAACAAGAGTTTACTGTAGTAGCTCTGAAATTTGTGCAGTTCCCTGAGAACAAAGTATGGCACCTACTCAAGAATCTGTATATGAATCAGTCCATTTCAAATAACAAAATGGATTGGAAGACGAAACAAACTGATAAGGGTAATTCTCCTGTTTTGGACATGTTGGCTCATTTCAATAAGCACATGGTGTACTGTCTCAGTGGAGCTCAGCAAAAATTCCTGACATTGTACAGATCATCAGGCTCACCATGTGGATTCCAGGAATCTCTGTGGTGAATTCCCCTAGATGACCTGGAAAACAGGTGAACCAAGAGCCCAACACAGAGCCACTCAATTCAGTGACCACCTATCAGAGGCTAATCAGGAACAGGGCAGCAGAAAGCCCCGAAGTAGTCTGATGTTTAACTTGGAGCTCATTCCCATGCTACGTTTTAATATGCCATGATTTAACTTTTCATGGCAGCACGAAACCTAACTCCTTGCCCCAATTCTGCAGCTTCCCTGTCTATGACCCTCATCTGGACTGGCATCACCAGAGATGCCCATGAGTCACTTCAGTTAATTTTAATTCAATTCAATTCAATTCAATTCAATTCAATTTATTTTTATAAAGTACACTTCTCACACAGTAACACAGAGCACTGAACAAACATTCACGAGACTTAGAAACAGATATAATAGATGTAGAATAAGATAGATACAGATTAGCAATACGTTTAATAACTATAAGGACTATACCAGCTATTAAAGTTGTAGAGTAAGCTAGCTGGCAACTGAGGAGAGGAAAACAAACAAAACTTCTAATCAAATGATAGAGAAAAATAAACCTCTGGGGGTGTAAGTGCCAGTTGCTGCGCCCCTCTTGGGTGTTCTGGGTAGAAAAAGAGAACCAGTAGTTACAGCCAAGAAAAGAAAGACTATGTAGCATTTATAACATTGTTATAATCGGTAGAAGCTAAATAAATTGATGTTTAGGTGCAGGTAGGCTGATTTTGTCCATCATGGCATGCAGTCATAAGCTCCTGTCCATATGGGACATTCTCCTTAGGCCTCACTCAGGACGGGAGTCAGCACTCAGCCCTAGCAATGGCTCCCCCAAAAAACCCTAAACAAAACAAGAGCGGCTTAGCAACTAGAACATTAAGATACTAGGTCATTTTACCCTTAAAAATACAGCATGTTGAAATTAAATCTTAGTTTTGTTGGTGCCAAGGCAAATGGAGTTTGGTTTTTCAGGCCTTCTCTTGAAAGTACAAATCTTGATGAACCTTTTCCTTGCACACCAAAGTCAATGACCAGGAATGATAACAACAACAACAGCAATAATAATCAAGAATCTGCCCAGGATGACTGAGCTTACAGAGTGGGCATTGTTAGTGATGTAGTTCATGGCCCCAAGAGTCATGTATGCTGTCATCAGTGGGGAACTGCAGCTATCCTCAGCAATGTCCCTTGATCAAAATTTCTTTTGTCACAATGCCACTAAGAAAGCTGCTCAAACAACCTGATTATGCATGAGCTAAATATGCCATAGAAAAGGGTGCCAGTCTATCACAGGACAGTGAACACACACACACACACACACACACACACACACACACACACACACACACTCCCCAGCCCACCAAACTGCTATTTTTCTTTTTTCTCTTTTTATTTTCCTTTTCCTTGTTTTTCTCCATCTACCACTGTACTATTATGTTTTTTGTTTTTATTTTTCTGCAGTTTCAATTTTTTTCAACTTTTTGCTTCTCTCTGTTCTAAATTTTTTCACTGACCATATGAACTGTGTATTAAAGATGGTGGTGTGCTAGGATGCAGCAGACTCTGTGAAATGTCTCTCGTTTTTGTTTATTTCGCTGTTCTCTTTTTTCTTCACTTTGGCTTTTTTCATCTATTCTGTTTTCTCACTGTCTGACTGTACTGAATTGTATGGAAATGTGTATGCACCAAGATGCAGCAGCCTCTTTGATATGTCTTGGCTTTCCCTTTTTTCAGTTGTTCACATTCCACATGCACCTGAAAAACTTGTCTGCTGAAAGGAGGAGCTCCTGGCTGTTTGCTCCAGAAGCAGGAGTGTTCTATCTCAGCTCCCTGCTCATATTGCAGCTATGTGAATTCATGTATTCCAGAACTTGTGTTCCCTAGCAATGACATCCACGTGACCTATTGTGTACTGGACAGGTGCTGTCACGTGAGAAGTTGGAGTGTGGAACGTCATGTTGTACAAAGGGAAATGTATGTCAATGGCCTCACAGTGAGGGGGAAACCCCAGAAGATCAGCATGCTACTGTTTATTTATCCTCCCTGCCTGACTCTGTCTGGCTTTTTATGCTGTTTCTGATGTTTATTTATTAAGTGTATTGTGCACCAGGTCCAGGAAAAAGACATTTTGTTTTCCTTATTACTCTATAAGTGCATAAAGACAATAAATTCACCTTGAACCTTAAAACACATAACTGGACTGTAGAAGGACATTGAAATCACCAAAGACAAACCCATATGAACAAAAGGAGAACATAAAAACTCCTCATGTAGTCAAATTCAGTGAAAAAGAAAAAACACCAGAACAGAATTTATGTAGTTATGAAATAAAAATAATGGCACTTGATAGAACTGGGAAATCCCCATGCAAATGGGTATGTTCCTAGCAATAAGTAAGTGAATGAGCTGAATGAGCATCAAGAATCAAGAACTCTGTATTGTCAAACACTCCTATACAGCAGAAACAAGGAGACTATAAATAAAAAGGTCATACAGATATTGATAAATGAAAGAAAAACATATGATTTTTAATAATCTGTATATATTAAAGATAAATACAAATGCCACCTTGTGTGTGTGTGTGTGTGTGTGTGTGTGTATGGAACTGGAGTAAGAATATCCAATATCAATATTATAGGAAAACATAAGAAAATTCTAAAGAATTTATAAGAAAATTCTAAACAGTTATAAAACTTGTCAAAATGGAAGTGATGAAATTAAAATGACAGTGATGGGGTTTAATGGACAGTGGTATGAGGAAGTGATCCTTAAATTATCATTGAGGCCCATGGGGTAATTTCCATGGTATGCACTGTGGTGTCTATTCAGTAATCAGGACTGTTAGGTAAAATATAACACACATGCAATGGACACACATAAACAGTGAAATAACAAAGTAAGGTAAAAAATAAACAGATATGTTTTTTCCCCTACTTTTCCATTCCATCCAACATAACAGGTTATCCTCTTAGAAATGGCAAACTAAAGTCAGAGTCAGAGAAGCTCAGTGTGTAAAATGGGAGAAACAACATCTTACAGAAACAATACCTTATTTTTAGACCTTTTAAATGTCGAATGTTTTATCCAATTTTTCCCTGGGAAAAACAAATATAATGGGTAACACTAGTGAGGAGGGGCTTGTTTTTCATACACCTTAAAGTTATTGTTCCCGTGCTCATTTTACCGCAGTGCAATATTGCAAAGAACATCATTCTGTGCAATGTAGTGGATAACATCTTACTGTTTTTCAGTCTTTAGCCATTACACATTTGTAACCCATGACATACTGCACAGCATCAGTAAGACATATAAAATGAAATGTATGAAATGTATAGCACAGGAAAAGGGAAAAAGTAAATTCTGCAGTAATATGCATGACTGAAATGTATCATTTCTCATGTATTTAAGTGATGTACTAGTGACCTCTCAGTTTATCAAAACACTAATCAAATAAAAAAGAGTGCTGTACTCCTTAGAAAGCTCCCTAGAAAGCAATGAGTATTTGCTCTAAAGTGGGACAAATGTGGATAACGTTAAAACACTGGACCTACACCTAAAGTGATTTAAGCCAGCCATACAGATTTGTATGATTCAGAACTAAAATAGTAATTTCTTACACAGAACTGTGCTGCAAGATTAAACTAAAAAGAAGGTCATTCAAGAAGCTTAAGCTATACATGTAAAATGTGCACTTAAACATTTTGTAACAAACCTATGGAAAGTTGACTTCAACTGCTGTTGATGTTTGAAGTAATTCATTTCCTTCCACTCAAAAAATTAATATTGCCTACACAACAATTTTGGAATTTTTGCACATCCTTCTGGATCTTATTAGACAGTGCTGGTTGATCATACCTGTGATACACTGTGACCACCTGGCCCTCAGCCCCTCACTATATCTAGATGAACATGTGTTCTCTTGGTGTCTTTGCCTGTTTATATTGTAACGATCCATGTCATTGGTGCTACTGATAAAGGGCTCCAGAGACAGAGCTGTGAGTACATAAAGTTTGTTCATGCGTGGTATGACTGACAGCAATGCTGCACAAACATCATGCCTCCCTCGTCCTCTTAACTATTGTACCCTGAACACAGCCTCAGGCTCATTGCCAGGCCAAGACTTCCTACCATGCTTGGGCACTTTAACTATGTACACAGAGCAAAACATGATAGGAGCAACAATTCTACCCATTGATACGACATTTTTGTGACCTGATGCTAATCATAACTTAAAAAAAAATCCCAAGCCCAGCCTACAAATATTTGAATGGTTGAGTAACTCATAGTGATCTGCGTCAGTAGCTTCAAAAAAATTGAATTAATGTATAATGATTAAGTGCCCTTGCACAAGTTCACTGCATATTTTTGCACTGCATATTTTGCCTGATGAATGATGTATTGAAGAAATATTACCTTAACCACAGGATCATCTTCTATCACTTTTTCTTGCATTCTCTTCAGCAGCCCAGCATTACTCTTGGTTAGATTCATTGACCTGTCTAATATTTTTTACTCCACAGCAGCCGTGATTGGTCAACACAACACAACACAAGTTCAAAACCTTTGCTTTTTCTTTAAAAGACTCCAGTGAGAAAAATTCCTGTATAATTTTAAAACTGTCATTAATTCCCCTGACAAAAATTAGAAGTTGTACATCCGTTATATCAGTACTTTCATTAAGTGAAACTGAATAAAAATTAAAGTTGTCAGTTTTCTTGTTCAACTCACAAGTCAATTTGTTACCGATTACATCCACCCAACCAGGAACTATTCTGTGTGGTAAACTTTTTTCACGTATTTGCTCTTACTATTTACACAGATAACATCAGCAGTTCCTATCATACATGTGTTGAAAAATTCCCCTTCACAGAACTCTTTGCTTTGTTTAGCAATTTTTTAAGCAAACGGGTCACTTGCCTTTGTGCTGGCCCAGTGACCAATAAAATTTTGCAAAAATACATTTTGCTGAGCCTGTAAACTAAAACTAATTTGAAAGCTATATTAACCCTCTCTTCACATGACAGATTGCAAAGATAGCTAGCATGTTTATGAGCAAAATGTAAAACACAGACATTTTATTCTTTGAACACTACAAAATTTCCTTACAAATTAAACATATAGCCCTTGTTTCAATCTCTGAAAAAGTATCTTAAACAATCTGCATTTACCATCAGCTTTCTGCTTCTTCACTGTACTCATTTTGGTGTGCATGTCAACACAATAAAATAAAACTACTCTGACTGGTAAATTTAACTGGTTTAACATCTAATGGCAAAATTAATGAAATATAAAAAACAGCACCAAACTCGCTGGAATATGGGCAACTTTATTTTTAACCTTAAGGGTTAGGTAAGTTGTGTTTTCATTGTTTTTTGCTTTGCTTAGGGTAATGGTGTTCCTCTTGCACATTAGGGGGTGAAAGAGAACAGAGGTGGGGTGGAAGGAGAGTGACGATGGATAGTGTTAGGTGGATGTAGCAAAGTTCCGATTTTAAGAACCCACTCTGTGTCTTATTTCAATTAAAAACACAACAAACTGACAACAAGAATGCGTCGGAGTCCGGTTCACTCCGCCGGGTCTGTTGATGAGAGGAACAACATCGCAGGAGACATTGACGAGTTCACACACGTATGCTTTATTTTCTGCTTACAACTGAGGCCTCAGGAGAGCCGTTCTCTCACGCAGGAGAAGAACGGGTTTGTTTCCTGTCTGCTTCGTCGTCCTTTTATCCCTGGGCCTCCCCCCCCCCGCGTGCGAGGCTAAGCCACCTGTTTTGATAAGGTGTTCTGCTTTTGCTTATGCCTGCGGTTTGTGCTAGCTCTATCTGGACTCCCCACCCCTCCTTGTTCACTCCCGTTTCGAGGCCTTCGGGGGGGAGAGGTCGCTACACTGTCTTGTTTTGCACGTACAGCCTTGCTCAAAGCTTGCAGTTACTTCTCCTTTTTCCCACCATAAGCCCGTTTCACCTGGGAGTCGCTCCCCCTTTTGCTGTTCACCTGTCTGCGCCCCTCCGCTACTTCCCCGTACCAAAGTTACGCTCTCCCAGTACCACTAGTTCTACTATTGATAGTTTTTCCTTCATTCACAAATGCCAGCAGTAACTGTGCTGTTTCTTTCTATGTTTCTATGTTGGGTTGCTCTAGTAAAAGAAAATGAAAAAACTTAGAACTAATGTGTAAGGTTTGGAGGTTTTGTTTCTTTCTGGCTTAGTCATTTCTCAACATTTAATGTTTTATGTCCCAATCATAACCTAGGCTGTAACACTGTGCCTTTGGAACGACTTCCACTGCAGTCATCCATCATGTGAGAGAATACCACAGCATTCTTCTGAAACTAATTCCACTACTGAGCATGCGTTGTTACATAGAAAGAAACAGCACAGTTACTGCTGCCATGTGTTGTTACTGCCACATTCAGGGCACAAAATCAAGAAGCAGAAGATAAAATTGAAACTGAATGTGACCAGTGGCGGGCTTTCAAATTGTTTCAGCCTTTTCTCCTGAATCAGTTCCCTTTTTTGTTTTGGTTCTTCTGCTCCAAACTATTGTACTGCTGAAGGGAAATATAAGACCTTTGCAAAGATAGACCATTGTACACGTCTTTCAAAGTGTTAAAACAGAATCTATGAAGGAAACCAATACCAAACTCACTGTTTTGTGCTTAATGCATGAAAAAATATGAAAAGACAAAATGGTTTATATTGTAATGATGGAAATGTCTAAAATGGCAGAATGAGCAATTAAACTGATTGTAGATATAGGCTCCCTGGTCTTAGTTTTTCCATTGCACATGCACCAGTGCCATTTCTATGTATCACATCTGACACCACCACATGTAAAGTTAGACACCTCCTTCCATTCAGACCTGTCTGTATTACATTGCCGACCTGTTCATGCACAGTATGATGAAGTTACTACCTAAAAGTCCATGTTCATCATAGAACTGGGATCACCCTTGCTTGGGATGGACATGGAGGCTACTCTGAAACTGAACATTTCTGCTACTGCAGTTGAATCAGTCTGTATGTCCACAAAGCATAAATGGACTGTCTACACTGGCTTCATCCAAACATATATCCAAAGGCTTTGTTTATCATATCAAAATAAGACAGGATGTGGTACCTAGTACAGATGTAATGGGAAAAATAAATTCTTTCTAATGGGTCTCATCTATAATGGTTGTACAAGAGAAAATTAGCCTGCCCATTCTATACATGGAAGGGTTAGGGTCACAGAATTTTGTGGAGTTTCTTAACGATGGGTTTAGCTAATGCCTATTTCTGGGTGTTTTTTCAGAAAGAAAGCTGTAATCTGACTGCTTTCATAACCCTTCAGGCTCACTGTACCCTCTACTTTTCAAGCAATAACAACATCATTACTTCATGGTTCAACGTTCAACATCATTGTCATTCTGCCTTATACAGATGTATGAGAGAAAGAAATTTAGTTCCTCTTGCACCATAGTGCATTGTAATTTAACCAGACAACATGACAACAAGAGGCAAAACATGATGTAGCTAGTAGCACAGGTAAATAAATGGATACGAAAATAAAGTTAGGTAGATAGATAGATAGATAGATAGATAGATAGATAGATGGTCTCCAAAGAGTGCAGATCTATTTACATGATTTAATAATCTATAAAAAGACTGTCCAGGAGCACGATTACAACTTACAAGCAGTGCTGAAAAAACTACAAGCCTCTGGCTTTTAGCTTAATGAGGAGAAAAGCTATTTTCACAAGTCCAGCCTTACATTTCTGGGACACACCAACTTTGCACAGGGTATCCATCCTGATTATGGGCATGCTAGTGCAACACTTTTTTCCTTCTTTGGACTGAGTTCACGGAATACTAAGTTTGTCCTAAATTATGCAACTGAGCAGAAAGCAACATGTCCTTGCCTCTGAAATTAAATGGCCTTTACATGGACTACTATAGCACAGAAAAGCTTTGGTAAAGTAAAGAAGCTAACTGGCAACAGTCCTGCCCCTGCCCTTTTTGACCCTGTGTTGCCTACTGTCTACAGATACCCCTGATTATGAACAATATACAGAGCAAACACACATTCATCCCGAGAAAGCTGAACAACTCGTGTCACATTTGGATCTTGATCTGAGTACTATGGTAAACACAAGTACTCTGTTGTGGAAAAGTATACATTAGGATTGTGTGGACAGTCAAAAAACAGAGAGAATTTTTATAGGGTATGCACTCTACTCTTTGTACTAACCCTGAAGCTTTGAATCTACTGAGCCTTGCTGGAAAGTGCATAGCAGGATGGTCTGCATAGTCGCTCTGCTTTTATTATAATATGAGTTCACAGAATCTGCCTGCAGACTGCCACTCTTATTTGCCTTTTCCTGTCTCTGGATGTGATGACTCAGCAGTGCAACCTGATCTTGTAGTTTTACTCTTTAATGAGTCTAAGGCTCTTTCAGTGGTAGAGTTCACAGCTGCATGTGCCTGATGCTCAGAACTAACTGCTCTTCATGAACAAATCAGAAAGGGGTGGACGAGATGAAGAATGCCCTGGAATCTTGTTGGTGTCTTACTTTCCAATTCAGGAAGAACTTCTCTTTATTTTCCTGATACCTTGTTCTGTGTACACTTTTACCAAAAATAAAATCTACTTTTAATGGAGTATTAGTTCTTACCGTTGCAGTGGTTTTTTCAGCTAAGTTAACATTGTGTTTTATTTATTTATTTTTTCTTTTTTTCAACAGAAGGGGAATGTGTTGTGTTTGTGTTTTGCTCTGTACAAGGTAATGGTATTCCTTCTGCACTTTAGGGCGTGCAGGTGAGTAGAAAACAGGGGAGGAAGAAGAGTGATTGTGTGAGGTGGATGTAAAAAAAATCCTATTTTAAGAACCTATTCTTTGTCTTATTTGTATTGAAGACACAACCCTAGCCATACGTCTGAGGTTGACACATAAAACACACTGGAATGTGTCTGAAGAATATCTAACAGTAAAATGGGGAATTATCAAACTATCAAAAGACAAAATTTCAACTGTCTGTCTCACCCAGAGCACATGCAAGAAGCCTACAAACACTGCATAAACAAAAAATGACACTGTACATGTTCTAATAATTTAATCTAATGTTCAGTTTCAGGCTATCAGTTTATTAGCACCAAATAAAACATTTTTTCAGGAAAAAAAGGTAGTGAAGAGCTGAACTTCTCTGACACATAGTATAATAAAATGCAACGTTACCAGAACACAATCACCCATCTTAAAGATGTTCAGAGGTCATCTGCAGCTGTTGAAGAGCAAACTTAGGATTCTTTCGATCTACTTGTCTGCCCTTAGCAACTCGTCTTGGGGCACAGGAAGGACTTGCAGAGTCGCTGCTGACATGACAAACCATACAGCTTTAGCAGAAATTGTTCTGAAACACACATCTTGATCTGTGTGTATTTTCTCATTGCATGCTAAATGAACACATTGTGAATGTTCTGAGAATAATAACTGTTTAACGTTCTTTTGAAGCACTTGGTTTGTGTTTTTCTAATTTGTTTATTTTCAGTTCTGTTTGTCATCACCCTAGTGTAATTTGTTTCATTGTTTTTTGTAGAATCTACTGTAAACTGGCAGATAATTTTCTTTTTGTTGATTATTTCATAATATAAATTTATGTTTTGTTAAGTTTAGTATCAGTGGGCCCTAAATCCCAAAAACACATTAATTGACCCATTATTTCCTAATGGCTGGTCATTTCTCATATCAGACACACCCTTATGAGTCATATACTATTGATTTGATGTACCATGCCACTTTGACAGAAACTGTTGCATCAAGTATGATTCACTTTGCATTTTTTCTCAGCATGAAATCTCGTAATTAATGACTTGAACTCCTACATGCATCCTAAAATCATGTGTTGTCAGATGGCATGCAATTTGACCAGATGTGAGTAATTTTTATATCAAAAGAGATTGTCTTGCTGAACACTGAAAGACAAAAATAAAACATTTTAACATTAAATTTTTAAAGAAAAAGCCTTCTTCTTGCATGTCTCTTTTTTCTAAACTTTGAATGATTTTACATTCTTACATTCTTCTGTATTTTCTTTGGGTCAGGGCTGAACTGCAGTGCTCACAAGCCAGCATGGACTCATTTTGTTTACAAATGACCAGAGCTGTAAAACTTACTACTGTATGTTTTTATCATATGCCACCTCCCACGATTTGTGGCCATGTCTTACTATTTCACTCTGCTGATATGTCCCTAGACCTGCAGAAAGATGCATTTGGATTCAGAATCAAAAGAAAAATATATATGTTCTTGCCTGTTACTACTGTGCTCAGTTTATTGTGCCACAGCAATGTAATTTGCTCAAATAAAGCAACTGTTAATCGCCACTACCCATCCCACACAGACCATGGTCTCATCTATCAATTGATTTTCTGTTGTGCTTGGATATACTGCCTGATTTTGTGCCCTTCTGGGTTTTGAACTTTTGCCTGGATTATTAACATTTGTTACTTTAGATTGCCCCAGTTGTCATTCAGCCTTGTTATTCCATTAAACTCTACACCATCTTCATCCAACCTGGTCTCTGGCATATTATAAAAACCTTATCATATAATGCTTGCCTTTTAGTGTATAAAATAAATACATATTTTAATAATGAATATGCAATTCATTATAAAATATTAAAATGTATGGATTTATTTCTTGATTAGTAAAAATTAATTGCATGCATGAAAAATAACCAAAATTAGAATTACTTTTTTTATATGGAATTAATTTTTGCATTCTGTGATTTCCTCTATCAGGAAGAATTAAAGAAAAAAGCCAAATGTCATGTAACCCACGAGGCTGTTTACTCTTCTAAAGCATGCGTCAGTGTAACGTCGGCAACAGGAAGCAGATGAGTGCAGGGGCAAGTTATCGCTGTTTATTGCCGAGGGAAGTTCCAAACTTGTAGTCACAGAACAGGCGAGGGTCAAAACCGGTAATCAGTGTAACACAGACGGGGTAACAAACAAGGATGAGCCATAAATGGTGGTCAGACAAAGGCAGGGGTCAAACACAAGAAAGACTAGCAATGGAACCACTCAAACAAGTCATGGGGCAAGACTTCACACTAGCTTGTTGGGATACACGGGTTTATATACTTCTATCGGAAACAAGGAGCAGGCAGCAATCATGGAGCCAGGCGGGGTAGCAGGTGGAGCGGGGGGCGTGACATTCAGCTTGTGTTTTTGAGTGGAAAATCAGGCTTGGAGGATTTCATGGCTGTTTGATTGTCTTTCTTGGAGCATCTTTTGGAAGTTGTGGAACACGAGACAAACACACAAACACATACAACTTGATGTACTATTTGCATCAACAAATCAAAATATTCCATTTTAATATTTTATTTCCTTTTTGTTTTTACTTTTCCTTTGTTAACTTAAATCAAAATAATCCTGTCAAAAAATGTTATATTTTTTATCACAATGAATTTTTATAAACATATGTATTGTATTCAGATATCACTTAACAGTTTAATACAGTAGCTGCAATAAAATCAGATGCATTGTCTGTATTCAGTTTTATTTATAAAATTTGGGCACTTAATGATTCCAGAATAGGCTGTGGACAAGATTAAGCGGTTAATGATAATTGATGGATTGAATATAAATTTTTCAATGAATGATGTTGGAGGGAAAAATGAAATAAGATGATTGATGAATCTTGATGAATGGCATTGTCATACCAGTTATGGAGTGCCCTGAACTTCATCAACATTGCCTGGATTATAATTACACATGCTTTTATTTTCAGAGTGATTTTATATACACAAATATCAAAGGGTCAGGGCCAAACTAAGCTATTAGTTTGTAGATATTTTAAAGAAAATTAAAAAATGAAATATGCAACTTGTTTAAATGTTTAAACTTCTGAGCTCTAGAAACTCCAAGTTTTGCATAAGAAGGACACAGTTGTTTCTTAACTGGACATAATTGTTTTCTAATTGTGAATCACTGAAGCAACAACCACATTTTCTAGATTAAAAAGCACTTGCTTTAAGGATCATTGGTGAGACTGTGAACCTGAAGGAAACAGTGTGAGAATGAAGACCAAAGGTGAACTTAGAGATAAAGTCAGAGAAATGCATATATTTGGAAAAGGGTACAAACTAATTTCCAAGTGTTTGAATCTCTTGGTCAGCACTGTTAGATCAGTAATCAAGAAGGCTGTCCTTCAAAATTCAACATCCAAACAAGACATAGACATTTGAGGGAGGCCACACAGAAGACAACAATAACTTTGACGCAGATGGAGAGCTCAGCAGCTGGCAGTGCAGGAAAGGTGCACCAGCCCACAATATTACTGCATAGAACTGGCCTGTGTGGGAGGGTGACAAGAATGAAGGCATTACTCAAAAAAAGAATCATATTAAATCATGCAAATGTCCCAGCTAAGAGGTGGGAAAATGTTTTATCGGATAAGACCAAGATGGAGCTTTTGGGCCAAAATTCAAAGTACTTTGTGTGGTGCAAACCTAACACTGCCCATACCTAAAGAAACACCAACACTTCGGTGTAGTATGGTAGTAGCAGCATCATGCTGTAAAAATGCTTTTCATCAGAGGGTATGGGGAAAGTTGACAAACTTGAAGGAGGAATGGAGGAAACAAAATATATGGAAATACTGCAAGAGGACCCACTTCAGTCTGCCGAGAAAGTGAAACTTGGGACCTAATTCGCCATTCAGCAGGACAATGATATGAAGCACAAAACCAAACCAGCATTAGAGGGGTTCAAAAACAAAAAAAAACTGACTTTCCTGTAGCATCCCAGTCAAAGTTCTGATCTCAGTCCCTTTGAGAATCTGCAGACCTGCTTGAAAATTGTGGTCTACAAGCATTATCCAGCTAACCTGAGCAACCTGTTTCAGATTTTCCAAAATGAATGGGGAAAAAAGTAACTCCCAAATGGTATGCAAATCTGATACAAACCCCCAAAAATTAAAGCTGTTACTGCAGCAAAAAGTGGCTCAACAAATAATAATGCAGGATTTGAATACTTATACTTTCATTTCTGTTTTCTTTAAAATATCTGCGAAAAAATGATTTTAGTTCTGACACTTTAATGTTAGCGTGTATGAGTTGACAAAAATACAAATTGGAAAAACATGTATAAGTATACTATATGTTATCCAGGGAATGTTGAATACTTTTGCAAGACACTATAAATGCCAACACAAAACCTTTAGAATTAAATAAAAATCAGAATAATGTGTATGAATGTCTGTCTAAACAGTGTTTAGTGATGTGACTATTTTCATATAGGTTCTGATACTGAGTGACCCTGAAACTGGAGACTCATTTCCAATATACTGTAATAGTCATTCTGTCAATTAATTTATCAGAATAAATAAAATGTTAGTTAAATGAGTAAATGGTTAAATGATTTGTTACTGGTACCTTTTATTTTAAACCAGCGAGCCCTTGGGTTAGAACAGATTTTTTCCAGTTTTTTATGGAACCTAGAAGAGAAAAAAAAGCATTTATTATGGACCTCTGTGACTGCAATTGTATTTGAAAGACATATGTTAACAAAAACTTAAGGTTGTGCCAATAACCTGGTAAACACAAACTAGTCATATGTGTGGAGGGATACATAAAATGAGTTTTAGAGAGATTTTCAACAGCGAGAAAGTATATGAAGTTTATTTGAGGCACATTACAGGGACAGAAAAAAGACTTACACAGTGGCCTCAACGCAGGGGTGTTGAGCATGCTAGTACTCATAGCCAATTATTGTCATATGGACATAAACAGACAAAACCGTCTTGCAGCAATTTGTGACTCTGGCTGAACGGTCTGAGAACATAAAATGGGTATAAAGAATAGCAGCAGCAGAGAGACCCTGACTATTCCATCAGGTCGACAAGCAAACCTATATGCTCTTTGTAACTTGGTCCATTTTGACTACTTTACATTGTTTTTATCTTTCATGGAACTTTGAGTACAAAAACTCAATATTAAAGCAGTTTACTTTAGAAATTACGTCTTTTCAGAAATACAGGTATACAAGAACAGCAAGAACTTATATTTCATCCTGCACAGTTTGACTGGACAGGCCAAATTCTAACAAGAAAGTTCTCTGGCACAGAACATGACCATCTAAAACCAGTACTGTAATTTTATACAGTGTCTATGTACAAAGGTGATTTATCACATAGATTGAAATAGTTAATTTATGCTATATATATTGTAAGCCACATTATGCTTTGACTAAATAATGTGAGCTTTGGATTCATCATATGTGTGTGGTAATATTGAAAATATTGTAAAGAGGTTGAAATTTGGTTAAGTGCTAAACTCACATCTCTCCTGCGGGGCAGAGCTGCACATGAAGAAAGCAAGGAGGACAACCAGGGCACAGGGACTCATTTTGACCAAGACCATCAATAGGAGCTTGAAAATGAGCAGCTCTGTCTAAGGAACTTTAAGTAGCACCAGGAAAAATGCACTAAGGGCTCTTCCCACACACCACACTAAAAACAACTGAACAGAGAAAGCATCAAGGCTTATACAGAGATCAGCTTCGTGTATATTTTGTGCAGGGATGTGGCTGTCATTTCTTACCAAATGGATGGAAAACTGAACCTTTATTGCATTTATTGAACATTATCAAATAGAAATTGTCACGCCCCCGGCTCCGGACTCCGCCCCTCCTGATTCCTGATCACCTGCACCCTCTTAGGTTGTGCCTAGTTAGATCGGCGCTTGCCGACAGACCAGTGTGAAGTATTGCCCCACGGTTCATGTGTGTGTACCGAGCAGTCATCTTCCAGTCTTATTTGTTACCGACCTGTACCTGATCACCGATTTCGTTTCACCCTTTACTGTTTGTCTGCCTGCACCGAGTTGCTTCACTGGACCTGAACCTTGCCTGCCTTGTGACCACGATTTAGGAACGCCCCTTTCAATAAACGGAATTCATCGCATTTGTGCCTGCGCATGTCTGCTTATTCTCTTCAACGTGACAGAAATAAAGACGCTCAAAAAATGTTTGTCTTCTGGTTTGCATATCGTGACATCTTGTTTCTCATCCTTTTTAATCAGCATCACTTTTTGACTGCAAGGAATCTATTGTTTCTCAAATGCCCCTCTGTCCATTTCAACATAATCCACCTTGATATAAGCCAACCTCCTTCTCCTGTTATGCAGTCACTGTGATCCCCATTCATAGGAGAAGAAACATAATGCTGCTTTGGGTTTCAATGCTTTATTTTGAACTTTTCGGTCTGAGTAAGCAGTGATTAGAAAACAAATCTGTATACTCAGTTTCTTGCTTCAGGGAGAAAGAGTCCTCGTCTCATGGACAAGAAAGGCTTAAATAGGGATGTCATAGTAACTATGTGTTTGTTGATCATAACTGGACATGGTGTCCGTGTGTGGGTGGTATACAGTGGTGTAGTGGTGTGCCTGAACTGTATTGACCTGGACTGACCTGCAACGAACTGTGCAGAAGTGTGTGTCCTAGAACTGTGTTTGTGTTGTGTTCTGTCTCTGTCTCTCTTTCTCCACGTAGTGGTTGTAGTCTGTCCATCTCTCCTGCATGTCACAATGACTTAATCGGTGAACTGAGTTTCTGGAAATTTTTTTGGGAAGTGGATTCTTTCTCAACAAATTCTTCATTACTATGATTTTATATGAGAAAAATAAATAGTTTCTTGAGCTCCGAAAGCTGCATCCATCTTTTTCTCCAAACAGGCAACATTACTGACTTATCTTTTAAACATGGAGATGATGTAATTTAATACCATGTCCAGAAATTTACTCTGCCCTCATTTAAATCCAAACTCTTCAAAATCAAAATCTCTTATACATAAAACATGCTGCTGTTTTTCTAACTACCTTTGCCACTTTTTATCTGTTATATTTCCTTTTTAATTCTGTTCTGCTTCTGTGGTACAGTGGCAACGTGAGAGAGGCTTTTCCAGAAACAGTGGACATCACACAGGCTACACACTGAACAAGCTGCCAGCCCACTGTAGACACACTCATTTACTCACTCAGACACACACACATGCTACATGCAAAACAGTCATCAGTTCACCTAAAATGCACATATTTTGAACTGCAGGAAGAAAACCTTGCAAATGCAAAGAGAGCATAGAAACTTTACACAGACTGATTCTAACCCACCTCAATCTCATAGGCCATGTGCTAGGAAAACACTGAGAAGTATAACTATTCTTAGACTATTCAATTTCTTTTAATACTTTACTACTTTTTACTTTTTAGTTTAGGGCTCATTATTATGGATTGCAGCTTTGCATTATGACTAAAACATTAAAAGATCAATAAAAAGATCATCAGGTTGATGGCGAGGAGACAAATGAGATTTACAGGAGAAGCCACCTCACATACAGGGATTTTTCTGTTCTATTAAGCAAATTCTTGTAAGATTGAGTTCATTGCTCATTATGTTAATTTGTGAACACTTATTTATAACTTTTTCACTTCTGGTGTGGTCTTGCTTGTGTGATTCATGGTACTAGAGAAGTAGTTGAAAACAGTTAGCATATGAACAATATGAGCAGGACTCCCAGAGCGGAAGGAAATTAGATGTTGACATTAAATGTCTATGTCTGTAAACCTAAAGTCAGAAGCTGCACAATAACTTGTTTTAATGTTCTGAAGTTTAGCTGCATTTTACAACTGACACATTTTGTTGAATTGACTGTCCCGGGAATTACCCCACGTACTGGTGAGAATCGTGCATTCCCGGTTTATTAACATATAAAGGGTTGCAACTTAATGAAAGGTGAGGACGTCTGTTTGGGGGACAGATGCCCTGTATAAGGACCCTTGTGTGATGGGGAATGGTAATCTGTGGATTGCTTAAAAGTGACTTCCTTGCATTGCATCAGGGAGTTAGTTACAACTCCTGCACATGTGTGCATTGCTCTAGAGTCAATGCCTGTATGCCTGGAAACTTCCACATCACGCTCGCTTTTCATGTCACAGACCAGTGTTTGAGTATCAGGAGCTGTGCTTCATTGCACCACAAAAAAGCTGCACATGTGCAGGTCCTTTTTTCATATGTTTGTGTATCAGACATATATCAAATATTAGGACTGCAACCAAGAACAGCAGAACTATTTTAGTACTATTTTTTTCACAGTGCTGAAAAAAAACACTGGTGCTGAGGCTGAAAAAAAGCTCTCAGGACTGTATACATTTTTAATACTTTTAAATGTATTTATTTAACTAACACTTTTCTGCAAAAGTGTCCAGGTCACTGCTCCAGATTTTTTACCAGTGTGTTGTAGCAGATGCAGTTTTCTGTGTACTTCTTCTACAGGTGATGCAAGAAGATGAAACTAATCAGGAAGGCTGGCTTGGTCACTGGAGTTAAGCTACACTCTCTGGAAAAAGAAACACAGAGAAAGTCTATAGACACTTGCGGGTATGATGGATAATGACTCTCACCTTTGCTAAACAGAGGAGCACCTTCAGCAATAGACAGATTTGGTGTTCCAAAGAGTGCTGCCTGAGATCATTTCTACTTGTACCATCAGTCTCTACAACGACACAGTCAAGGCGGTGACATTTTAATGACTTCTTACTGCCTGAGTGGTAGTGAGTGTGTGGCGTTTCACTGCATGTCACACCACCTTACTTCAGTCTGCCCTCTCATAATGATACATGTGCTTGCTTATTTATTTACTCATTAACTTATTTATTTGCAATAGAGAGGAATTTATCTTTTGGGGTTATTTCAGTTTGTTTATTTGTTTGTTAGTTTCTTTGTTTCTTTCTTTCTCACTATATACCATATTTGAGAAGCTTCAGTTTATAACTTATATTTAAAGTGTACATTATAGCCCTAGCTTTTTATTATAACACTTGGTGTAATAATAATGGTACTAAATGTCAATAAATGTTAACAATGTTGCTGTATGGTACAAGGACACTAACTCTCATTAAAGCCATGGTGACATGATTATTAGCAGTCAGACAAGGAAAATCTGTCATTTGGTGAAAAAGAAGAAATTTATTAATGTTTTAAAACATAGAGTACAAGGCTGCAAAATGCTGGAAGCAAGGGTGTTCATATATAATTGTTTAAAAAATGTAAAAAAAACCCCTCTTACATACGAGGGTTGATCAAAAAAACTAATAATTCTACTCCATTCTAAGAACATAAAAAACCTGGTTGTATTTTTTGATCACCTCTCGTATTTCAAGTTTCCTCTTAAAATACTTGTTCATAAAGCAAAAACTAATGTAAATAAAAACACAGGAAATGCATATTTTCTGATATCTATCTTCTAATTTAAAGTTTGCTATTGCTTAAGCTGACTTCTCGACAATCTGAGGGGTTAATTCATATTTGACTGAGCTTTTTGATTCCTTTATGATATTCTAGTCTTTGACTAAAAGTCTAAAAAATATTTTATAAATCATTATGAATTGAAAAGCAGAACATAATGACTGTTATCTATCTAAAAATATATTTATTTGAAATAAAGGTTTAGTTTTTATCATTTTCAGATACCATGTTACAGATAATCATGAATTTTGTGCCATGTAGATCTTTCAGAAAACATCTCAGTTAAGAAAAGTTAGCTTTAAAAAGCTTGCCATGCAGTTCATGAGCCTTCTGATCCCTCTTTTATGCAGTATAAGCAGTTCAGCTTTTTGTTACTGAAGAAGTGATGAAGTAGGTTGGGAGGTTTACTTCTGAGAAACAGTTGGTCTTTGCATGCTTTTTGGGATCTTCTCACTCAGTCTTTGGAAACATTGGAATCCCTGAGAAGACACAAAATCAGAAATAATAAATTTATATGAATAAATCAAATCAATTAAACTTTTAGCTTTATTATTTTAATTGCTTTAATTGTAATAATTTAAGTAAAATATATATACGCAACAGTTTTTCCTATATTTAAATAACTTTTGTCTTTTCCTGGTTTAATGAAAAATTATCACTCAGATACGTTTTTTGTTTTAGGTTTTTTTGCATGATGATTTAACGTATTTACAAGTGAACTGCAATAAAGGGAGAGTTTGGATTAGCAAGGTGAGCTCAATACAAAAGTCTTGTTATAAAATAACAAGCAGTCAGAGTAAAACTGAACTAAAGACTATGATTATTGTGCAAATATTTCCATGTTGGTCCTCATTCTGACTGACCCTGAAGGTCAAGACCGAGACCCAGTGACATATATGACATTGTTTTTCTCTCAATCATTGATTAAATGATATCTTGGTGGTACCTTTTATTTTGCGTTCAACCCAGCGAGCCTTTGGATTGGAACAGATTTTTCCTTTGTCTGTATGAAACCTAGAAGAGAAGAAAAACATTTGCAATGCATTATTAGTTACTTTTCTGACCTGCCTCTGCAGCAACCTACAGTCATACTACCCAGTATAGTACCTTTTCTGTAGCCTTTCACTGCAACTCCCTCACTCTAGATTACTAAAGCAGGACTGAGAATCAAACTAGTGACTGTATTATAAGGCAATTGCCTTAAGTTTTCTGTTTTCTTCTGTGCCTTTAGTTCAGTATAGAGGCCACTACCTGACCAGAGTCTCCTGGTGGTTTGAGGTTGGAGCAACACACTGAAAAACTGATTGGTGCTGAGAGATACTGAGACAGCATTTATGGAGACATTTTAAATTGTTTAAAAAAATACAATTGAGAGGGGCAGAAGGAGGGCAGTATAATGGCATCAAGTGTAGCACTGTTCCTCAGTGTGAGCACAGGTTCAAATCTAGCTCAGTGTGTGTGGAGTCTACATGTTTTCTCCATGTCTATCTGGGGTTCTTACAGGTGCTGTAGTGTCTCTGTTTAATTGGTCACTTTAAATTGCTCAATATGTGTGTGTTTTGCTACACAGCACAGGACTGGCAGACTTTACACACTCAGGTTGTAGTTTTATAGCCTAGCAGGATTCATGGATAAGCTCTGGACTGCTGCAACCTTGACCAGGATAAAGCAGTTAACAATAATGGTTTAATGAATAAATGGATGAAAGGAGCAGAGCGGAGACTCACACAATCGCCTCAACACAGGCGTCAAAGGCAGGCTGATTCTCATAGGCGGTGATTTTTGTGTGGATTAGACCAGAAGAAACTGACTTGCAGCAGGTTGTTGTAATTTTGGTTGGACGCCGATCTGAGAATGACAGAAAGAATGACTGAAGGAGGGAACAAGAAGAATTAGTGAATTGTTCCAGGCAGCACAAGGAAAAGAAAAATTGAAATTCAGAAAATGCAGTCTGAAATGTAGGCCAGTTGAAAATATGCACAAAGCTGAATATGAATACTAGAATACTGAAGTTATACTTAGTAACAATGGGAAGCACAGAAATATGTCCCACAAAGTACAATTTTCCAAGGCCTGAAAACTAGTCAGGTATAGGAGTGACCACAATTTTACCAGCAGTACTGAGAGAAGTTACACAGAAACTTTATACTTCGTGGGACATATCTCTGTGCTTCCCATTCTTACTAAGTATACGATCATAGGCCAAGCAAAATAGTTCCATCTGGAAATGAGTCTAGTCTTAAGCAACAGAGCACTTCATTCGTGCTGTTAATCCAGTGTTAGACACTTCTAATAATGATCAAGGAAACCCAAAGCATTTCTGTACCAAGCAAAAATGAATGACATCAGTTAAAGGGTCACAGAGTCCAACAGCTGAACTTTAGACCACCACTCCTGAACATCAACACCAGTCTTGGTCATTCACTACCGTACATGTTACATAACATTTGTAAAAAAATAAAACAAAAACAGTTAAATTATTTTATACAACAAAATCAGCAGTAGCATCAACAATTAACAACAACAACAACAACAATAATAATAATAATTATAATAATAATAATAATAATAATAATAATAATAATGTGTTCCGCTCCTGAACTCACAGTCTTCCTGCTTAGTAAGGCTGCAGAGGAAGACAAGGAGTACAGCACTCAGAATGTAGCGGCTCATTTTGAGGCAGATTGAGGACAGTCTGGCAACAGAGAGAAGTCTGCAGCAAAACCAGCATTCAATGAACAAACAGCACTGAACCCCCTTTTAAAGTGAGGCTGGAATACACAGGAAACTTGTATAAATAAATTTGCTATCATGCAGCCATGCTGACATGAGAAAACCACAAACTGTTGTGCCTTGCCTTGTGAAACCACACATGTAGACATAATGACAGAAGGTGTTAAAACCTGCAAATTAAAAGCTGATTTTCTGATGCACAGTGACAAAGATGAAGACAGAACATAATCTTTCCATGTGGTGCAATTTTTGTGCTGACTAAGTCTTCCAGGAATCTGCATGATATATTTACCATTAGCTATAATGTTAATTTTTTTTTGCAGGAAATTAATTACGTATCTATTTTTTCATCTACAAAATGTTTTTCTCCACAGCATCATACAAATTTACAATACTTCTATTTGACCCTCTGTTTTTTTTTTCATGTTTAGAATTGATAAGTACACAGTACAGGAATTGGAAAAATACTATAATTAAGAAGAAATAGCAGCATAAGAAACATGACCAGGTCTAGAAAGCAGAAGGACTGTGATCGTAGTTCAATGTATTTGCGACAGTGTGAATGTCTCCATGCTATGAGACGTTAGATCACCAAGTAAAAACAGAAAAAGACCTCAACGGTGCTGACAACCACAGTTTGGAAATATCTTTCCTTAAATTTTGTAAAGATTTCATACAACTTTTAGCCCATTTACATTACGTATTTTATTAACATACATTATTTGACTATTCAAATCTTTGTCTCACTTCCTTCTGTCCAATGTTGGGTGTTCCACCAGAAATGGAACTGTTTCATTAACATTGTGTCTTAGATGAATTACCATTATACTAACCTCAGTCACTGAAAAACATACCGTTTACTTTACTTTTACTTCTTCTTCAGCAGATAGGCCTTCTGCTTTTTACTGTATGACATTTCTAAAACCTGTCCCTTCGTCACCAGACATGCTACTCTTATTATGCTGGACAACTGTGGCTCCCTCCCTCCTTAAATGCTATACAGCCCCTCCCAATCTTTCCGAAAGCTGTTGCACATCTTATCTTAACATTTCACTATCAGCATTTGATTCTTGTTCGCAGTCTTTTGTTAATAGGCTGATTTTGTCTTAACTGCAATATTGTACTTTACAAGACTGATCTAAGACCTTGTCCTGTAGTCAAAAGCATTGCATTGAAACAATCCCGGTGACGGCATAAAGTGCAAAACAACAACAACAACAACAAAAATTGTAACAATAGTTTTGAAAAAAATTTACAGACAAGGAGATGCAGGTCAGCAGGTCATGAACAAGTTTAAAATCCAGCTTTTCTACTCTCTGCTTGTATCATCAGTCCATCCATGAAATGATTGTATGTGCAATGTAAAAAGTATATAATCATATACAATGTGTTTATATGAGACTTTAGATGTTATTCCTCATTTTTCTTTTTTTAGAACATAGCAAAAACACTCTCAAAAATATGTTTTATAGATATTTAATCATTTTAAACAAAAAACAAAAAATTGGTAGAAATACAAACCTAGTTACCAAGAGTATTACAGTTTACTGTCCAACAGTATCAGTTAAATCTGAGAAATTTTTTCCTCATGAAGTTTATTCACTTTGCCGTGTATTTGGTTTAACCGCTATTACTACTGCTGACTGCTTTGTGTGGGTCCTGTAGCCAACCCACTTGCATACCAAAAGTATCACCAAACTGTACAAGAGTGCTGTTACAGTCCATCTTTCTTTTCCCCTATAGGTCAGCCCTCCCCTAGGCATTTTCACTGTAAAGATGTGTAAATTTTGAGTGTGTAGACAGAAAGAAAGTCTGCTGGGAAAATTTGCTTTAGATTCTGTGGCTCCACCTAAAACTAAAGTTTTCCGGAACTCAAGAAACTTGCTGTGGTTTAATGACAAATGTTGAAATTACCATGCTAATTCATTTTATGAAATCTACAACCTGTTCCTTAAATACAGTCTTTGCTAAGCTACTAAAAGTCGCAATTTCTGTTCTTGCCAAACCAATTGCTAATATTATTAATACTTTTTTATTGAATGGTAATGTCCAGAATGCTTTTAAAATCATATTAGACCACTATTAAAAAAGGCTAACCCGTAATGAGCCAGTTAAGTATAGACCTATCTCTAATCGGCCGTTTTATCTCAAATTCTGGAAAAGGCTGTAGCTTCTCAACTTCAAAGTTTCCTCAATTATCATAACATATCTCAAAAATTTCAGTTAGGTTTTCAGACTGGTCATAGCAGTGAAAGACCTCTAACTCTCAGCCATAATTCTGCTGCACTTGAGTGCTGTGTTTGATACTTTACCACAATATCTTACTCAGTAGACTTGAATTTAGTTCCTAAATAGACTTCCATTCCAACCTAACTAATCGTCAGCAGTTTGTGCAGAAACCTGATGACTGTCTCCCTTCATTTATGTCTACAGTCCATCATGGTATCTCTCATGAATGTGTACTGGGTCCGTTATTGTTTTCCCTTTATAGTCCCTTTTATTTCCCACTGGGTGATATTACCCATAAGCACAATGTGAGCTTTTGTTTACATGTTGATGATACTCAGTTATATGTTTCTACTGTATATCCTATCTTTAGGAAACTTTTTCTGATATACAGCAGCGGATGAGTAATAATGTTCTGTTCCTTAACACTAGTAAAACTGAAGTACTCGTGGTGGGCGGTGTTGTTGCAGCCTGTAACCAAATAACCTCAATCTTTAGCGCTCATGGATTAACTTTTAAGTGTACTGAGTGCATAGAAAATATAGGTGTTCTATTAGAAAGTAATATGTCCTTTGACTCTCATGTTACTGCATTCACTAGATCATGCTACCTTTGGTTAAGAAATAGAGCTACACACAAAGATTTCTAAGTAGGCAAGGTGCTGAGAAGCTGGTTTATGCCTTTGTTTCAAGTAGGATCAGTTACGGTAATGCTCTGCTATCAGGCTGTCCATATCAGATCATATCTAGACTACAGTCAACACAGAAAGCTGCTGCTAGAATTGTCACTCGAACCAGGAAGTATGACCATATAACACTGCTTCTTAAGTCTTTGTATTGGCTTCCTGTTAAATTTAGAGCAGATTATAAAATATTACTCTTGACTTATAAGGCAATTCATGGTACTGCACGTTTTCCTTAGTGAGATAACTGATTTTTATGTTCCACGGTGTTGCCTATAAGCATTAAATGCTGGTTATCTTAAAATACCTATGATTAATAAGATTGCAGCAGGAGAATGTGCTTTCAACTATAGAGCACCTAAGCTCTGGAATAGTCTGTCTGATGTTGTCAGAAAGATCCCCTTCTTTGTTAGCCTTTAAATCAAGGCTTAAAACACTTTTTCTTGGCAATTCCAGAATAAGTAATGTTGAATCCTGCATGCTTCACTTCTGCATCTTGTCTACACTGTATACTTATTTTGCTGTTAAAGTCATTAGATACCAACCCCCTCTTGTTCTGTTTGAATTTCTTCGTACCACAA
This sequence comes from Arapaima gigas, assembly GCA_900497675.1. Lineage (NCBI taxonomy): Eukaryota > Metazoa > Chordata > Actinopteri > Osteoglossiformes > Osteoglossidae > Arapaima > Arapaima gigas. The sequence goes on along the minus strand of UFQX01000161.1, from coordinate 720,002 downwards.
ATGCAGATTATTGATGCACCAGCCCTGATGAGACCAGATAAGACCAGTGGTGAGACCAGCACTCCATTTTGCCAGGAGCTGAAGACCCCTGCCATGATGATGTGATCAGCTGCACCTCAACATCACTTTTTTCAACTTTTACTGTACTACACAATGCTGTCCTTAGCAGTATAACCTTTCTTAGATACTACTTCTGGAACTATTTTTCTAACTGTAGAACACCCAGGGGGGTGGCCAGCTGCCTGGACTTGGACTCCAAGATGTTTATTTTTCTCCCTTGCTTACCGGTTGGGAGTTTTTTTGTTTTCCTCTCCTTAGTTACTGACAGACTTACTGTATTACGCTCATTCTCAGTATAACTGTTCTCATTAAAATGTAGCTTCTACATATAGCTTCACTATATACCTGTAATATTGGTTCTGCTATCATAATCGGCTGTTCAGCGCTCTGAGTCACTGTGCTGAACAGGTCTAAAAAAAGAAACAAGCAAAAACAAAACTGTTACAGAGGCCTGAAGACTCAGCAGGTGAAATGAAACTTCTTAACTTTCTAAGATTTCTCATCATGTATTTGGCATGTGCCAGGAACCCTTGAACAGTGGGCTTTCCCTTTTTTAGTTTCACATTTTCATGTGGGTGCGAAAGACACACTGAGCATTTCTCAAACATTTTGTGTTTTAAAGTTCATTTTTTAATATACTTGATTGTCACTAAAAGATGAGCTATGGTTACTGTCAACTGCATCAGCTTTCTTGATGGCAGCCAGAGTTCTGCAGAAAGCACATGTACCGTTAACAAGGGTATAACAATTGCATAGAGTTTTGTTTTTACATTACCAAAATGGAATGTGTTACAATCAGAAAGGCTAATTACTTTGGTGGTGTTACCAAAGAATTGATATTTTTCTTGTGAGATCAATCAGGGGCTGAATAACTAATGCTAATGCAGCATCATTTGAAAGTAATACGTGTCCCTCCATTTTCTCTGTCTAGAATAGTCTCTGATTGTTATGCTGTAACTTTCTCTTTGTGAACAATGCCTTAAAGTTCATCCTCTCTATAATACTTTGTAAACATAGAAAAAGTAGAAAATGGCCTCTAGTTTTGATAGAATGTGTTAAAATTTCCAGGTTCAAGAGTCCTTGTAATATGGAAAAAGTACTTAACCTGATATGTAAAAAATACCACAGGAAAATTTTGCTGTAAAAATTGCAAGTCACTATAATAAATAATTGTTTACTATAAATAAGGTAAAACACCACATTCACAGACTGGGAAGGAACAATTTGACTGAGGGGCTACAGGCCCAAACAGGCTTTGAAACCAATATGTTAGTTAATCTGAAAGAACATTCAAGCAAAACAGATGTGCACTATCAGCAAAGCTGAGACAACCAGAAGATGACCACAAACACTGTGACAACCTGGAACTACTCTGACCAAACATCTACTAAAAGCAGAACATGACAGATATTAGCTTCCTGCATGTGTTTATATCGTGCTTGTACCTTTCTCATTTGAAACATTTTATTAGTATCTGTACATTTCCTGACAGGGTGGATTAATGCCATCCAGCCCAGGAAATGCACAATCTTCCTAGAGAGCACAATGTTTTGAGCGTGCAAACATTTGCACTGCAAAGTCCACTCAGTGCTTAATTGTATGCTGTCTTTTGCTTTTTAGAAAAAAACACTGATGGTTTATTCATGGAATTAATTCTGTCAGAGGAAGGATATGGAATTAAAATTAGTAGATATGTGTGTCACTTTGGAGATAAGCATCTGTCTAAATTAATAAATGAAATGTATCATATGTCAAATATGCCCGAAGGACATTTATTCATTTAGCAGAAATACAACGGAATGAAAAAAGTGCATTTGGTTAGCGGACTCACAGATACAGATGCAGAGATGTAATTTTCAAAGTTGTCACTTAGTCCAGTACTACTACCACGCATTACACCAATAGATACATGTAAAATTGATAATAAGCCTGTTGTAAATCTCGAAATCAGTAATCCACTTTATAAACCACACATGTATATAATCCATTTTATATTCCATTTGTTGGAAGACATCTGAGTGCCAAATGATAGTTTCATGTGACATGAAAACATAAGACTACATGACCATGTATAGCTATACGTGATGCACGCAGTGAAGCAACAGCTCAAGCAAACAACAGACACATTTCCTGTCACTGGGTTCACTGAGTTACATAGTTTCTCAGATATCATGCTAGGTAGTAACGAAACTTAATCTCAGCCTGAAGTTATATTAATATTCTTTTTATTTCAAGCTTTAAAGAGAATAATCAACATACTGACACAAAACCGCATATAGTACTAGTAAAAAGACAGTACTTATTGCACTGATGGCAGCTTTTATTGTACTTTACAACATCCCACTATCACTGGAATGCTATCCAAATAAGTGTTCAAAACTTATTTCACATAAATAAAACAGTTGTTTCATACATCTCTGTTATAACTAAAGAATAATGACTATCTACATGCAAAAAATACAAACAGTGCTATTAATCAATTATAAAGTAAAAAATGGCTTAGAAATTCATATATTATCTTAGAGTAGAAATATATTAAAAGCTACAAAATCATAAAGTTACAACTTTGACAGAGAGTTACAACTTTTGACAAAGAGTTACGACTGACAGCTTTCTTCCACTGTTGTTTTCTTTGCTGAATGTGTATTGATGAGTTGGGTTTGATTATGCTGTGGAGAGATCTTTGCTGTACTGGAGGCTGCCAGAAGGTAATGGCTTAACATGGTTTAGCAGAGGACTAGAGGGTAGATGGATGGAAAGTGGCAGAGCTAAATTTGCTGGACTCACGGCTTGAGGATTGAACTGTGAATGATCCAGGTGACGAATAAAGAACAGAAGCAGATTTGAGGGAGGAAAACCCAAAAGTAGAGGACTCAGTGCTTGGGAAAGTCATGGATATTTTGTTCCTTTTGGTTTTTCTGGAAAATAAAATTGATGAAAAATTCATGATGTAACTACAGCATCCATGTTTTATGTTTGATATGTGCAAGGATCAGTAATATTATATCTTTTTGAAGACTTAGGCATATTGAACTTAGGGGAGAAACCCATTAGAAAATTACTAATGTACAGCATATAGGCTTATTACAAGAGAAAGGAACTTACTCAAACTCCCTAATTTTTCTTTTCACCCATGGGGCCTTCCAGAAACTACAGATCTGCTGGTCCTTGGTCTCAAATCTGTCAAATGAAAGTGAATTTTACAAACTTGTCTTTAGTCTGTGGGTAATAAAATTCACAACACATGCACATTTCCACCTTTAATTGGACAAATAAAAAAATCAATCATTCTCCAGGAGAAGGAGAAGGAGAAAGGAAAGAAGCACTTACATTACGGCTTTCACGCAGGGTAGTTTCCGTTCCTGCAGTCGATACCCAATAATGGAGCCGGTGTACTCCTTACTGGAAACTGTTTTACAGCAGGATGAAACCTTCATAACACCTGAAGAGGTATTAGTAAGCGCAAGCATTTCTGACCATTGTCATTCATTTGACATGAGTCATTTCATTTGCAGTAGAAACAGAATAAAATGCAGTTAAGGAACATTGTAAGGAGACTAAGATGGTCCTGAAGCATTTTTACCTGCTGTGGCTGTCTTAAAAGATGACATGGTAACCATAACTGCAAAGAATACCATCAGCTCCCAGGAGGTTTGCATGTTTGTATTGTTGCTTGTCTGGTTCTATGTTTGCAGACAGCAGAAAGCTATATGTGAAATAGTAGTGCACTGACTTTTATTTTTCAAAAAGCAGAAATGCCTTCATGTGGTGAAATCATCTTTCCGTGTATCTCTTACTTCCTTCTTATGCCAGAAGCATTGGCACAAAAATGAAAACCCACACCATGACATCATGGAGACTTGTGAATATTGCAACATTAAATTCTGATTCAGTCCATATTAGTTAAGGGTTAGAGCCAAGCTGAGTTGAGGTCATGTTACTATGATGGACAATATTATCACTACTGGTGGAGTATTAAATGACAATGTTAAAGCAGTACATGTAGATTCCATTTACATTTATTCATTTAGCAGTTTTTTTCATGGCAGTGTGCAAACCAATGTAAAGAAAAGAGCATAATAGGCAAAGAGCTTCAGCTACAGACAAGCAATGGTAGATGGTCAATTTGTCTAATGTTACCATTTTTGCTGGTGCACATTACACAAGTGGTCTATAGAAATCAGTCTGATATGAAGCACAGTAAAAAAGTGACTGATTGTATGATTTAAATTAATGGAAAAATTAATAAATTAGACAATGTTTGAAATAGATTTTACTACACAATAGGTATTATCTGTTACAACTAAAGATTTTATTTGATCATAACTGTTCTAGGAATGTTTTTAATCTATATGCATTTTAAGCCAAAGGAGAGTATCAAAGAATGTGAGGTAGCAGAATAAGTTTACCTATTTTTTATGGATGGACCTTTATGGTGGGAAAATCAAGTCGATCCAGCCCAGAATAGGTGGAAGAATGACCTTTTATAAGTCACAAGTCTTCTCTTCAATTACATAATTATTTTTGCATTGCTATGGAAGAATTACACAATTCTTAGGTCTTCCCCTTAAAAGCAAGACACCCACACCAACTAGGAATGACATACATTTGTGAGAAAAAGTTAAATTACTTGAATTGTTTTGGCAGGATATGCCTTTAGTAATCCTCATGGGGTAATTCATCTGTACAGCAGCTGGATACAGAGTGATTAAGAGAAGAGAGTCTAAGGTCCCAAGTCTTTGTGTGGCATAATGGAGGCAGGTAAGGAGGACCTTCAGAAGCACTTTTTATTGCACCCAAGTTGAAAAATCTGGAGGCTAAAACAGGTCACAGGGATTACTTCATTTAGAGCATGTGGACCATTACGCATGAGTTTAGCTTGCTCTTCAACCTAACCTCTGCCACCACCTTCACCAAGTCAGGTGATGATTAAAATTTAGCACAATTTTTTTCAAAATTCTGAAAATTCTAATGAGCTCACTTTCCAGCACTACTATACACCACAAGGGCAAAAAAAATTGTCTACACAAGTCATCAGTGCCTTCCTGGGTTTGAGATATGCAATAAAAGTATTTATTTTATTCAGATATTCATTATTTAATCAGAGGCAACTGAGAAACATGGACATTTGAGAGCTCACCTTGTCATGTTGCAGTAACAATGCAGGCATGCGCAGATACAAAGTGAAGGACTCCATCTAATTACAAGGGTTGTTCCAAAGGCAAAGTCAACAAACAAGCATTGACCAAAACTGGGAGTCAATCCAATAGAGGCGACATAACAGACAAGGGTTTAATACAAACAGAATCTATAATCAGAAACAAGTCAAAAACCAGAATCACACATGCAAGTAGAACCTGGCAAAGGTATATATATGGGGGAAGGGAACTAGGAACAGGTGAGTGGGATTAAGCCTCCTGAGAGGTGGGGTCCAGAGCAGGGGGCGTGACACACCTGAGTCAAGACCCATCAGTATCCTGCTGGCTGCTTTCTTGAAACAAGGAAAAAACTCTTATTGCCTGCAGCTAAATATGTGCCTTGGTTTTATTCCATTGCAGACACACAATAGAGTGAGTGATAGTTCAAGGGAACTCCATGTTCTACACCTGGCATACCTTTGGACATAAAGCTAGACTTAAGAAAAAAGAAATGTATTGCCATCTGTGTAGTGTTCTACATGCCAAAACTAGAATAGTGTATTCAGTGTGGCCTGTGCTTTACTACTGGACAGTCTATTTTGCCAGAGCCTGACTCAGCACTATTACACTAACAGACAGATATTCTAGGGTTTGACATCTGTTTCATGAAACATACAATACTTAAGTCAATACTCATGTTCAAATATGTATAATGTTCTGAGCTGTAATTCATCAAGACACTTGTTCACAAAACTGGTCAAAAAATGAACTGTCGGGCAGATACAATTTGTTGTCACTTCTCTGGAAAATATCTTTGGCAGACTTGATGTTGCAGTCATGGTATAGTAGCAGCTATTACACTGTCAAAAAAGGATGGCATGACTCATGTACAGACCAACGGTAGATTTTCTCAGAACACTTGGGTCACACTCTTGAGCTTTTTGTAGCTTGGGAGTGTTTTTGGTTGCCACAGTAACACAAACTATTTCATAGAAAAGTGGAAACAAGAAACAAATGAGCTTTGTTGTGTCATGAAGAGGTAATTAAGTTTGTTTTACAATTCATAGATGTTAGTTTATTTACTGAGAAAGGAGTGGAAACACATCATGAACGTCTAAGAAGCAATAATATACATAGTTCCTGCCTATAACAGTGTACTGTACAATGACAAATGGCTATAATTTATTAAAAAGTATACTTTTTTCATACAGACATTCAGAATATTGGCATTTTTGACCTAATAAACTGGCAATTTTACATCACGAGAGTTCTTTTATTCACTGGCTAGGGTGTATTCATGCTTATGAATGTTTTACTCTGCAAAGTATCAGAATGCTATGCAACTATATGGCTATATCTAGGTATTCGAGCTCCCAGTTTCCAAATTCCCAGTATGACGAGTGATATATATTAATATCCGAGTGCCTGAATTGAGAAGTCTCAGCATAATGAGTGCTATCCAGATGAAACAGATTTGGAATTCATGTGAATACAAGCGTGAAAGTGTTTTGCAGCACTGCACTCAGCATCTGTGTTCTCAGGCTTTGCTTCCTTGATCGGTGTTAAAACACACCTGGGTTCATCAATTTTTTTCACTTTCATTCAGTTGCTAAGTACTGCAGTAACAGCCCATCACAGTAAGTAAATTTAATTGTTTTTAGCTTAAATTTTGTTCTTATATAAAATTAACTATTAAATGTCTGTTGCTATTATTACTTATGCTGCATATAAACATACAAATCCATATTAACAACCTCATTAACTGTTTGGTAATTAGTTAACTGGTGTTTAAAGTGTTTTTCATCTCATTAAACCTGAAACCTAAAATAGGTATTTTAGATTGCTGATATTTTGGGGACCATAAGGTTTCTTAGATGAACCCAGAACAAATCAATACAAATAATTTTTCTCAACAAAATAATGGAAAAAACTTTCCAATAATTGAGTGTGTGGCATTCTGACAATTTCTTGAAACTAATTACACCCAGACACCAGGGTATAGCCATATATATTTTCTAGATGACACATGGCAGTGTAAACCATTCACAACAGTTATGATAAATCTAACCCATAATTAGAACAGCAGATTCAAAACTAAATTTTAGACAGACTGTATAAAGGCAGAAATATTAATTCAATCATTTAATTAAATAAAACAGTTTTTACAGCATGAATACCCTTACTGTTTCAGAAATAAAATGTATATCTTGTGGCTTATGAATTAGAGTCTGACAATGAGGGTGGAAAAATTCTTCGTTCACCTTGCACAACTAATGGTACCAGTTTAATAATTTGGAGAATATGTGATAGAATTGAATCATTTTTGGTACCAATACTGTAAAATATGTTAGTGTTTTCACTGTTGTGGATAAAATTAACCATTTATTATAATTAATTCATAATATTTTTAGTTGACATATTTTTCATATATCTTATTTTTTCTATGTTGTGGTAAAGTGACAAAACATATAATTAGAATTTGCCTAATGGCATGATTTTGCAGAATGAATTAACCTGGTTTGGGGAGACATGGGTGTACAGACTCGTATGTAATGCAAAGGTTCAAGCTCTGCCCATGTCTATGATAAGAAAGGAAATGTGAAGTTTGTATTATGTAAGAATGTATGTTAGTAACTTAAATGCACACTTGTGATCATTTCCTTGAGAAGAGAGATTTCCTCAAATGAGATAGAAACCTATACATGTGTATTTAATTACAAGTAGTTTTGAAGTAAAGCTTCGATAAAGGTAAAATATAAGGTGCAATCTGTTATCTCAACAAAAGGATGGTATATTTCCTCAGTGCTTGTAAGAATGCTTTAAAGGGTATATAACAATACTCTTCCTTCTCTTAGTCACACACTACATTTTGGTTGCACTTTATTTAAAATTTAAATTTGCAAAATGCGAACAACTTCAAATTTTAGTGAAAATGACCATTTTCCTTGCAGGCCTACTTTCACATTCCCACCTACCATGTTAACCATAAGCATGAGGGTTTTACCATATGCTGTACTACTATATGCAACCCTGCAGGAAGTAAGAGGTAGGAAGATAAGTGGAAAAAGCTGCTCAGTTTTTCTTGATGAAGTGATGATCAACATTTTTTCCATTGACTGGTCAACTTTTTGCAGAAGCCCAGAAATACCCGTGAAAACTGCAGTGAAGGCTGCTTTTGTATTACAGTGAAGTAGTTGGAAGGTTTTGCTTACTTAAATAAATAAAACCTGCATGTGCTCTCTTAAACCTCTTACATCTGTATCCTGGAGATTTTTAAAAAATGTCAATGAAACTTTTAAAAGATGTGTATCAAGGGACATAGTAAACACAGATATTAAAAGAATGGTGAACCTGGTCTCTAATCTGAGTTCTATGACCAAAATATTGTTTTAAAATATGTTTTTATATTGTTATTAATTATGTAAATGTAACACAAGTACTGATTTTAACTCTTTTTTCATCTTGAATTCAGTACAACAGACAAATAACCGGATTTTTAATGAAAAAACTGTAATGTATTCTTAAAAATGACACAAGCACAAAATGTATGTATTTTTATATATAATAAATAAATAAATTTATTGTTCATTACAACAAGGTCAAATAAATTATCTCAATAATTTAAACAAAATATTTATATTGTAGAATTTTACAAAATTTAATAAATAAATGAAAATGCATTTCATGACATTTCCCTTATAAAAATAAAATGTTTCTTCTATATTTTTGCACGCTGTTACAGGCAGGAATCCTGACAAACTCTTTAAAGGACAGTAATGATGCTGGTGAAGGATGTATGATGACAAGGTTGAGAAAAGCCTTACCATTATAACCGAATAGGCCAAACATTGGAAAGCTCAGGATCTATTCCCCAAGCCCAAGTCTATTCACACACTATCACATTTAATACAGGCCATAAAATATACACATGCGTCACTGTATATAATAATTAATTGTCAGTCTGTGTAAACTCAGTTATATGCATTGTTCATTTTTTTTAAATGTCTCTAAGTGTTTTTTGCAGAGGATGGCTGGTGCTTTTTAAGCTTTTCCTTTTCATCAGGCATCTTCTTCTGCTGACAAGGTGACAAAATAATGAAAATTGAATGAATTATTTGACATTTGAAAATGGAAAGAAGAAATCAAAAACATGACAGAACATTTAAATTAGTGTTTTAGCCACCATGATTACTGATCTCTACTATATCTTTTTTATGAAGTAAGTGCCACTGTACAGTAAAGGGTTTCCTTTCAAATAAAAACAGTGCTTGAAAAAAATTATGTAGAAATGAGCTCTGTGAAACAGTGTATATGGTCAACAAAATACTGACCTGCAATTTCTTCAACATGCGTCTGACCCAGGAGGACCATGGGTTGCAGCAATACTGCTTTCCTTCACTGATGAATCTGAGGATGATGAAATTGAAGGGGTTACTTCCTTTCTTTGTCTAAAAGAAAAAATATATTCCTAAAGGTAGTGAGTACAACAGAATTCAGCAAACAGCTTGTTTCTTAGAAAAATGAAAAACCAGGAACTGAGGAGGAGAATGAAGAAAAACCGAGGCAGTGTGCAAAAAATAAAGATGAAGCAAGATGCTTCGACTTGAATAAGATGCTTTTAGGTAACAAGTAGAAGAATAAGGGGGACAGACAGACAGAAAGATTTTGAAGTAGACAGATATTAATACAATATGGGGTGTAAATAAGAGGAAAAATCTTTGCTTTTATGGAAAATGCATGTTTACAAAATTTGAAATAAAATTGAAGAACAGGGTTTTCATGATGAAGGGTTAAGAAGTAATGATAGGCTTAGTCTCAGAAAATGCAAGGCCTCTTACATGACTGCAAGCACACAAGAGCCCTCTGGTTTCTGTAGTTGGTAGCCAGTGATGGGGCTTGTAATAGATCGGCTGCTGGTTGCCTTACAGCACTCAGTTTCTTCAACAACCTTGATGGGGACTGAATAGAAAGACAGACAACATATGATCTGACTTGTTGTTTCTGACATGTTGCTACATTACTCCAAAAACCCAGGAGGAAGTTTGTTTGACTACACCAAGCAATGATCTTATGATGCTAGCTTCTGCTGACTTTTTTTGTTTGTTTCTTGATGAACACTTGTCCCAATTTTTTTTTAAAACTTAAGATAACAACCAATGATGCCATACACTGAACACCCCCTACATGCATTTATCCAGGCGATACAGTTTTCAAGGTCTATCTTAAAGCAAGAAAGAAAATTACATAAGGACTAAAATAAGCCTTGGTGTGGGACACGTAGATATTTTTCTTGAATCTATTTTTTTAATCTGTGGTACAACAATGCACAAAAGAACGAACACAAAAGATGGAATTGCTCACTCACCCGTGAATGCATAGCTTGAGAGCAGCATTACCAGGGAGAAGAGGGCTGCCGACCTGATGAACATGTGACACAGGGACATCGCTGTTGGAGAAGGACTGAGTAGCTTTGGTGTTGGAAGTTGGGTGACTAGAGTTGGCTGCTAAGTAAGTGTGGATAAGGCCCCTACTTATAGTACACCAAAAAAGAGGAACCAGAGATAAAAGATACACCTCCTGTTCCTCCTATTACCCTTTTAAAGAAATGGAATAAATGAATTCTGGTGGACATGAAACAGCTAAAATAACAACTGTAACACATGCAGTTATAAGAAAAAATGATCAACTCTTTGTAATTATTAAAATGCTTCCTAGCAGAAGTCCCAAAACCACCCAAGCCACAGGACCTCTCCTTTGTGATCTCCCTTCTTCATCTACATCTTCTTCAGCTTCTCCTCTCCTCTGGACACTGGCATCATTTTAGTTTTGTGACTCGAATCTCTTGGTCCCTTAGCCTTGTGTTATTTTTAATTTTATTATGTAATGGTTACTTAGCAGATGCATTGTTCAAGTTTTAGTTTTATATTAACATTAAGACTTCCAAAAAACAGTTTAAAAAGCTGGATTTTTTGTGGTGTAGAAATTCAGCTTTATTTCTTTTATCAAATAAAAGTCTCCCTTTCTCCCAGTTGAATCAAGTGTTTCAGCCAAAAATGGAGGTCCTTGACCACCCAGTTACTGGTCCTCAACACTCCCATTCTGGAATTTTCTTTAAAATCAGAGATAGTATTTTCACACTTAGGTAAAACAGCTTTGATGATGGTACAAAAGTCAGAGAAAAGTGGGAGTGGTTTTTAAAGTGAGAAGCCAAACCAAGGGTCCAAAAATCTGTATTAATCTGTGAAAACCTGTGAGTAATAAGCATAAAACATCCTCAAGATTTTTTTGTTATTTTTCACATATGGGTTTCTGGTTCATTATGACAGGTCCTTGGATAAATAAAATCAAAGTATGGTTTTATCAGAGCTCCCACCTAAAATAAGATCTGTGAGTTAATGTTGGGGTGTAGAGGCTTAAACAGACTCATGAGGGAAAGAACTCTTCATTCATCAAAAGGAAGAACTCTAATAATAGCAGCGGTCTTCCATATTTAGCATTGTGCAGCTGGTTCATAGACTTACTCATGGTCTTTTGAAGGAAACACATTGAGAAAGCCCCATGAAAACTAAAGCTAATAGCTTCCCACTTGGTCGGTATTTATAACTATTACAGTTTACAGCTATTACAGTTTGAAGACACCAAATGATTACGTTACCTGTTAGTAGTACTTAGTTATTTCTACTGCTTATACCCAAGCTTTCTATCCACTTTACTTACTGTATCCAGATTTTTGCAATACCTGACTGGATGATCGGTTTATGAGTCTGCAAGGACAAACACCACAGACAACTGTGAGCAACATGGGCAGGGTGGTCACTGGAGTAAATGGTGGTGGCAATTCTAAGTGACCCAAGTTGAAGAAAGGATCTACAGAAGCTTAATAAAAAGAAAAGAAAAGAAAAGAAAACAAAACAAAACAAAAGAAAACGGTCACAGTAATATTCGTTCAGATGGTCCACAATTGCTGTTTATGCCCCCGAGGACAGGGGACCCTCAGGTAACAGGGCCCCTCATTACTTTTTTTCTTCTCTTCCTGTTCAACCTGCATTCTGTAAACCTTACAAAAACAAAGAGTACTATTACCTGATGAAATTTTTGTATAATTCAACAGTAATAGGGTGTATTGTGGACAGGTAGGAGTAGAACTGGGAAAGAACTTGTTCAAGTGGTGCAAAGTGGACTGATTGCAGCTCAGAACTGGAAAGACAAAAGAGATAGAGGTGAACTTAAGGAGATCCAGGGAGGTCCTTTATATTCAGAGGGAGTGCAAGGTGATGGGGCTTAAAAGTATCTGGGGCTGCATTTGATCAGCAGGCTGTTTATAAAAAAGTTTCTTTGTTAAGTAAAAGTGTTTATTTATGAAAAAAGCTGTGTGTTCTTCAAGCTGCAGGCCCAAACACCTCTAAATGAACTGATCCTAAAATCTTAAGTTATAATTCTGTCCACTACTTATTACTGCTTATTTGTCGTAACATAGTTCATTACTTTGTGCAGAATTAATTTTTGATTGGTGTAGTTTGTGAGAAAGGTGTTGCAGTCCAGCACTGTACAAAAGACCACCTCAAACAAAGGACCCTTTGAAGAACTTTGAACTTCTCCTTGCATGTATGGCAATCTGTGTTAAGCTCCTGGCTGTGCACCCAATAGAGAAATGAGAAAAAGAGTTTGGTTTTGTCAAACTTTCTTTGACCCAGTTGCATGACAGCTGGAGTGGCACATCAACATTAAGAAAGAACAAAGACAGCTTCACTTTCTGAGGAAGCACAGATCCTTTGGAATATGCAGGCCACAGTAGGAGATTTTCTGTTGTTGCAGGTAGTCTTCTATACAGTTCTATACAGACAAAAGAGTTAAGCTGAACCCTCCTGAACACAGAGAACTAAAAACAATCTCCAAGCCATCATCGACAATGAAGTCTCACTCTCTGCACTTCACCGAGACTGAACAGAGGAGCGGCATCAGCAAAAGACTTGTCTAGTTTTGCTGTTCAAGGATTACTACCTGAAGGCCTTCTGACCAACAGCCATTGGACTCTTTAATGAATCAAAGTATTGACCTCACTGTTCACATATCCTGACATACCTGATGCTTTTATGTCTTTTCTTTTTTGTTTTATATTTTTCTTTTTATTTCTCTGTTTCATTTCTATGTTTGTTTTTTCTCATATATACTTGTCTAAATGTGATTGTTTATTTACTTCCAGTGTGTTTCAGTTATTCCACTTTTTTGCTCAGTCACTATGTTGTTGTATATATGCTGTTGTATCCTTATCTGGTTTATTTTGAAATTAAGAACATTACTTACTTTATCTGATCTAATCTAGTTTTAACAGTTTCAGTAGTTTACTAGAACCATTACAGATAACAATTACCCTTCTCAAAGGGTAGGAATGACAGTTAAGGCCATTGTTGTGACACATTAGGATGCCTTGCCCCTGAGTCACAGTGATTCATACTTCATCTGATTTTGATTCACATCCCTGATCGAACATTTTTAAGAAATATTCAACTGATTAGATAGGAACTGAAGGGTTGAGAGAACAGCTGCTCAGAATCACCAGACGTGTGACATCAAAGACAGAACTGAAAAAGAAAATAACTAACTGTAATGCCAGCAACAGGAAGCAGACGAGTGCAGGTACAAGTTGTCGAATCGCTGTTTATTGCCAAGAAGTTCCAAAGTCGTGGTCACAGAACAGGCAAGGGACAAAACTGGTAATCGGTGTAACACAGGCGGGGTAACAAGCAGGGATGAGACGTAAACGGTGGTCACACGAAGGCAGGGGTCGAACACGAGAGAGACTAGCAATAGAAATGCTCGGTACACTCAGACAAGTCGTGGGCAATACTTCACACTGGCTTGTTGTTGACAATAACACACTCCACCAGCTTTACATATCACTTGATCAAATTTCTGCCATTTTAAAATCCAAGTGAATTAAGAAAAATGTGATGAATGTCTGAACATAAAGATGTTTCCACCAAATGCAGCTTTCAGAGACCAGTGTGGCTTAGTTCAATTAATCTTTCATCAGTGTGAAAGTGAAATTCTGTTTTAATATTAGTGAGTAAATAAGGGAGCTATTATATGGTCAATTTTTCTTCATTCGGCAGTTTCTCAGCAAGAGAAATGTTTCAGTGATGCCCGAGAGTGTTGAGGGAGTAATTTAGTAGGTGATGCATGCAGAATGAGAGCTAATAAGATGGAATGTGCTGATGCAAAACCACAAAAACTCACACATGCACACACACACGCTGTACGTGAACACAGGCCTGCACAGACAGACACAGATAATTTGATGTATGTACAGGAACATACAGAACACAAGTACAGTCACCAGTCGGCATGGTAATATAAACAATATATATGAGGAAACTCACTATTTGCAGCACAAATAGTGGGACTTTACTTATTCAGTCATTTCTGTATTCTGCGTGTTGAGATGGACATTCTAAAAGGGACCTGAGGACCATATACTTTTGCTTCTTGTTTGAGTCTTCAGATTTATCTGGGGGTCAATGGCTTTTATGTTTTTTTCTGTTTATACATAATTCAGAACCTTACAAAAGTGTCACATTTTGTTGCATTGAAGCTGTGAAACACCAGCAACCGGTGAAATGAATACATTTTTACATGTCATTTGTTCACACTTAGGTGAAATTATTTTGTTTTACTTAGCCACAAAAGGCTTGGTGAGGCACATATATTTATCAATGTGTGAAAACAAAACTGTGGAAAATTAGATTAGTTATATAATAACTATTTCCCATACTCACTGTGAATGCATAAGCATGAAAACCACAAAGTTTTTAAAGCAGGTTGGAGGAAAAATACTCTGCAGCTGCCTTTAAAAATCCAACAGCTTGAGCTATAAGCATTAGATGGGTTTTGGAGCTGCAGGAGTCAATGGAGAAGTCTGTGCAGAGCATCAATGGCCAAGTCTGGAAAAACACAAGAAGCAGTAAATCAGGCCTTTGCTAGGCTGGAACATCAGACTCTGGGAAGTAGTTAGAAGGACCCAGACAGGACAAACCAGCCTCAGATAAAGGATGATGGTCCTCAGCTTCTAGAAAAGGGAGAAAGGAAATTATCTCAGAAATTGTCAGATTGGAAGATAAGCAGATGACAAACCAGTCAGGCAGTGTCAACAAGAAACTGTGATCAGCAGAGCTGCAAAGTTGGCTGACATGTGAAACCATACTCATGCAAGTACAAGCGAAGAGTACTATAATGTCCTCTGGCAAAATGGCTAGTCCATGTTGTCAAACAAAGAGGGGTAGCACAGAGGGTTACACAGAGAGAGAATGAAATGAACTTTGGGTCAGAAAACAACTAGTCCATGAGAGTAGACAGCAGTTCTCACTGAAATCATGACAAACCCCACAAAGCCAGATACTGTATATGGTCTTCAACTGTGCGAACTAGCAGGTGTACAGGCATTCCTAATAAAGTTCAATAATTGAGTGTACATGGTCAGTAAATAGTAAATAGTTATGTACTGTCTAAATATGCAAATAGCTAGTAATATACAACAGTGCATAACTGCATCACATAACAGAGTAAATAATATTCATTATTATATCTCTTTCCACAAAATTTCTAAATAAACAATTAGAGATATGCATAAAGACCACAGATATATAAGAGGCTGAGAGAACATTTTAGAACAGCACTTTTCAGTACTGTGTGCTGTGTGATAATAGTATTTAAAACCAAACTTTCAAACTACAGGTCGATATGTGCAAAAATATAAAGCAAATGGTATTCCTACATATCGACAATGCTTCCAAAGGCACAGATGTGACAAAATGATAAACAACAGATAACTGTGTGGAAGAGATGGAAACAGAGGGAATCTGCACCATTATTCAACAAGTTAGACACGAACTTCTTGACCTTTTCATCTCCTAATAATAAACAATGTACATAAACTTACCTATTAAATACACCTACCAGTAGGGCACGAGAGAAGGAACATTACAAATAAGACTATGAAGACAACACAGATATTATTGCGCTAATTTTTAAATTTTTTATTTGGGCTGAGATGTGCTGTGAAAGAAAACAGCCAAAATAGGAAGGTCAGATCTACCGCAGTACCCCAGAAACAGGCCTGAGGACTGTACATTTTTTGCAGTGGTAAGTTTCTATCAACGGAGAATAGAGCCTTGGAGGTTGGCTCTTAATTTGTTTTGTTGTATCTGTCGATGTTAATTGGTTTTTATCAGATGTATGGCAGTATTACCTATTTTTTGTTTTTAAATAAAATGTTTCTGGTTAGAGACAGAGATGACAAATGGAGAAGGTATATTGTCATGCTGCATAGTTTGAAATACCAGACACATTTGTATCTTGGTATGTCCATTTGGTTTCTGTCACACAACATGTGAACACTTTTTCAGTGCAGCTGTTTGCCTGTCTGTCTGTCACAGCTGGGACAAACAAGAGGCCGAACAAAGCAAGATGGTGCGACAGGTTGGCAGTGAGGCCATTTATCTGTGTTCCTTTCATAACAAACAAATCTTTTGCTGTTTGCTAAAGATTTCTGTGAAGAGGGGCATAACTGAATTCCACAGCTATTTTTGGAGGCTCTGAGGTTATCGAGCCTCACTTTGCCTCCATTACTGACAGAAGGGGAGGGACTTCGAGGCCCATTGGGCCATCACTCCTGCATAGCCATTTCTTTGGTGTCTGTTTTCTACCTTTCGGCTAAGTGCATGGCTAGAAGTTTTGGAGTGAAGTGGAACCTAGTGTGTGATTATGACAGGCTTGACTTGAATGCATGTGAGATAAGCTCTATCTCCTAATAGGTTTTATTTTATTTACAGCTCCTCTGAAAGACAGTGACCATGAAAAACACCATCTACTTTTGCTGGAAGAACAGGGAAAACTGTGATGGATTTCCTGAGCAGGCTCCATTTGTGTGTAAGTTATTTAGAGTGAGCCAATGGTATACAAAACAAATAGGTGTCATGGAGATCCATGAACTTTGAATGCAAAGACAGGAAGGGGATTCAGGAGACATGTAAACATAGGATTTGGGGCACTAGATCTTGAGGTGGCTTGGAAGTTTTGAGGATCAGGGAAACATGGAGGTTGGCTACAAAGGATGCAAGGCAGGAAAGAATGGTAGATTTACAAGAGATTTGCAAACTCGAGCAGGCAGGTGGAGAAAGGCAAGGATCACTGTGAGATTCTGCAAAGTGCCAGAGCCAAGAGGCTTCTGTTTAAACAGTGTTAATCAAATGTGAAACAGAAGGTGCTGGTGAAGTCAGGAGTGTGAGGACCCCTCCTGGACAGTTAATGTACTGTGTTCTGAGGACATGACAGTGGAAGCCACCCTGGGAAGGTTTGTCAATGTGTTTCTTGGACATAAGGAAGAGAAACACTTTATCGGCATCTGGAATAGACAGTTTTTTTTTTTGGTTGTCTATGTCCCAATCCTGAGAGATTCAAAGGGGTTTTGTCACCCCTCCACATACTTTACCTTTGGAAAGGTAAAAGGCTGCATCAGGCACAGCATCATTCTTGCGTCTTTTGTTTTGGACAGGGACACAATAACAAAGATTGTAGGGGCGTGAAGTTCCAACTCTGTTTGGAGACATGCCACTGTACTGTTATTGCCGCTATACTGCTCTGTAAGCAAGTCATGTAGTGCTTAAAGGCAGGAAAGTGTCAGTGTGGGATGGTGGACAGATGGTGACATCACATGTATGCACATGCACATATACATGTATATAAATACATACATACAAACACACACACATAGACAAACAAAAAGTTAAACAAATCAGATACACACACAGTGATGGGGATCAATGGAGGTGATGGGGCCTGATGTGACAGAGTTCAGCAGCCTGACAGCCTGTGATAAGAAGTTGGTCCTCCTTGTGGTTTTGGTCCTCAGGCTGCTGAGCAGCAGTGGTGAAAACAGATAGTGGAGAGAATAGGAGGGGCATGTGCTGATGTTGTGAGCTCTCCTAACACACTGTTTGTTGTAGGTGGTCTGGGCAGTGGATAATAAGGTGCTGCAGAGCTTCCCGGTCAGAGACAGCACAGTTCCCACACCAGACTGAGATGCAGGAGGTCAGGATGATCTCTATGGTACATCTGTAGAAGCTGTTGATGATGGAGGTGAAAATGTAGTTCTTTTCATGTGCTTGTTGAATATTTAATTTCAAAACAATGGTCATTGATATGTAGTTAGTCCTCTCTTTGCTGCTAACAGCCTCCACTCTTCTGGGAAGGCTTTCCACTACATTTTGGAACGTGGCTGCCATGATTTGCTCCCATTCAAACACAAGAGCATTGGTGAAGGCAGGCACTGATGTTGGGTGATGGGGTCTGGCTTGCAGACAGTGTTCCAATTCATCCCAAAGCTGTTTGTTGGGGTTCAGGTCTGGGTTCTGTGCAGGTCAGTTAAGTTCATCCTTATCAGACTCAGTAAACCATTTCTTTATGGACCTCACTTTATGTATGGGGAGATTGTCCTGCTGAGACAGAAACAGGCCCTCCCTCCCTGAACTGTTGCCACAAAATTGGAAGCTCACTCTTTTCTTTAATGTCAGTGTATACTTTATATTCAAGATTTCTTTTCACTGGAATTAAGGGGCCCAAGCCATGAAAAATCCCCAGACCATTAGTCCTCCACCATCAAACTTTACACTTGGCACTATGCATGCAGGCAGGTAGGTTCTCCTGGCATCTGCCAAACCCAGATTTGCTCTTCAGACTGCCAAATGGTAAGGTGTGATTCATCACTCCAGAGAACACGTTTCCACTCCTGCAGAGTCCAGTGGTGGGTCCTTTACACCACTCCAGCTGATGCTTGGTATTGCATATAAAAACCCGCATCGTAAAGCTCATAATGAACAATTTTTGTGCTGATGTTGCTTCCATATGCAGCTGGGAACTCAGTAGTGAGTGTTGTAACCAAGGACAGACAATTTTTCACGTGTAAAACATTTCAGCACTTGGCAGCCCAAGTGTGCTTTTGTGTCTGACCTCTTTGTGGTTGAGCTGTTGTTCCTAAATGTTTCCACTTCACAATAACACAACTAATGGTCCCATGGGACAGGTGTAGCAGGGAAGAAATCTGACAAACTGATTCCTTGGAAAGGTGACATCCTATCACGGTGCAATGTTGGAGGTACCTGAGCTCTTTAGTATGACCCATTCTACTACAAAATGTTTTTCTAAGGCTGTATGGTGGATTTTATGTACCCGACAGTAATGGGTGTGGCTGAAATAATGACTAGAAGGGGTGTCCACATACAGCCATGTAGCATATGTGCATTTAATAGATGAAAGATCGCACCAGAGTGTTTAATTAGAGGAAACTTAGGATACTTTCTTTGGGTAGTTGTTGATATGAACCTCTATAGTCTTGTTTCTAATCACTTTCAGATGGTTAAAGTTTTAAGTCCATGGATTTTGTTTTCTGATGCAACATATGGGTAAACCTTGCTTTACACAGTCCTGGTTTGCACAGTTTTGGTATAGTGCAGCTAATGTTTTAATGCCAGCTCCCTATTTGGACAATATGCTCCCTGCTGTAGCGGCAAGCCATAACACAGTGCCAGAAACTCGCCTGCAAGAAATTCAGTTTATGTGCTGTACGAGTAGCTTGTTCCTGTACCGTATTGCCCTGTGATGAGGCTGATTGTCTGACTCATACTTACCCCATGTATATATGCCATGTACTACTATCCAGTTTGGCAAGCTGTGAGGAATATATTTTGCTAATATCCTTAGTTTAATTTCTTATCTTAGTTTTGTTTCAAGGCGTTTGTGCAGTGTCTCAAATTGAATCTTATAAATAAAGTGTAATCCAGCAAAATGGGACTGAGAAAGGTACGAAAACTTGTGAAAAAATTGAAAAGAAACAAGGTACAAAGAGTAGAAAAACACGTATGGTAAAAGTAAAGAATGGAAGTGAGTAAAAGAGTTGAAAGAGGTGAGCCACCCATCACAAGCGACAGTCCACTGTTCCCTTCTCTTAACAGTAACAATTCATAACAGTAAAATGTCTTGTTTATTTTAAATCATCTCCATAAATTTCGCTACTAAATGATCAACTAGTGCTCCTCCATCTCTCACTTAACATCTCTGGAGAGGTCTGATCTCCCTCCTGTGGACAGAGGGATGGGAGTGCTGTGTGTGTGCTGTATGCGCTACAACTTGGCGCTATATGCGCTGTATGCACTACAGTGTTTTAGTGATATTTGGGAATATTATTTTGGTGTTTTCAGATAGGAAATTGGTGTTCAGTATACAAAACTTTACTATAAGTACCATTTTCAATGATGAATTAATTTAGTAACCTGATTGCTTTTTACAGACATTAGGCTCTGGTCACATCTGAATTACCTCTGAGCAGCATTTTAACTGTTTTGCTTTTAAGAGTCAAAGGTATCTAAACTCTGTCATGCACTGAAACTTCACAATTCTAATTTATGTATAATGGTATGTGATTGCAGTATTAATTTGGTTGAATGTTTGGAGTTTTTATGTTAAACTGCTCTTACCAATTTGGACTGTGTAAGTCTGCCACCTGGTGACCATTCGTAAGAAAAGCATAGCGAGTTCCTCACCAAAACTGTATATTCAGTCCTCTCAAAATAAGAGTTATTTTATGCGTGATAATAAAAATATAACATATTTTCTACGATTTCTTTAAAAAATTGTAGCACTTTTTTAATTATATATTTTAATTAATCAATTTGTTATTGCATCTAATGTCATGAAAGTGCAGAGGAAACAGAGGGGGTGAAGCAGAAACACCCTAGGAGGAGAAATTTTGAAATATTTAAAAAATTTGGACGTTCAATATGCTGATGCAAAAATTTGCAAATATTGCTCAGCTAAAGCAATCATGTAAGTATGAATGAGACAAATTTCTTCCACAGTGATGTGAGATCCTGATCAACAGCTATCAGAAGCATTTAGATGCAGGCATTCCAGAAAACAACATGCGGTGGACTGACCTCCCATCATGGGTCAGTTTTATGGTCTTGTGCCCATTGCTTCTGGGACAGACTCCTGATCGCCAGCACTCTGCTCTGGGTAAACGCTCAGGTTAGGAAGTTGCAGCTAAAAGTGGTACAAGCAGTTATTGATTTTTTTTTCCACACCTATAATGGCCATTTAATTTCTTTCCTCAGCATGAAAATGATCTAAAAACAGCACTTTTTGCTCTCTGTCTCCTGTCATATGCTGCTAGAACAAAAAAAAAATCAGATCTACTGTGAAAAAGCTGGAAAAATATGAAAAATTGCATGGGAGGAATACCTTTTCACACTTCTGTTGGACAAAAGCAGCAGCTAAATGAATTACTAGTAATAACAGCATTAAACCTGCTTTTTCAGCTGTGTGTAATGGACTAGTGTTGCATCCAGGGTGCATCCTATCCAACCTATCCTCCCAGTTCTTGGTATAGGTTCTGCAACATCACAGTCCTCCCTGGGGATAAATGGCTATAGAGAGAGTGCAAAGGAGTGTATGTCAATTGTACTTCACCTACTGAAGTTTGGAAAAACAAGATTTTGGGAGGAAAATATTGGACCTAAACACACCCACAAACCGGTCAATCATGCCTCTCTCTACAAAAGTTGCACAAACCCATCAATTTCCACTCACACTGTGCCTCGCAGCCCTTCGCCACCCATCTTTTTCCTCCCTTCGGTATGACAGCCTCACATAGGGGTTGGGGGGTGGGCTCAACAACCTCCCACACCTCCAGGCACGAGGCCTCCAGCAGACTCTAAGCCCAGTAACAGTTCACTAAGCATTAGTGAAAAAAATGGTGTGAGGAGATCAAATGAATGCATTTCTGAAAAATGCATAATGTAAAATTAATTAATTTTTGTGACTGGTCCTGGAGATCATGACAGTTTTTACACCATGATGATAATACCATGTAATTTTAGAATAAAAATGTAAATAAAATAAAATTTAGTCATTTTTGGACAATAGTGTTACCTTTAGACTCAACCTAGTAAAGTACAAGAGAAACTTTATTATTTTCCTTAAGTGAGAGTTTCGGGAGCAAAGGGGGTTTCAGCGCAGACTTTGTTTCCTTTTCAGTTTTTTTTATTCGCTCTTCCTTCTGCTTTTCTTCATTCATGTCTCTTTTTTCTTTTTCTTCTCATTGAAGATCAATACACCTTACACAATTTGTCACCACCAATCAAAGGGCCTACACTTTAATTAATTAAAATTATTAAAATTGTGTAAACCTGCTTTTATAATTTTTTTCAGGAAACATTTTCATAATGTCGCTTACGGATGTTATAAAAGCATCGCTACCTTGCCTCTGTAAACGTTTCACACTTGATAATCTTCACTTGACAACGAAATGAACGTTATATTTACGATACTATAAGGATATTCATGTTACAAAAGCCGCTTAAATTATTTTAAAAGTTAATTAATATTTATATGTATGTTTGTCTCTTTATATGTATGTTTGTTTGTCTTTTTATTTATTTGTTTGCTTGCTTTTATTTATGTTTATATGTTGGTATTGAAAGCACCCTTTTAGTTCTTAGGTTAACGATGATCTATGCGATTGGTGCCAATGCCATGTGACCGGAAGTAGGAAGTACCGTACTCGTAGCAGCCGCGTTTATTGTGGAAGGTACTTGGCGACCACGTGGTTTGCAGAGTGGAAACCCTAGCCGGTACTGAATGAAATGTGTACTGTATTGAATGGTAAGTTCGTTGTATCGAAACAAACATTATATTTCCATAAGCCGTTGTTACGGTTTTTTTGTATGTGACATTATATGAGGACTTTGTGTACTAAATACTTTCTCTGTATCCTGTACTTTGATTGCCCTGCTCCCTCTGTGAATGAACTGTGGAGGATATTAAAATATTTGAATTTTGGCTTTAATTTTGTGTCCAGATACTACGTTTATTATTGNTGCCCTGCTCCCTCTGTGAATGAACTGTGGAGGATATTAAAATATTTGAATTTTGGCTTTAATTTTGTATCCAGATACTACGTTTATTATTGTTATTATTATTATTATTATTATTATTATTATTATTATTAAAACAGACCTCTGCATAAACAACAAACAAACAGACAGGCAGCCAAATAGAGATTCAGCTTTAAAGATACAGAGAAGGTTCTGGGTAAGTACCTTGTTCAAGGTTTTTCATGAACTCTGAGCTACCACCAATGTAGTGCACAGCTTCCACATCTGAGTCTGCTAAACTTTTCAGTTTATCTGGTGACGCACAGGAAGTGTCTCACTGTACAGAGGAACAGAATGCACTGTCTTGCCATTCACCTTCTGGAAACATTGACACTATGATGCTGACACAGAACCGCTTTGAGGATGACATGTCACTTACTATTGGGACTCAGTAGGTACTCATCTCATTAATCAGGGGGATCAACAACTGACAGGTTAATCAAATAGTGACAGACGTATAAACTCATTTCAGTTCAATTCAGTTTATTTTTGTACATTGCTCTTCTAAACCGGGAACACAACACTGAACAATGGTCAAGGATATAAATGATACTCTACTGTTTCAAAATGATGCTTTCATAACATAAGAACAGTTTCACAGACATTTTCAATTTGCCCAGTTTTGTGCAGTTTATTCATTTTTCCAGGTTAGGGAGTTTAATCCTGATATAGTATATGAACTATCCATCCATCCATCCTTTCTAATTTGTAATCTGTTCTAATTCATGTAGTGTTTTAAAATGTAATTGCACAGAAGATCCTTGGGTGTACATATGCCACAGTTCCTTTTACATGACGGATTTAACTGAAGCATTGAATTTCAGTATGGCAAGGCCTCTACTTGCAGGTGACTCCAAATATGTCTATTATAATGCTCACATTCATAATTCAAATCATCTTACACAACTTTTTTAAAATTGCCAATAGTTGAATATTAAATCAGGAGCAAATCCTTACCTCAGTGCTACTTGTCTGTCATGGGGAACAGATATATGTTACATATACAATCAATTGCTGGTGATGGAAACCAGAGGCAGTACTGAACTGGAGGTGACTTTTATTCCACTGGTTTATTCCAAGCTGTGACACCACACTGACAAACATCATGACACCATAATTTCTGGCCAATTTATACAATAGAAAAATTTTTTAAAAATGCAAGGGTCCATAACCTTTTCCATAAAAGTTTATTATCATGCTATATTAACAGGTGTAAAATAATTTTGGAACCCGTTTCAATGAGAATTTCTACTAAAGTCAGTGAAAAAAGTCTAAACAACAATTTAAATTAAACTGCAGCAGCTGTTTAATTTTCCCAGTGACACTACTTCTGCTGTGCCCTTTGAGAGTGGTGACTACATAAGCTCGCATGAAAGGAAATGTTTTGTAATATTAAATTAATAAAAAAAGAAAAATAATTGTATAAATCAAAAAAATGATAGTAAAACTGAAGTGTGGGGTTGTAGACATGGTGAGAATGTGGGTGATGGCGCCACCTCAGAGGAAATGTGATTTGTTTTTCCCCTCTCAGTAATACAATTAAAAGTGCCTCAGCACTGATTCTGGCCATGCACACACTGCTGCCACTACTGCTGGTGCTGCTCTTCCTCACCAAAGGAGACTGTGAGCCACGTTTATAAGCGACTAATGGCAACAGGAAGGGGGGCCAGTGGTGTCACTAACAGAACTGTTATCAGAACTGTCCCTTGACTAATTACTAAAGGGATTCCATTGAAAGGAATAAAACTATATCAAAAGGCATTTAATATATGTGATATATTTTATATAATACAGTATAGTTTTGTATTTATTCTCCAAAAGTTGGTCTTATGAAATAGCCACAGCCCTGCTCAGGATAAGCAGTTAATAAAACTACTAGTTAAAATGTTATTTGAAGTTCATGTGGAATTTTTTGCTGCCCTATTGCTGATCCTCACTGTTTACCTCTGCTGCAGAATTCTTGGCACCCAGAATGCACAACTACACACTGGGTTATGGGTCCCTCTCTGATCACGTTTCTGCAGCCAGTGGACAAGTGCAGATCTATTGCCTGAGAACAACCAACACCATCCTGGCAATTCAGCAAAATACCAGGGTAGTACCATTAGATAGTTTGTGCAGTGGATGCTGATATGTGAGTTTAATGGACTGATGCCAGCTGACCCTGGTGTGGAATAGAGGGTGTGGGTATGGTTACAAATATTTACTGTTCATCTGTTTTGATGGCCAAAAAGTAAAAGTAGCTGACAGTAATTAAAGGCTGCTTATTAATTTAAGATATGATTCAAAATGATAATGATAACATATGGTTAAAGATACATGCTATTTATATAAAATCACAGATACAGATACAGTTTTTTTCATTTTTTTTTCTAATTTTACTTTACTACACCTTTAAACTTTCTTAAAGTGATAATGATAAGGCACTTCCTGAACCTCTAAAACACAACTTACTAGTTCTTTAATTTCTGCTGAAAAATCAAGGTTTCCATGTCCACAGGAGTGCAAATGATATTTATATATACTGTCAAACAATACTGTCAGTATCATCAATATTTAATGATACTGACAGTATTGTTTGTTTATCTACCTAGATTTATCACTGTTGAGAGCCTAAAAACATACTCATTCCCCAATAAAATTTGGATTGAAATGGCAATGAAGTATGCTGACAGCAAGAAGAAGAAAGAAGGAAGGACAACGTCTATATACAAATGTATATAAGAGGGGTGATTTTTTGAGAATTTAGTTCTGAGAAGGGAGTAAAATTCTTTTTCTCTTAGTATTTTTTGATCAATTCTTGTGTGCATACACACACATTTTTGGTTTGTAGACAGACTGAATCCAGGAAGACCAATTTATCTGAATGTAGTTATTCTACCATGGTTTGCAGACAACAGGAGGGGAACAGCTTTCCTGCAAAATATCTCTGCATAAATTGATTAAGTTGCAGGGCGTTTAAGCCATTTAGCTTAACGCTGACATGTCCTCAAAATTAGCAACCAACCTCTTGGAAGTCACAGAAATCCATTGGTCTCACACCATACTGGGACTCACATGAGCGCTGGCAGCACAGCTCAGCCACTGACAAGTCGGGGACTATCTGTAAGCCCCCAATACTGACTCACTGTGGAGAGAATATGAATGTGGTGGTGGTATTTTCCAAACTTCCAAGGTTAACTCAAGACAGTTGAGACCCCCGCAGTGGAGCTGTCATCTAAATGGGTTTTCCCCCTGCTCCCCGACCACTCAACGGCTCCTGTTTCCACGGTGGCGTGTTGCAGGACTTCTGAGCAAACAGCCACACTTTCCCTGTGGTTGTATACTAACTTGTCAGTTTTAGAAACTTGTACCCCCTAAGTTACCTTTGGCCACTGTGCAAATCCACAGTGCATGTAACCTGTAGCCTCCTAATGCCCTGCCTACCTGTTAGTGAGCCTGCTCATTGCCTTTTAGATTTTTATGATCTGAGTCGTTTTAGCCTCAAACTCCACACCCCCCAGTACTTCTCACTGTGCTATATTTATATCATGGGTGTGAGTTGGGGGCGTGGATGGAAAGGTCTCTTCATCTGTGGTTCTCTATATTATGCAAATTGTGGAGGAGGGGTGTAACAAAGGGTCGTTGGCGCCTATCTGTGTTAATGTGATGGTGGGTAGTAGTGTGGAGGGGAATAGAAGGTGCTGCCTTTGACAATAACCATGTGGACCTTTTTTGTCCTTGTTGTACTTTCCAGACTCTACTGAGCAGATTTTTTTCACTCATACCATGCCTAAAATTGCAGTGAACAAGTACTGCAAGTACCTTTCATTCTATGCAGCAAAACTCCCACCTGTTCAATGATAATATGTTTGGACTGATTTCATTGTTTATATATTGAACTACTACGTTATTCTCTGGTTTGATTTGAGTTTGTCAGGCTGGTGTATGTCTGCAAGGTGAGGGGCATGGTTGTAGTTGTGACTGATTAAAGAAATGGATTTGAAAACAAAAGACAGTTTTTGTACCTACAGGACTACTGTACCACAGTCTGTACTGTAGTTCTGGAAACCCGGAATAGCTGATTAGTCTACGTTTACATTACATTCATCTAGCAAATGCTTTTCGCCAAAAACATACAACTCAGAATGAGCACATATTTCATGAGCAGATGAAGAGATAAAGATGGAATTCTCAGAGCACAGTCAATTTGTCCAATACCCCTATTTTTGTTGAGTCCTGGTACCTAAAATTCAGTACCTTTATAACTGCTCTTCTACAGACTTGGAATTTCAGAATACCTGTAGGACTACTATACAGTAGTCCTGGAAATCCAGATTATATGTAGGAGTAATATACCAAAATCCTGAAAATCCAGTAAATGTGCAGGATTACTTTGCCATGGTGCAACATATCCTCCATTTCTGCAGGGTTACTCTACCTACAGTCTCTACAATGTGGCTTCCAATCTCTGGGGGTCGTGACCCTCATAGGAACTTGCCAAACTTCCAGTGGGGGTCACCTGGCCAACTTATTTTTTAGGACTGTTCACAAAAATCTGTAAAAAACTTAAAATATTTTTATGTCTATTTTTATTACATATTTTGATTAAATATTTTTATTTCTCTTTTCTATAATCTCTCTAAAAAAGATTTGTCAATGATATTAAATATGTCAAATTTGTCAAAAATTTGTCAATGGTAATAAATATATCAAATTCTTAACATTTCAATGCAAATTTAGAAGATAGACTTCAATCTCACTCAGCCACCACTGCTGTCAACATAGCCATTGCTAGCAGGCCTGCAAACTAGCTAAGTGAAAACATCACTGAGTAAAAGTTCAAAGAAAGTGTGTTATATCTTCACTTGAGTGTTTAGTTTGTAGTGAGAAGCTGGCATATGAAAGTATGAAACCATCTAAACGGTGGGTAAACCCAGGGAGTTTTTGCTGAGAAAGAACACGTGATAAAAAAGACCAAAGAACATTAAGGATGTTTTACAAGGGCTCAAAGTGATCACAAGAAAGCCAAAAATGATGTTAAAAGATGAGTTGTTAAACTTATTTTTTAACCTCTTCAAAAGTCACATCTTTTGAATTCACCCTCCCAATCATGCAGGCATATAAAGCACATACCATTCAGGAAAAGCTTGCTAAACCTGCTGGCTTTAAAATGGCTGAAGTAATGTGTGGACCATAGGTTACTGACAAATTAAAAACTGTACCTCTGTCCAACAGTACAGTGAAAGACAGAAGTGAAGGAATGGCAAGAAAATATTGAGAACAGATTGAATGAAAACTTTCTGTTTCAGCTTGATGACACCCCTGGTTGGGAGATATGACCATTTTCATTGTATATGCACAATGGATGAAACTGACTTAAAACAAGGTATATATCTGCAAATCTGCCCAAAGCCATGCAAGGAGGAGGTATGTATTTTGCAAAGCACAGCCTTCCCTGCCATAATTTAGTTGCATGCTGTACTGGTATGGTTGCTTTGATGATGGTGAAAAAAACCCTTCAATAGCCTCCTGAAGGATCTCCACTGCATTGTGTTTCATTGCATGATACACAAACAAGCCCTAGCAAGCAGACACCTGTCTGAAGAGCTAAATGAAACTCTAAAGACTGTGCTGAAAATAATGAAAAGTTTATCCAATCAGTATATGCATTTTTGCAGAGCTTTTTGAAGATGAGAAGCACCAAACACTCCTCCTGCACTGGCTGTCACACTGCCAAGTGTTGGCAAGTTTCATTGAACTTTCAAGTAAAATAAAAGAGGTTGCTAATAAAAGAAAAAAAACATATTTCTGTTACTGAATGGAGCTTGTGAAGTTGTCACGTGGAAGTTGAGTCACTTGGAACTGAAGAACCTCAGATTCTTCCCCAGCATGAGGGTGACACTCACTATTGACTTTCTTTTAATCTTTTTAACTGCTTGTCCTGACTTTTGGCAGTTTGCAGCCTGGGACACAAGATACACCCTGGACAGGACACCAGTCAGTAGTATTGTAGCTACATACACTCATTCACTCACACATGTGCACACAATTAACTCAAAACATGTGTCATTGGACTGCGGGAAGAACCTCACACAGACATGGGGAACTTGTGAATGCCGCTATCATCCTTGGATGAGCAACCTAGTACATCCCAGCGCACCTGATCCTAGTCTATCAGTTATTCAGATGTTGAGTTGCCTAATTTAACAACTCAGTCTTTAAAAGGAAGAGGTTAGCAGTAAATAGGCTGCAGATTCTCTAAAAGTTCAAGCCATTGACTTGCCTGCTCGAGTAGGTCTGCACAATGTGTCATCATAGATCCACTGCACAGATCACTTTTCACTTTGTAAATAAGATGTTTACCAGAGTTCACAAACATTCATGGCTCTGAACATGAGTTCATGTTCAGAGCCATGAATGTTCAAAGCTGTTCAAAATGTTCAGAGCCATGAACTCATGTTCAAACATTCATGAGTTCAGGTCAGTATCAGTGCATATGACATGTCGGCAGAGAGTGAACCTTGGGGTCGCCAAACAAAGAAAGAGGTCACCTTAAATAGACATATAGGTATGGATAGAGTTACACGTTTTTATGAATGGAAAGGTACTGGTAGTAAGACAGACAATGAATGCTTGAGCACTGATTAAATTATAGGTTACGGTGGGGTGAACATATCCAGGTTAAATGAGGTTAGGGGGCTAAAGATGATAAGGGAAGATTATACAGGGCTGCAAAACAACTTGCAACACAAACAGTTTCAATGTAACTTGCTTAAACTTTTGAATTAATTCACACCACCATAATCTGGATGACGGAAGATGTAAAAAAGTTAAAAAAATAAATAAGGTGAACTTATCGCTATTTCGACCCTGTAATACTGACTTTCTGTACAGGGTATAATGTGTGGATGAATTAGACTTTCTCAGGCCTCCGGACATTTAGCTTATGGCCGTCTCTCCTTCCCAGGCCTACCAACTGGTACTATCTGTTATTTCCCAGAAACGTTTTTTTGTTAAAAATAACTAACCTAAAAATACCCAGTGTTTTGTTTTCTTTAGCTGGGTGTTAGCCTCCTGACTTTTCACTTTCACTATTGCTTTGATCCAAATAACCATAGATAAATGCATTCCCTTTTGTTGTCTTGGCCTTGTGTTGGATTATGTTCATGGTTTGTGGAGTTAGCAGTTTTTCTCTTTGTTATCAGACATGTTTTGTGTTCTGCATCACATAATGGATTTGTTTTAGGGTATATAATCAGCACAGGAGCAAGTTAAGAAGTTTTCGCTTCTCACTCTGCACATGTGTCTTTTGCCTCGATTCCACAATAACGTTCTAATTTTCTGTTTGACTTTTTATTACACTTTTCAAAATTCTTCCAAAACATCATTCATAATGCATTTATTATTCATTTCTGAGTAATTACAATGTTTTTAAAGACATTTCTAATATTCTATGTATTATTATTGTTTTATCCAAGTGTAAAATTGTTTTATCACATCCCATAAGGTTTATACAGAGATGAGGAACACACAGAGATGTGGTTTGTCATGAACCCAAGTGCAGAATTCATAAGTGAGACAGCATGCAGTGCATTAATGTATTCAGTTAGCAATACTTGAAGATCTGGAGATGTGGACAGGTTAGAACTAGGAGATCTGATGACATAAAAATTAGACACAATAGTCAAGACAAAGGTGACATACAGAGAAGCAGGAACTTGGCTCAGAACCAGAGGATCGGGAATGACCTTCTCTAAGATAAGTGAATATGAAGTCTCATACAAAGTTGAACAGGGAGGTCATCATAGTTTGATTACAGTACTTTGATTTTTTTCATTTAATTATTAACCTTAAAACTAATAGCCCCATACCACATATTCAGTAGTTGCACATCCTTACAAAGTTTTCTCTTTGAATTTAATTAGCCATCGTTTATTTGGGACCAGTCATAGTTTATTGACATGCCTTCCTTGACAACATAGTTCATTCCAGTTCCGCATCAAATTAATTTTATTAGTTTAAGAATGTGGACTGTGGTGACAGAAACTGCTAGGTGTGTTTTGCTAACATGCCCAATATTTTAAAACACTGGAAGTCATTTTATACGTGTGCGGTTCTGTTCATTGGAAGTTCATGGGATTTGTAGTGGCACAGGGTGCCTGCACTGTGTGACTGGACATAAGTTCCATCCCCATTGAGCCTAAGCTGAGTTTATGAGCTGAAGTCCACATGAGTTTCCTTAAGGTCCTCTGATTTCTTCCCAAAATCCAAAGACATGTGTTTCAAGTAAACTTGTGACTCTAAATTGTTCATAGTGTGTGTTACATTTCATGGGTGAATATTTGTAAGCAATGGGTCCAGTGGGTCCCCTACTTGTGAACTTATTTGGGACTGTGAGCCGGTTTATTTTTTTTCAAAAAAGCTCATGAGTTAAAATAGAGCATCAGTCACAATGTATATATATTCCACATCAACTGCATAAAAGTCATTACAGCAAGGTGTTGCTCTTCTCCTTTTGCATGGGTATCGTGTTAATACCTGTCTAAATATCTCACAAGTTCTGCTTGTTTTCTAAAGTGAACTACTTTTATTTTTCTTAGTAAGAGCTCTACCCTGAAAACTGACAGGTGTTTGTTCAAATACCTGTTCAACGGTTAGTTTTAAAAGTTGAACACTTCACAGGTAAGACAAATGACAAACATCATTGTTGAAATAAGTTAGACAACATTCAGCCAGCTGTAGTAGTCACTACTGCATTACAGATAAATAACTTGTTCTCAAGCCAGCGGTAATTTTGACCCCCTGAATGAACCATTACCCAGCTAGACTGGGTAAATCCAGTTCACAGAATGCGACTAGTTCTGTATGGTTTTGCCATTGGGTTTGAAACAACTAGCATTGTTCATGTCTTAGTTATTTGGAAAGTCCTACTCTGTGCCTGAGGTTTCTTTTTGTAGTGAAGTACAGCACACAGTAGTGTAACAGTCAGGAATAATGACATGTAAGACAGCTGGATTTCCCACATTCCGACTCCATCTCTCATGTAGCGCAACACTTTCCATTACATTTCGCTTTCTCTATGTACTGCGGTGGGCGTGGGAGCTCGCAGGTGTTCAGATTTTAGCGCCGACATGATGCTCTGCACCCTCAGTCCAGCAGCGCGCCAGGAGACATGAGACACTCTGTAGTAGCGGCTGCGGTCGCGATCTTGGTGGCTGTCGTCGCTCGGTCCTGTGCTGGTGAGTACGGGAGCACAAGTGGTACGGTTTGTGTCGTTAACGGCGAGAGGCACAGTATGGCGTGTGCAGCCAAGGACACGTGTTTGCCGCGTTACTACAGATGAGAGCTCGTAGAAGCAAGACGTACAGTTAGTCTTCTGAAATAGTGGGAAAACGGCTTAAGCGAACGCTTTGTTTCTTTGTTGATTAACTGTCGTTGTTGTCGCCCTTCGTGTCTCCAGCGAGCGGACCGTCGCTGTCCTGTTGCCTGGCCGTGACTAACACTATCCCGCGGCGGAACAGGGTGGTCGACTACTGGGTGCAGGTCGTCCCGCTGTGCCCCGTCCATGCAGTCTTGTGAGTACGTTTTACGGGCATCACACTGTCGCCCAGTGTCATTGTCACTTTCGCTTCTTGAATTGTCACTGCGCCCTGTGTTAACCTGTTAAGGCACAGCAGGCTGGATGGATGGATGGATGGATGGATGGATGGGTGGATGGATGGATGGATGGAATGTTAGATATAGATAGACGAATTGATAGATAGGTAGATACCTTTATTAATCCAGAAGAAATTTAACCGTGATGTGTAACTGTAATGTGTAGCTGTGAAAGCGGCATTAAATACACATTTACAGCGTAAATTATATGTACTGTCATCCCTCGTTTAGGTGGTAAAATCACTTTTTGGCGAATTTCCGTTGTGAGGGGATCCAGTTTATATAATTTATTATGAAATAAATAATTTTTTTCCAGAAGTAAAAGTCGCTTTAAATTTATTTTAAAAACCAGAATAAAGTGTACGCATGGCAATGAGCAGAATGAATACATTTTGTAAAAAATGTTGTTTGTACCTTGTTTTAATTTTAAATATTGATTGATTGCTTTATCCATTCATTTACTGATTCATTCATTCATAAATGCATTGCCAATAATGTCAAGTGTAGCTTTGTTGTGGCTGAGATTGCACTGTGTTTGCTGGTTTTCTGAGAGGACACTAGTTTGAACCATGGTGCCACCTGCAGCCCTGTGCCTTCAGCTCATCTTCAACTTTATTCATTGTGAATGAACTGAGACCTTTCGTTTGCTACCAGGTTCCTGACCAGCACGGGGATGACCGTGTGCTCAGATCCTGAGAAGACATGGGTGAAAAAGACCATTCGCTGGGTTGATAACAAGAAGAGGAAGGTGACAGCAAGCACACAGACAATAGAAAGACCAAAAAGCAGCCTGGGACAACCAAGAAAGAAAGGCAGGAAGCGGATCAAGCGACGCAGACAGAAAAAAAACTGAATCTTGCAGTAAATGCAGCAGCCAGTGGTTTGCTGGAGGGTCTGAGTTAAGGGACTGGAGTTCCCCTCCTCTCTGTTGGCATTCAGTGCTGTATATCCTATAAATGAGATAAAACAAAGATGGTACACTTGTCATAGTTGCCAGAATTACCAGACTAGTTAGTTTATTTTTCTTATTATTGCAAAATCTGATGTTTTGTATTAAAACTGTCTATAAGTCATATATTGTCCAGAAATTCTACTGGAACTTGAACTCAGTGCTTTGTGTTTGTTCATGTTTTGCTCACATTATCATTGAGATATGTTAAACTACACAAAAGTTTCATGGGCTGAAGTGTTTGATCATGTGTGGTCATATTTGAGTTGCGTGATCACTGTACAGGACCAATAGTGTCCGCTGCTCATTAGCAGGAGTTTTATCTGATTGTATAATTTAAAAAAAAAATTACATTACATTACATTTACCAACAGTTTTGGAATGTTATCAAAGTAATATGCAAAGTGCCTTGTTCACACTTGTGTATAATTTAGTGTACTTATGTCTGTTGTACCTGTGACTCATTTTAATGTTTAGTTACAAAGGAAAGATTCACCTAGTACTGTAATACATTTAACTGTTCCCGTGTTTTTCCAGTCTAACCTTCAGTCACACATCAGTCGGAACATTTTTAGTCAGTTCTGTTCTCATGGGTTAAATCTGGATATTTTTAGCTCCTATTCAGCTATCAAGAGGGTAATGAATTAAATGAATTGTTAGAGTAAATTTTCACTTTTATAAATCCGTGACAAATCCTTATTAAGGTGACTTATGAGCAAATGAATATTTGGGCTATGACTGACATTAGAAAGTTCCATCGTGGGAAATTTTAATTTTTACCTCCAATAATTTTCAGAAATGTATATAATCTTTTTTCCAGTCTAAGTGATACAAAGTACACAGGCAGTGTAGTATTTTAGTGTTTTGCAGGCCCTATAACTGCATTCTGTTGTATAGAAAGTCAAGTGGTTTCCTTTTTGCGGATTCTTTCTAGGTACGCTCTCTTATGGCAGAAGCAGGAGCAAGTATTTCGTGTCACCCTTAAAACCACACAGAGCAGAGCTCACTAGGGCCTCATCCTCTTGCATTTTCAGAACGGGGTTGACGTTCAAGTCTACACACCAAAACATTTTGGCAAATAGAATTCTGACCACAGATAAAATATCAGCTACTTGTGATCTCTGTCTCAGAATATATATTTTTTCTGTAATAAACATAGACAGTACATAAATTGTTCACAAACAAGCACAAACTTTTACCCATTGTATCATTGTTTTTGGCTCTGAAATGCCTTTTTTCTCCTCTACCCTTATGCCTGCATTATTATATTATCATCATTATTTTGTACTACTTTGCTTAACAATACTTATAGTATATCAAAATGAATTTAATCGTAGTTTTATCATAAGTAGACATTTTCTTTTATGGTTTTATTGTTGTATTGAGCATGCTTGATTATGTGAAACTTGTGCTTAAACAAGTTGCTTTTTGGTGAAACCAAAAGCTTTTGCTAACCAACTTATAGTGAATGAATGGATGAATAAATGAAGATTTTTGGAAGAAGTTCTTTTATGTAGCGAGACCTTTGGGACCACAAGACTCAGGGAATGCAATCAAATGCACCTCCTAATTCTGTATTCCATTTCAGTGAAATTTTATTTTATTTTGAATGATCTGTATAAATCATTTGTGTAATAAAAATATATGGAAAGCTCTGTAAAAGAAAAGGGCTATAACAAATTTTATTCCAAATTACCTGTTCTGCTTTTGTTTTGTAAAAACAGTTCTAGACTAGTCCCTTCAGCATAAATGTGAACCATAAGAGATCAGCCAGAAAAAGCACAGACACTACATAAGTGAAACTGGATTCTTCATTTTAAGTTTTATTTATCTGTATTTTCAGTTCTTCACTGTAAATCCATTACTATTTTAGGTTAGTATTTTTCCTGACCTGTTTCAACCAGTCTTGCAGTCTAATTGTACAAAGAGAAGGTGTCCAATCATTAAAATTCTGATGAAAGAAACAATCGAGGATATTGTCACAGTAATGGTTTTTAGAAAGTAGTTGCCATTGTTGCAATAAACTCAACATATTCATTAATTCAGGTATGTGGGGAGACTAATCATGGCTGCTTCTTTAGATAACAGGACAGGATTGAAAGATTTATCATAGCTGTGGTACACGACACAGCAAAAATTCTATAATTAAAATCTAGATAGTAATTATACTGAGTGGTCTGAGACTGCGCTGAGCCTGAGCCCTGCCTCTGTGTTATAAACTGTGGAGTTTATTTTAACAAAGGTGAACAAGGCTGTGCTGAAAATAAGGAACTGTTGCAGGTGATGGGGGAACACAAAGGACCACTGACAACAAGGGACATGATGAGAGGGGTTGAACTGTCACAAGGCAAACGTGGGTCAGTAACAGGGATCAGTCCAAAACAAGCAATGTAACAAACAAAGGTGAAGCACAAATGATATCCGTAAGACAAAACAGGCCAATAACTGGAGACGCAAAGAGAAGGACCGCTCAGTACGCATATGCACGTCATGGCAATACTTCGCAGAGACATGTTGGACCAACACAGGTATATATAGGGGTGAGTGAATAACAAGCAGGTGCGACAAACCAATCATCAGAGGAGGCGGGACGAGTGTGAGGAGACCAGACCAGGGGGCGTGACAGTATCCCCCCCAAGGAGTCAGAGCCAGCCGAGCAACGAGGACGGCCATGACAACCACCACCCATGCCCCCAAAGGACGAAGCCCGGGACCAGGGAACAGAAACTGCCACAGCATGTGGTCTAGTCTAATGGCTAGAGAGATCAATTCATCTAATCCCAATTCTGTATCTTTGCATGCCAATTTCGTCAAAATCTCGGCATTCAGACCATTACAGAATGTTACTAACAATGCTGGCTCATTCCAGCTGCTTTCTGCAGCCAGTGTACGGAATTCTAAAGTGTAGTCTGCAACAGAACGATTACCTTGTCGTAACCTGGACAGTAATTCTCCGTCACTTCTGCCCTCATTAGGGTGATCGAAAACAGTTCTCAACTCCTGCTTGAACAGACATTAAGACAAGGTTTGAATTCGGGGTCATACTACAGTGGCCCAATCTAATGCTTTCTAATCCTGGTTTACCAGCCCCCAGTGATCTGCAGTCTTCAGACTGGATAAGAACGACTGCCGATTCCCCCCTGATATGGCCTGATGAGACCAGCTAACCAGCTATTACTTCAGCACTCCATGTTGATGGGAGCTAATGACTGCATGCCATGATGAATGGAATCACCATATTTGCATACATAAACAGTATAGACTTTCTTTTCTTAGCTATAACTATTTGCCTTCTTTGTATAATGCCCAGGAGAGATGGGCAGCCACTATGACCTGGAGCCCCAGAGGTTTATTTTGGTTGGTTTGGTTGGGAATTTTTTTCCTCTCCTCAGTTGCTAGTTGGCTTACTTTGCATAATCCTTATAGTCTTTAAATGTATAGCCAACCATTTATCCATAGGCTTACTTTATATTTTGTATTTTTATTTCAGCCATGTCTATTGGCCAGTGTTCTGTGTCACTGTATGAGAAGAGCACTTCATAAAAATAAATTGAAGTGAATTAAATTTAATTCAATTGAATTAAATTGAATTGAGGCTTCTTCAGGAAGGCTGTTAAGGCTAGCAGGATCAAAAATGATTNTCACTGTATGAGAAGAGCACTTCATAAAAATAAATTGAAGTGAATTAAATTTAATTCAATTGAATTAAATTGAATTTAGCTTCTTCAGGAAGGCTGTTAAGGCTAGCAGGATCAAAAATGATCCACTCCAGTATACAAAGATCCTCTCACAGATGTGGTGTTGCAAGTGTCACACCCGCTCCAGATATGTCTTGCATGGCAGCAAATGAACCCAAGCACACTGGTTCTGCAATTGGCTGACTGTAGACAGTACAAAAGCATTGCAACTGTGGTGGTTTTACTCATTGCCATGCCCAGTCAGTATGGATTCTTCAGTGTCCATATGCAGACTGGACAAGTAATTGTGATAACAGTTTACGTTTGCAGAAATGCGCTCTTGAAGAAGATTGTCCAAAACAATTATAATTAGCGGATCCAAGGTCCATTCATCATCACTTCATGCTAGTACGGACTGGAATCATGAACTTAAGCCCAAGGGATAGCTGGATATAAGCACCTTGTCCTTTCAGCCAGTAGCAGTCACTACAGTGCAGAATTGGAGGGGATACTCAGTTACAGTCTTTTTACCCTGTCGTACAACTATAAGCTGATCCTGACCCTGCTATCCATCTTGCTTGATGGATGATCAAATACCACCTTGAACCCAGTGGTGAATTTGGCATATGTGGTTATCACGGGATCCAGATAAGCATCTGTGGAACGTGGGATTGCTGAAACAAGAGGGGAAGTAACCACCTCACCTTCACAGCATTCAGGTTACATTGCAGAATGCACAGCACTTCTTCCATGGGCTCCATGAGATGTGTGAGGGTCTGTTTGTGTGAATGCAGCAGGGTGCCTTGTGCAAAATGTCTCTTTTCATGCAGTTGAACTTCAGTGGGACTACGGCAAAGGCAAATGTTCTGTTATGAACAATATGAGCAGTGTGACGAATTCAGCTGTAGACTTTATTTAAACAAAGCTGAACAGGACTATGTTGAAAACAAGGAACCCATGCAGGTGGTTGGGGGAATACAAAGGACTATTGATGATGAAGGGATAGTGAGATGGGTTGGACCTGGACTTGAGAAGACATAGTTACTTGTTGTCACAGAATCAGTGAGTTTGTAGCAAAGTGTTCTTGGTAGGTTTCACAGCTGCAGTGCTTTAGTACTGTCAGCAGTCAGTCCATTGCAGAACAAGTGTGCTTGGTTTGATCTGCTGCCATGCAAGATATACCTGGAGCAGGTGTGACACTCTTACAGCACTCTTTCAGTGCTGTTTCAGTGGCACTAAAATTGATTTATTCAGTAGATGCTTTTCCACAGCTCTGAGAAAACAAAGTGTATTTCACCAACAGGTGGAGATTACAGACCCACAATTCTCCAAGTGCAGTCACTTAGTCCAACAGTACAATCACTTGTTACCATTGTTTTTTGCGTGTGCACATGACACTAGAAGCTGTATTTACAATCGATAGGAGGAACAATTGTTTTCTCTTTTAAAAAGATAATGCAGTGGTAGTATATGGAGCAGATAGGAGATCAAAAGAGGTGTGTTTTGAGACCTTTCTTGAATGTGGAAAGGAGTTGGCAGTTATGAAGGACAGAGGATGCTAATTTCCCCACACTTAGAGGCAGAACTCAGAAACTTTTGACTTTGGATTTCTTGCACTGTGATGAAGTGCTGCAGAAATTTGGGCGCAGATTGGTTGATGCTTTTGGAGGCTACTGTATATTGGAGTCTTGAACTTGATATTGGTAGCTACAGGACAGTCAAGCCCCTTTTGGTTGATAACAACCCTTTGTTCTAGAATTCTGATGAACTCTGTTACTGATGAAGTGCCTTCACCCACACATACACACATACAACACCAACCCCCCCATGTCTTACAGGGGTGTTTGCATGTATGGTTTTTACAGGTACTTCAGAATGGGGCTTTCTGAGGAAAAAGACACCACAGAGGAACCTTGCATGAAAATGTTTGCAATATACGCATACACGTGTGGTAAGTGTGAGCTATGCGTATGTCTAAAAAGTATCAACATATATGCATGCATTTTGTAAGGATCCAAGTGTCTAGTATGTATGTGTATTGAATCTGCAGTGTGTATATGTAAAAATAACGATGTGCATGAATGTATATTTTTGCAAGCATCTGAGTATATATGTATGTGTACGTTAGTGGTCATGCATACTGCAAATACAGTTTCCTTTCGGGGAGTTCTGGGTGGGAAGCTTATATATGTGCAACAGAGAGACAAAAACCACAAGCTGCCTTCAGTTCAGAGCCCCCCACCTGCACACTGGACAGGTCTGAGCTACAAGTGTGACTGCAAGCAAGACACCACCTCAACACAGGCAGAAAGACAATGAATGTGGGTGTCTGTATGCAGGGTGGTGAGTAATGGCAGTTTGACCTCTGGGTCTCTCTCTCTATCTCTCTTTCTCTCACACACACACACACACACACACACACACACACACACACACAAACACAAACTCTTTGTGATCTAATTTAAAACATAATGGTTCTGTTGCATGACTCCCAGCCCTGTTCATTAGCTTTTCAGAATCTGACTGTCTTTTATGTCATGATGGGGGTCTCAGTGGGAAGGTTTGACAGGGCGAAGGCAGTGTGAAAGCAGACATGCAGCCCTCTTTCATTCTTACCATGAGAATGAACAATTATCAGGAAACTCACATGTAGGCTGAAACTAAAGGGTGTGATGTCCATCTCCCAAGACCCCAGCCTATGCTTCTGCTCCACACTGCTCATATGGACAAACAAGTCACACTGGCTTGAAGTTTCTCCTGGCCACAAATGTTCCCAGCTCCTTGTACAAGACCTACAATAAAGTTTTAACAAGAGCACTTTTCCATTATGAATGGAACATGAACATGAGTGTGAACAGCTAACAATTAGAGTAGTAGTGGAACTGTCCATTACTTGTCAAGAGCAGCCACATAGAAGGGATGTGACTCAACCTATTTCATGTGGGTGGGATGGGGGTTCATGACTAACACTGTACGCAGAGTCTATTTAAATGGTGCTAGCACAGAACCAAAATGAAACCCAGTGAATCACTTTCATTCACTATCTACGTTTAAATGTTGCAACAAAAAGCGAAGATTGTTACAGTAGCACATTTGAATTTATCTTTTATGTTGGAGCAAAGTGTTTGTGGCAATATTTAACTGCTGTCACACATAGCGCTCAGGTTTGTAAAGAGGACTTTACCCAGTTTCTCAGTCATCCACACAGGGAGAATTCTAATAATGGAGGCTGAAATATCCACACATTGGTTTCTCAGGGCTTCATGGGCATTTAGTTTGTTGTGATTGGCCTAATAAATCATAAGGAAAAACAATACAATCACACATGTTCACACAGATCACACATCACATGTTCATAGGTATTCATTTCTGTACAATTTCCCCAAATGTAGCATCTTGAACTTATTATCTTGATAGGTAATAAATCATATGGAGCTGTTCTGTTCTGGAACCACAGCAGACTTTCTGACTGTTAAAATGTTTTAGAAGCACCAAAGGGAAACTTCAACCCTAGTCTTTCCTGCTTGGGAACCAAAACATATGGAAATCCACTAAAGCAATCAAAACCTTCTGACATTTTAAGTTTTACTTTTAATTTTACACAGCATGGCATAGTGGTTTACCTAGTACTGTCACTTCATAGATTCAAAGTCCACAATGTCCATATTATACTAAGATATCTAGTCTGTCATGAGGTTCCCCATAACTCCTGTCCCCAGACTGTGTGGCCCCTCTTTTACATGCAGTATCTGCTCATCTGCTTGCCATTCTTTACTTCCTCTCCCATCATGAAGCACAATCTCTGCCCCACCTGCTGAGCAAACTCAGTGATAACCTTCAATGAGTCTGTCTGCTGCTCTTAAATGAATCAAATGAATTTTGAACCAGGGATTTTCAATCTGTGAGTGAATAGTGGCAAGACTCCTGATATCTGTCTCTTTTCCCATGCCTCAGCACTCAGCTCCACAGAAGCCTATAGCAAGTATTGTGTTTCACATTTCCCCTTGTACATCATTTAACAGCCCTGCGCTCTTTCTCTCAGGGTCAGCCTAAAGTGAAAGTTTAGCCTGTGACTAATGGAGGAGCACAGCTGCAGTGTTGTCTAAAATAATTAAGAAAATAATGGGATGGTTCATCCTTATGGTCCGGTCAGTTCAGTGTGGTTGTCACGTGGCAAACAGATACGACAATTAATTACTAATTAATTACTGTTTATAGAATTAATCAGTCAGTAACGGAGTTTGAATATAAGGTGGTGGAGAAAATATGTTTTTATTTTCAGCCCTTTTGAATAACGGGTGGATCAGTGCAGCACAGACATAAAGCGGATCCTGGCACACAGCACACATGCAGGGAATCACACAGGGCAGCACACACAAGGGGGCGTCTGGCCATAAAGCACTCACATAGGGCATTGTGCAGCGCATACAGCTGGAGCATCACTTTATTTATAAGATTAAAATGGAGATACTGCAAACAAATGCTTAGAAAAAAAACTAAAATGAGACTTGAAACTGTGAAGATATTAGAAAAATATTTCCTTTACAGCGTGCAGTATTACATCGCAGTGCAGTATGGAAAAGGTACGAGATACTTGTGTGACATGGGAAAATACATTTTCTTACTTTCTAGCAGATGAATATCTGGTACTATGTTATGGTTCTGCATTGAAGTGGGACATCTGTTGTGCAAACCTGGAGCTGGTATTAAAAGTTTAGCTGGCTTGTTGAGTGGGGTTGCGTAGACTGGGCTATTCCTGTATTTTCAATATTATCAAAATGTGAAAAAAAACAGTCTTATTAAGATTTTTACAGAAGTTAGCTGGTAAATAAATCCATGACTATATTGTTAAGCTTCTATTTGATTATTTAGATAACATAGATGAAGGTGTTCAGAAACCAACAAACAGCAGGCATAATTATTTTATGAGTATTATTGTAAGGTTATTGTTATCTTCTCACCCAGACCATGGTAAGATTCAGGTTACATGACATTTGTCTGGCCTTCTGGGCACTGCCATCATCCTTCTCTAGTTGATCCAAAATACTGTGGGACTAGTGTTTGACTTGTTTAACTTGGCAGAGTTTTCATGTATCTCCCCTCCTCACTCGTACCCTTCTTGGAACCGCCTGTATCAAGTGAAAGATTCTGGTTACGACCTACAAGGGCAACAAGGCAATGAATGGATCTGGACCCCAATACCTACAGGAGCTGATCACTCACTACACCCTAGCCTGACTGCTATACCCCTCAGTCTTTGGCTACTTGGTGATTTCACTCACAAGGGGTTCAAAATCAAAACCCTTATTGTTCCTGGTTCTGGCTTCAATGTGGTGGAATGTGCTTTCTCTCTCACTCAGAATTGCTGAAACCCTCTGAACATTCAAGAAGGGTCTCAAAATACATCTCTTTTGGGTCTACTTTTCTCTTGATGTCCTGTCTGCTCCATGAACTTTTGGTGCATTTTTTTGGTTTTACAAAATGTACTCCCTGTTGGTTCCATATGCAGCTACTTTTGTAATGTATGCTGGCAAGTACACTGTATTTAAACTAAGTCTCTCTTTGTTGGTGAAATTTGTTTACTGACAGCAAATCTAGAATATTTAATTTGTATGTTGCATTAGAGAAAAGAGTGCTAACTGAATAAATATAAATGTTTTCAACTGAAACGAATTGATTATAATTCTATGAGGAACTGATGTTCATCATGCTCAGGAAAAATAATTTTCTACAAGCACACACAAACTTTAAATAAGTAGAAGGCATAATTCTGCTGCAGGGTTAGTACCCATCCTTTGCCAACAGATGGTGCAAGTCCTCCTTGTTTATTCATTTAGACTTCATTGACATTTGCTAGATGTGTATGTGTTTCAAAATAGAATTTTGATTGATCTTTTTGTTTGTCTACATTTTCCCTTTCCCTTTCCTCATGAATGTTTTATCCTCCTCTTCAGGCTGTACACCTTTTACAGAAGATGACAAAATACTTCTAACTGATGTGATGTATCAGCCTGTCAACTGAATGGTCAGTGTCAAGGGTTGGTGGCCCACAAGGGTGCCCTTGCAGGTCTAAGGCTAGACAACTGGAGTACAATTTAACTCCCACATGACCAAGAGCCTGGACATGTTTGGAAATATTTCCTATAATTGTGGGTGGGTGTTATTGTCACAAGATGTTCCAACAGGAAATTGTGAAATCAGAAATTCTATGCTAGTTTTTTGAACGAATGTAGTTGAATAAACTTCATCCTAAAGACTAAGAAAGAGCATGGCAAAGACTGATTTGGGCAAAACTAGGGGTTGACCAAGATGTCTGTGGTATTTGTTTTGATGTTTCATCTGAGTGGGGACCCTAAACCTGTTTCTCTCACAAAACCTCTAACTAAATAATATAAATCTTGAGTGTGGGCTCTGCACTTACATCCTGCTCTGCCCAGGACAGCATACGCAGTACTGTTTTCATAGGTAATGCAATCAGTATGAGGGGAAAAGGGACATGCTTATTTCATCAGAGAAAAGGAGGCAAGGAGAGACAGAGCATGATGGAGAGGGACGTGAGCTGCCCACCATTACAGGCCTGCTTCAGATTTGATTATCCCATGCCCAAAACAAGGGGTATAATCCACTTTCAAGTTCACCTGCGAACCTTTTGCTCTGATGTTCTCCATCTCCTCTGCCTTCTTCAGATTCTTTTTCCATCTGAGGGCTGGACAATTTCAGTTTAAATGCAGAGGTCATTCATTATTGGATCCTCCTAGCACTTCTAGATTGTTATGTTGTCTGAGCTTTCCCTGAGGTGTTATAGAGAGCAAAATTAAGAGCTTTTTTAAAAGTTCAGCTGAAAAAGAACGAATGGCCTCTATGTGGACTGTAAACCATTCAACTCAGTATGCAGCTCATAGAAGCATGACCTGTAGACAAACTCTCTGTCATTAACGTAGAAGCAACATATGTATCTGACTTAATAATGACTAAGGTTTCTGCCTCTCCCAACCCATAAAAGCCATAACCTGATCCTCCAGCTAGGTCCTGCTTCTCCTCACAACTCATTCTGCACAGCTCTGGGTCCTGGCCATGTCGATATCCTGCCTGGACTACTGCAATTCCCTCATAACTGGTCTCCCAGGTTTTCTGCCATCAAGCCTCTCTAGCTCATAAAAAATGTCATGGCATAAGTTGTGTTTGACTGCCAAAGCATTTCCATTTATCTCCTGTCCTTGTCTTTTGCATTTATCGCATCAAGTGCAAGACTCTGGTTATGGCCTTCAAGACAGTCAAAACAGATCACTCACTGCACTCCAGCCAGACTACTATCTCCGTCCACTTGGTGGTCCCACACACAAGAGGTCCAAAATCAAATCCTAAAGTTTCTTAGTTTTGGCTCTAAATCTTCTCACATTCAGAACTGTTGAATCCCTCTCAACATTTAAAAAGAG
Organism: Arapaima gigas; assembly: GCA_900497675.1. Classification (NCBI taxonomy): domain Eukaryota; kingdom Metazoa; phylum Chordata; class Actinopteri; order Osteoglossiformes; family Osteoglossidae; genus Arapaima; species Arapaima gigas. The sequence goes on along the minus strand of UFQX01000161.1, from coordinate 675,119 downwards.
TCTCAGAACATATCTCATTTGTGCCCATTTGTCTCCTGATCTTCTACCTTTTATGCTTGTTTTAAAAAATTAAACTCTATCATTTCTATATACAGCTACTGTAATGTGTAGTGGCATAAACAGTGGTATTGACTAAATAACTGATTTGAGGAATGTGTCTGCATCTATATTTCTCTGTCTGATGAAGAAATGTACTTTTAGTTTCTCTGAGCTGTACATCACTTTGGAGAAAAGCTTCTTCTAAATTAGAAATGTAAATGAAAACATAAATGTAAAAAAGTTCAAATAGTAACTTTGCCTTAAGGAAAAAAAGCTTGCCAGAATAGATATATCTAATATAAAATTCACATTTTCAGAGACATTTGGGAGATGCTACATTAATCAATATTTATAAATATTTCTAATATATAATAAAAATTTAAGTTTAGAAGATGAACAGAAGCAGCTCATTTACATGACAACAATGAATACAAAATATAGCCTACCATTAACTGGGCAGTAGTAACATTGGACAGTGGCAGCTGCCTCGCGGAGGTGGTTGTGGTTCTGAATAGGAAAACATAAAACTGCCAAAGAATTGTCTCCTCTGGCCGTGTTCTTAATGAAATCATTATGAGACTGTATCAACAGTAATCAAATATTAACTGCATTATGCATTTATATTCATGGTGTAATCTCTCAAGGCTTTCATTAAGATTTCTTGCAGGTTCTGTCAAAAATGTTTTATTCAGTACATTGGGGGTTTCTTTCATACTGCTTACCAGCAAGAGTCTTGGTGTAACTGTACAACTGATACCGCAACAAAGACAGAGTGATGAAAACATTGTTTGTTTTTAGCCCAAAGCAGCAAAAAACATGGCAGTTGGTTAGAAGAAGAAAGTGTTTTGTTTAGAGAACTGTTTTTGGACTTTTGGCTGCTTGCGCTGAGCTTGCTTCTTTTCACAGAACTGCTTCACAAAGTGAAATGCAAATATTCTAGATCTGCTGTCAGTGCTGATGCATACAATGCAGTCACAGATTCTCCCCACCATATTCCATTTTTCTGTCTTGTACAAAGTTCAGTTGTGTAAAAAATCAGCTATCATTTTTGTCTGAAAAAAACAGGAAATGCATTAACCTGAAGCAAGTTGTAAAGGTCATTTTTTAAGTACAATATATGAATAAATACATTTTTTTTAAAAAAAGCCATTGTTTGTGTAGCTTTGTGTTATCAGGCTCTGCTGCATGAGTTGAAATTGTCAGACAAGTTGTTTCAGTCACTCCATCTAAAATTTAGATTGGCAGCAGTAGCCTGTCACGGCAACAGATGACAACTACACTACACTCACAGGCCACTGTATTAGGAACACTATACAAATATTGGGGAGGATCCCACACCCCCTTGGTTCACACCACCAGTGTGAATTCTTTGTGGCATGGATTTAACAAGGTTCTGGAAACATTCCATAGAGATTCTAGTCCATGTTGACGAGAGTGCATCACGTAATTGCTACAGATTTGTCAGCTGCACATCCACACGTCCCATCTGCCGTTTAACCTAGAAGAACCCAATGAGGTCCACTCCTGTCATAGCTCATCCAACTTGAGGTTCGACATGTTGTGCAATCAGAGATAGTTTTCTGCCCACCATTATTGTAAAGAGGGGTTATTTGAGTTCCTTTGAGTTACTGTCATCAACAAGGTGATGGCTGTTTTTTTTTTGTTTTTCACACTGCGCCAACAGTTTCTGAAATATTCAAACCACCCCATCTGGCACCAAAAAACATGCCACAGTCAGAGTCACTTGGATATCATTTTTCCCCATTCTGACGTTTGATGTGAACATTCACTGAAGCTCATGACCTGAGTCTGTATGATTTTATGTACTGTGCTGCTGAAACCTGATTGGCTAATGAGATAATCCATGAATAAGCAGGTGCACAGGTTTTCCTAATAAAGCACTGCTGAATGTACATTATGTTCGGTTTACCTTCCAAGGCAGAGTTGAATGCTTTCATGCAGTATGTATTGTAGTATAGTATGTATGTATACAATAACAAAAAAAAAATCTAAATGATGGCACAAAGCATTCTTCAACTATAAAACTCCCATTTGTCCAAGGACAGCCAGTATAGTTGCCTGAGAAAGCTAGACCACAATGAGCACGGTTAGACACGACTCTTTACAAACATGCAGCAACATTTATACTAATGGAAACATTTACCTAAATGTATGTTGTCTGTAAATCCTGTACATTTGTTGCCTTCAGAAAATGTTTGTAAGAGGAAAGGGAGCCAATTACCAGTAGTGTAATATCCAAATTCATATTATTACTGGGTGTCTTATTGCAGGGTTTCACTGAACCCATTAAAGAAAGTTTACAAATCTTTAGAATGCATAAATGAAAAGCATAGAACAGAACCTCAGCCCACTGATATAGAGAAGACTAGGAACCCCCTAAAAATCATAGTTTCATAAATTCCTGCATTTCTGTAGAAAATGGAATTGAATGTAAAATATATTCTGTGTAACTGTGTTACTTTGCCACCTCTTCCTTCAGTGCTGTACTAAGGGAACAAGAGGATGTTTGAATAAAAGAAAAAGGTTTCTCTCCCAGCTTTGACTTTCCCAATCAGACCCTGAGGAGTGGACAGGGAAACAATTTAAAGCAGTGAGATTCCCTCCTGTATGGTTTTTCTGCTCAACAGAGTCAGTTCATGTGCTTCATTGCATTTCCGTCCACAGTTGTCTAGGCTGGATATCCCTCTCAGTCTTTGTTTTATACAGTCAAATAGACAAAATCATAATTATGGATATTCAGAAGACCTACATTAACCCTTTGGCTAAACAGAAAAAGGACTATTACAGTAAGAATGATGGAAGAGTTAGAGGTTTGAAGGAGGTGGAGGAGCAAGCATAAAAACACTGACAGTCAGAACTAACACAGACAAATGGAAAAAACACAAAGACCACCAAATGTTATCAAAAAGTCCATGACTACAGTGGCTTAAAAAGCAATGCAAAGACTAAATGAAAGAGAGGAAGAGAGTGCTGAAGAGCGAAAGGGATTAAGTGAAGACAAAGAGAAAGTGAGTGAGAAGCAGATAGCCTCTACTGGGCACAATCACCACAAAAGGGTGGAACTGGTTAATGGCAACTAGGGAAATTACATTAGGATGTAGGGTCAGCAGAGTCTGTCAGTCTTCTCACATCATCCATTTCACTACGTCATTGCAGCAAATATTAACAGGGACAGCTGCCTGTACAAAAGGGCTTTCCTCTCAAGAAACAGACTGTAGTGCAGTTATATGTAGTTCAAACTAAGCAGCAGTTGGGATATGAAACCGTTTGTGAAATAAAATATACTAGCTGAGTTACCCGGCACTAACTGCATCACAAATGTTTAACAGTGGAAAGGTAAAAACGAATAACACATTATATAATTTCCAAACTATTTTGCCTTAAAACTGCATCTATCTAATATATAAATATTGTCAGTGCTGCTGGCCAAGCAGATGTCAGACAGAATGATGCACATGCCAGTTGTAGTCAAGTGGAAAGGGGAATAAAAATACATTAAATTTTACTGCCCCTACTAATGTGTGCAGCACTGTATATGTGTGTTATGCATAATTTCTTATTTTCATCTACACACGTATAATAGAGAGTGGTTTCTGTGGCTGAATACATTGAGGGCACTGGTTTGTGTGTGTGTGTGTGTGTGCATGCGTGTGTTTTGTCAATTTTGTCAAAGAGCAAATTTTAGAATTTCAAAATATTAAATAATCTTCTTGTAGTTTAATGAACTTGACTATACAAAAACCTCTTAAAGTGAGAAATACCTGTGTGCCACATTTCAGGTCAGTGCCTTAATCAATAAACCACTGCATTAACAAAAAACAGATTTATGGATGCAGAGGTGTGTAAAAAATTATTTGTCTCTCTGGAGGAAAATGAACTGGTGCTGTAAGCAGGAGACACGTCTTACATACAGGATATTTAGTCAGGTACCGTACCCAGTTATCGCCACTATAATTACATTATTACTACCCCCTGCTGGAAAAATGTGAAACTTTTCAGTACAGTACATCTTTCGTCTAAATTCCAACGTTATTACTCAGTAAATGTGTGTGAGACATGAGAAAATGTCATATTGTCCAAAAATGTGAAATTTAAAGTGTATGAAGTGATCAGTGGTATTTTCTTTATGTTTTTTTCTTATTTTTTGCTTTTTTACACGGTTTTTTAAATTCATTCTGACACATAAAACACTAATATACAGATTAATGGTTAACTGTAATCAGTCTGTACAGTAAATAGAGAACCACTGAGAAACTTTAATATGTGCTCTCCACAAAAGGAGAAAAGAAAGAAAAAAATAGTGCTGCAGGCTGTCACAAGTCATGGGAAAAACTCACCAGCTGGACAGCAGAGGTCCTCACACTACACAGGACCCAACACACCTGACTGAATTTGAGCTTGTTCATCAAAGATTCAAATGAGTGAAATTCACACTGGATGGTTGCAGAATCTCAACAGTGCTAGTGATCCTTTTTTCCTTCCTTCTTTGTCTTGTCTGGCCAGTGGCATTCTCCTTCTCCTATCCTGTCCTATCCTGCCCTGCCCTCCTTGAGTTTGCTCTTCTCCTTGTTACTCTGTATCTGCTCTTATCATCAACAAAGCCCTTCCTCTTGTGGTAAACATAGCCAACAAAACAATGAAAAAACCCCTGCCCTTTTTGTGTTACCCAACCACCCTAACAAACAAAAACAAAGGTACACCATTGTAACCTGGCTTCCTAACCACATTGAAAACAAGGCAAAGAAAGGTTAAAAAAACTGGCACTAATCCTTTCCCAGCAGATGTTTGAACAGGTTTGAAATACTATTTTGCATTACTTACAGAGATTCAACATCACTTACACTAGTGGTCATTAAGTACAAGAACACCAAAGATAAACAGTACACCGACCATCACTAAATACTTTACACAACTCCTGCACTTGCGCCTGCGTCTGCGTCTCCTTCCTCCTTTCCTCTCTTTTGGTTCAGGTGTCCTCGTTTCTTAAATGCCTTCACACACACACACACACACACACACACACACACACACACACACACACACACACATATATATATATATATATATATATATATATGCATGCAACTTCAATGTCTGTTGAGAAGTACAGGTAGATTTTTATCTACCATCAAGGAGGTTTCTGATTGGTCCCAAATTCATTCTGCAGCCTGAGAATGACCTCAAACACCCAATCTCAGTCATACAGAACTATTTTCAGCAAAAAGAAGGAATCCTGCAACAGATGGTATGGTCCCCACAGAGCCCTGATCTCAACATGATCAAGTCAGTCTGGGAGGACATGCAGAGACAGTCAAAGTCTGCAGAAGAACTGTGGCCAGTTCCTCAAAATGTTTGGAAGAACTTACCAACTTCTACCTTAAACTGCATGTAAATTTGCATTAGATAATTGATGCTGTTTTAAAGGCAAAGGGTGGTCACACCAAATATTGATTTGATTGAGATTTTTTTTTTGTCTAGTGCACTTTTTAGAAGGTTTATTGATTCATAAGTATTCATGGCATTATTTTTGGAACCATCCTCGCTTTATAGCATTTTTCCCACAGGTGCCTAAGACTTTTGCACAGTACTGTATGTATGTTTATATATATATATATATACNGAACTGTGGCCAGTTCCTCAAAATGTTTGGAAGAACTTACCAACTTCTACCTTAAACTGCATGTAAATTTGCATTAGATAATTGATGCTGTTTTAAAGGCAAAGGGTGGTCACACCAAATATTGATTTGATTGAGATTTTTTTTTTGTCTAGTGCACTTTTTAGAAGGTTTATTGATTCATAAGTATTCATGGCATTATTTTTGGAACCATCCTCGCTTTATAGCATTTTTCCCACAGGTGCCTAAGACTTTTGCACAGTACTGTATGTATGTTTATATATATATATATACATATATATATATATATATATATATATATATATATATATATATATATATATATATGTATATATATATATATATAACACATTTGAATGAATTTTTGATGTTGGAATTTTTCTTTTTTTAACTATTTTTTCTTTGGCTGGATGTGTCAAGCAGATCGGGATGCAAATTGGGTAATGGCATTAAAAATCAAAACTTATACAGAGAGGGATGACATAATTGTGGTTTTTGTCCAATTGTTACGGATATTCATGTGTCTCATAACCTGGAGAATTTGTTACGTGATTGAAAATTCTACCATTGTGTACACACCCTGATGAGGACCTGATGCCATAACAGGTCCAGAGTATAATAGATGTATATAGTAACAACTGAGAGTGCTGTCCTAGTTTCATTGTCTACAAATTGGTCACTCACATACAATGTGACTAGAAGAGAGTACATAGTTATAGTACAGTACTCAGTATAGTACAGTATTTACTATGTTGTAAAAGAATGTGGATTGGGCCATAATGAGATTCCACTCTGGATCTGACTGTGGGACTCACATCAGTATAATTCTGTGGAATCTGACATGTTCAGCGGACTGCAGTCAGACATCAGGGCAGCTGCATCCACACACCCATTGGCACGTGTTTTGCTTGGGTACACCACACATGGTGTGTGTATGTTTCCATATGTCATTTGAGGCCAGTCAATTGCGTTTCCCCAGGTTATTTATCATTGTACACTGAAGGTTTTTCCACATGCTGGAAATGAATTTTTGCAGTCCACTAGATGTCGTGTCACATGGTGATGCTGAGGCCAAATCTGCTTCACTGCTTTTACAGATGTTTGGAAAAAATACAATCATACATCTTGTGTTGTACTCTTCAGCATCCCTTTGTCTACACTATTTTACATATTTTAAGGCAAATTCCCATATTTTTTGGAACTTTCTGTCTCTTGTGAAGTACAGCAATCCCTCGGTATCCGAACTCTCTATTTCTGAATTTTCACTGTAGCAGCTCTTGAAAATGAATACCTATGCATCAGTATCCAAAAGGAAACTTTTGGTATAACAGATTTTTATTCAAAGCTTATCCATAATAAAAAACAAAACTCAAATAAAAATCAAAATAAAATTTAAAAAACCTACAGATGAATTCTGTACAGTGTAGTGCAATAAAATAATACTCTATGTATTGTAAAAAAACTTTATTGTGTACTGTTATGATTTTTTCTGAAGCCAGATGTGTGCTCTGTCTTCGCCTGTTCTGCTTTGTCTGAACACGTTTGCACCGCATCATGACATTTATTGTGCATTTAATTTTTAAAAAAGCCTATTTATTTAAATGTTGGTTGTTGTGTAAAACAAAGAGGCAATGCAGCAGGTTACTTTGAGATACTTATTTATTCCATTTATTCAACATCTTGTAACACTGAACTTGGGCTAAGAGGCCTGCACATGTCCCCTCTCATCTCTTGTGTGTGTAACATTGTAACAGTGACTAACATATGAAATGTCCTGTACTGTACACACTGCACCAGGCAGAATACACATGCAAATTAATGACAACATTAAGTGTTTTCTAATTATGTAACTGGTGTTTGTAGTGTTTATCATGCTCTAGTCCTGGGTTGATATTCACATAGGTGTTACAAAAGGCTGGGAGCACATTATTTATTTTTCCCCATTTAAAATAATGGGAAATAGGCAGTTGGTATCTGAAAAATTCAGTACCCGATGCTTTTTAGGGGAAGAAATAGGTTTGCATACTGTAAATCTTTTCAAAAAGGTAAAATTCCAAACCTCCAAACCTTTGAAAACACAATTAATTTTCAGTCTCCTTCTGATTTGGTTTTGGCATATTGGAATTGTTCGCTGTGACATCATACAGCTGTAGGCCTTGTTAGCCTTGCTAAGGAGATGCATGTAATGGTGTTTGGTTAAAGGGTCTGTACTTCAGCTGTTCTGCATCATAGATTACAACAGTTCAAATAGGTGCCAATGCTAGGCCTAGATTCTGGCCAGGGAAGTGATGTCCATTTACACCTTCAGCTCCTGCCCCCTTCCCAACCTGCAGTGGGCTGTTTGTTACCCAGAGTCCCCTTGACTGGGCTGACAGTTTGCAGGGTGTCTGCTGTTCATTAGTGTCTGTGGCTCTAAAATGCTCTTGAGCCCCACAAATCATGCTCACCCCCCGGACCCCCACCTAGCAGTTTCTCTGTCAGGCTACATATAATGGTCTTCTGAGTGATGCTGCCCCCCCAGTGACAGGACAGCAAAATGGGGTGGGCTGTGAAGCTCCAGCTGGGTTCTAGACCACCAGAGAGATTTCCACATGAAGAACATGCCTGTCATTGGACTGACCTTCATGCTCAAACACCTGCTGAAGGGATTATATTTAATCTCAAGCAGCCACCCCTGCCAGCCCCATGACCACAGCAGACAGAGAGAGATTTGTTCTAGGCGATGGCTCATGGAGTGCGGGAACATGCTGGATGAGGGATGGCTCTGCACCCTAAGTGACTTCAGTCCAAACCCACTTGGAGTTCTCCTTGGATGAGCAATGATGCCTCTGACATGAGAACAAAGCTGTACGAGGGCAGCATCTCCACAGTGTGCTTTGGGGGAGGGGGGGGCACTAACAGCACTGTGCCCTTGGGCCACAGTTACACGCTAAGCATTTTTTGAACACTGTCATTTGCATGTACACAAGGTACAGTGGCACAGATATAAAACACAGTGTCCACATACATGCAAATACTGGGATTTTCTTTTCTCCAGATCCCAGATATCATGTTTTCCCTCCAAAAATCAAACCTGGGAGCTTATTTCAAGACTAAAATATATGGAAAACATAGAAAACCAATTATATGGCTTTTTTCCCAAATGGACAGCAGGTAACAGACTGGTTAGTGCTGCAGTGCTGCACTTAGTGGACCAAGGTTTGAATCCCACCTCCAGCTCTGTGAATGGGTAAATCATGGTAAGTAGCTTCACAGTGTAAGTTTTTTTGGAGAAAAGCATAAAGTAAACAAGTAAAAGTCAATATTTTAATTTTAATATTCAGACCTTTAATTGCTCCCATTGACTGTTGTTCTGGAGCCTGTTGTGGGATCCCTTGGTGCCAGACTAGTAGGGTATAAGGTTATATATTGAATAAAGGTTAATACAACGTCAGGACAGATGCCTTTGCAACACAAGCACACACACAGAAATGTTGACTTTGAATCTTAACTGAATTTAACAATTTGTTTGAGCTGTTACAAGTGATGTTTGTGTTGTTACCTCATTCAAACCCAGTATACAACCAGTTCTTTATTCATATACACAATTCACCACAGGCTCTTGAAATAGTCGCAAATGATTTATTTATAATTTTTTACTGCAAAAAAATGGAGGCGAGCCCCGCGGGGCAGAGGAAGCCGTATTTGGGAAAGCGCCCATTCCGCCTCGTTTACTGACAGAAAGCAGCTCCCGGCACGTGGACGCGCCGCGATTCCCATGGTGTCGATTCGCAGCCCCCCCCCCCATCGTCTCCTCCCTTTCACCCCGTGAATGACAGCGCCTCGCTCGCGCTGGATCCTCCTTCCTCGCGCCCCGTCTCCTTCCCCGTCCCTCCGCTCTCGAGACGCAGTTAAGTTCGCACACGGGGATGCGGGCGCGCGGGGCGGCCTGAAGATGCCTCACCATTGGATGTGTCCATCCTTCCTCGTGCTGCTCGCGCTTGCGCCGAACCTGGCCCTGCGCAATTACCCGGACAATGAAGGTAAAGATCTTTCATATCATCCACTTTGCAGGCAAACAGCATGTTTGTTTCCCGTCTTTCGCCGGTAGGAATGGAGACCCCCTCGCGACACCCCCCGGTTTTCACACAGCTCTCTGCTCGCGCGCTGCGATGTGCATGAAAAATGCATAAAGACCGGGAAGCAGCGAAGAGCCGTGGAAAAATGTTATGCGCTTTCTTTCTGGGGCATAAACTTTGAATTTGAAAAGCTTTGAGTTATTCAGCATAAAACTACAATATCTTAACCGAACTGCAAGTTTTAAATGCTTAGTGACCAACGTCCTATCACGAAGTTTTATTAAAAATAAACCCGATAAAAGCGAAATGGTTTGTAAAACACCCCGTATGCACGTTGGAGAGGGATGTTCAAAATAAGCGAAAGGCATTTATTTTATCTTTAAAACTTAATTATAACGTTTTGACAAACAAATTCGCGATGTCCATATTGCGGCGCTCGGTCCAACAGCTGACGGTTTTGTTTGACTCTATAGCGACCAGTTGGGCTGCACAGGCTCTAATTTATAGGGATTTTTAAAAATGTAAATCACCTAATACATTGTGACACAAACCGTTGTACTTGTATACAAAGGAAGAAAATATCAGTGGCACTGTCACGAGCTGTTTTTCAGTTTTAAACTGTGGTCCCTGTTCATGTTGTTTATTACCTATTTGCCGAAATTGCCCGCGGTTTTACAGATGATTAATAATAAAATTTAAACACATCGATGCGGTTATAAACTATTGAAAGCATCGTTTACATTGTTCACTCATTTATTTGTGCATTTTTTATTAATTAGTTCTCATATTTAGTATCCATTCGCGCGGCGTAAGAGCGTTAACAATCCTTATAAAAAGGTGTCAGCAACGTTTACTCGAACACAAAGGCAATACTTTCCATGTCCAGGTTATAGCTGAATTTGACAGTATATTTCAAGAGTGCACATTTTGAGGAGCCACTGTTCAGTAACTGACAGATGGTTCATTTCCAACTGCGTTGACGTAGCAGACCGTTGAACTGCATGGACACGAGGTGCGGCCTCGGCCTGTCGAACGTCTGGTGCTTGTTTGCGTGGTTTAGATCGCGACCGGTATGGTGCTCCCGCTCCTTTGAGCCTCACGCAACACACATGGTTTTTTTCGGGGGGTCTGGTCCACGTGTCGTGCAGAGCGGCCAGTGCCCGAACCGTGGAGGGGACCATGTGAAGAATACGGTCACGGTCACTCACTGGCCACTTTTAGTCAACAGGTGGTATATTGCCTACGGTTGTTGTCCTACAGTCTGAAGGTTCGAATCCCAGGTGTAGTCCCCTTGATTAGAGCATTTTCTGTGCTTTACTCCAGTAAGAATTCTATGTAAATTGGTAAGGCAGTAATTCCAGAAGGTTACGGTGGACACCAGGTGACCTCCCAACCCCGATGGGTTGTCCGGGTTTGCCCTACACACCCAGCCTTCTCCCTTACCAGTTGTTACCTAGAATACCACCCAGCAACCACAATGGCAGTGACATTTACTTTGAGAAGTACTATTTTTAAAAAGCAATTCCGGACTTAAGAATTTAGTCACATTGCTCTGGAACAACTAGAGGAGATTATCTGAGTCCAGAGCAGTTTATTATTGCAATATTGTTTTTACTTTTGACTCTAATAAACTTTAAACCGATTTACCCATTTATACAGCAGAGTATATGTACAGGACTAATTTAGGCCAAGAAGGATCAGTGCTGCTTCAACACAGGTGAGATTCCACTTGGAGCTGTCACAGCACAGGCAGCAACCTTAATCGGCACGCCACCTACTGGTATAACCTTAACTCAGTCAGAATCGAGTTCCCCGAGTGCCGCTGTCTCCAAACATTCAACTTTTAAAACACTGGAAGTGCTTGCGGCTAAAGCCGTATTTCTGTCACACAGCAGGACTGTTTGCCGGTCCCTGCGCTGCGCTCCTGGCGTCACTCGGCTATGAAGGAAAAGAGGGTGGGGGTGGGGGGCAGGTGTGAACCATCTGTTGGCGCATTTAGTCACATCAGCAAGTTTTAATGATCCATCGTTAATGTACCGTCCTGTGTTTTACAGAGACGTGAACCGCGGTCCTCGCCTGGATGCGCGTGCACGGCTCGACGACCGGGCCACACGTCTCCTTTTAACCACCGTATCGTCCGACACGCCGTGTTCCTCTAGAAAATATTTAGAAACCTTTTTTTCAGAATTTATCCTTAAAGAAATGTGCGCTGTATTATTGTGTTGATCGCCCCGGCATAACAAGGCGAGCGGCTATTTCCGTTCGCTCCAGCAGATGGCGCAATGGTTTGCTTTTGTTTGTGTGAGGGTATTTGGGACTGATTTAAAATGAAAGGTTTAATTAAAAGGCCAGCCATTGAACACTGTAACACGTGATCGGAGCCAGTAATAGGTAAGCAACTGTATATCTAAGCAATCATTGATCTTCAATTTTGCTACATCCTTGAGCAGAAACAAATCCATGACAATGTGTAAACTGGTGGTTTTGCTACCCAAGAATTCAGTGGTGTTGGGTGGACATGTCTTCCCTAATGTGCACATAGGACTGTGTGTAGCTAATGAGATTACTGTTGCTAATATTTTTGGTTCCTCATAATATCCACCCATGCAAGCATTAGAAGGCAATGATGGACTCCTTAGTAGACTTAAACAATGTGATTTCACAGTGTTTCCTGAAAGAGACCCATAATGTTTACAATACAAGAACACCTTTCAAAACCTAGTTTCTCTGGGTGTGATGTTGATAACCACCACTAACACTTTATGAGGACATTAGGTGACCTGACAATGAGCTGTAAATCACACACTGCTTCTGTTCAACCAAGAAACATTCAAATAGAATCCCTTTGTTCCTTTGACTCCTTTGCCCTTTCCAGTGTATCACGGTGTGTTATTATCAGTTTTCATTTGCAGATAATGAATCAAGTCACAGAGAAGCCTCCTCCTTTCATGAGCTGCTGAATATGACACGGTACGGCCCCTCCGTGTCCATAGATCCTCTTTTTTACTAGACAGCTGCACCACACAGTTTGTGTACTTGCAAATACAACATAGATGGTTCACCTGGTCACAGCAGGTTCTCTTCCACCTCCCCTTTGTTTAAGTTTAGAGGGTTTGCTACACTGTCAGTCTTACTTTCTGTAGACTGGCATCAAGCCAGTGGCAGGTGGCATAGAGGTTAAAGACCTGAGCTCCCTAAGAATGTAATTGATAGGAATTTGCACAACCAGAGTTGTAATCTGCTGAAAAGGTGCTTAATCTGAAATGTTTCTTGCAGTTTTCCTGCAAAAGTTAAGCTGTAAATATTGCTTTTCACAACTGTAGTGTAGTGGTTAGAGCTGACATCTTGTTGCTGAAGGACCCATCAAAAACCCAAGTTTTGAATTTTATGTCCCACTCTAATACCCTTTGTGCTCAGTCTTTATCCTAAATTTTTCTAGCACAGTTGGAGACCCTGCTGTATAAAAAGATAAAAAAGTTTTATTAATAAATAATAAAAACTGAACAATGCAAAAATTTTTTATTTGTGGTCTATGTTGTTGGGAAACAAGACTCCAGGTAAATGGTTCCCTTCACACTCTGAGTGAGCAGGTTCAAGGATAGCATGAGAAGAACCTTGCAGACACTGTGTTTAGCCTGATCTAAATTTAACGATGACTGTGAACAGGCTGCTGTCTTCCAAGTACTTTCCCATCAGAGAGAACACCCATAGAAAAGAGAGAAATTTCTCAACCTTCTCAGGTTCATCTCAAGACAGACTTGTGGTGTAAATTTAAATATGTCTTGATCTTGTTTTTGCTCTTAAGAAGAGTATACTTGGCCTTAGTTATGAACAATTCCAGTGTCAGCTTTAGCTTTTCTGCTCAAATATTCCAGATTCAAAGTTGGAGCACTCTGTCTCCAGAACTGAATTTGGGCTTGTGTTACAAGGCTTTTGACCAAGATCTCCTGTGCTGATGAGTGACAGGTGCTACCATGAGTCAGAACTTATATCCTGTCATGTTTAAACTGGAGGATTGCCTTCCTCGTGGCTGTGAAGAAGCCCGTGTTGATTTCTGTTGCATGTGATCGGCTCTCTCACTTTGCGGCTTGCTCTTTACCCGTAGAATTGAATCCCAGACAGCAACTGCTCAATCCTCTCTGGTACTTTTACGTGTGTTTCGTCCTTAACTTTATCTCCTTCTTCTACACCCCACCTATCCCAAAGGATCTAGCCTGGAGATTTAGCAGTCTCTGCAAAGCTTTGGTCTTAAAAAACTTTGGACATTATTGATAACTTTGCAGCTGTGTACATATTTTTCCTGAAAAATAATTCTGAAAACTAGTTGGGGTTCAGTAGGTAGGGAGGTGGTTGAGGGGTAGGACTGAAATGCTACCGTTTTCAGATCCAGGAGTGGGTCTTGCTGTTGTACTGTTGAGTAAGTAGAACATCTTAAACTTATGTGCTAACAGAACTGGGGCTTCCCAGAGACACTTTATCACATATAATGGGGTAGTATCATGGACATTTGTTCATGTGCACAAGGCCAGAGGTCACCCTTCTCTATAATTGTGACAGGACACTTATTGGCAAAATGTACATTTCTCTCTGTGGTTCGATCTGTTGGATGGGTGGAATTAACCAGGTGATCAACAGGCAATGTGATTCCTGATTTTTCAATTTTCCACAGAGGTCTTCTGAGCAGTAATTGCGTTGATCTTCCTTCAATATCTTCACCTCTGCTCATATATCTCAATGCCATCACAGCTGTAATGACAGCACCTGAAAATGAGCAACATTTTCTGTTCATCTGTAAACCAGATTGCTTTCATTACCAGGCTGTTTTATCCTATGCTACTACCCCACTCCAAGATTATACATCTCTTGTACTGAAATCTTGCTGTCAGTGTGCCATGACTAAAATAACCAATGAGAAATGATACTGAGTCCTGGAAGAACTGGGTCATCCAGGGATTTCAGCCTCCCGGGTTGTTTCCTGAGTAACAGTGCATTAGACAATGTGGTCGCTGTTTGAACAAGAAGAGGGAAGGGAGCAGGTGTTGGGCAAAACTTAATTTACTGTGTTTTACCACATGGGAAATATTGGTGCTATAGTGATCTGTAGTGGTTAATGTTGATGAGAGCAAGTTATGATTCAACTAAGGTGGGGTAGCGTTACCTGCGATGTAGAAGTTTTGGCAAGAACTCGCAGTCACAGTAGATGAAAGCTGTTTAACCATGGCAGTGTAGCGTAACTCAAAACTCTCTGTGGTCACTGTGGGGGAGATCTGCTTGACAGAGGTGGGGAGATGTTTCAGATCTCTCTGTGGTCACTCTGGAGGAATGCTGTTTGACTGAGATGAAGCTATGCTACTCAGCTTTTTGCACAAAGGCAGAGTAAAGAGAAGAATCTTTGTGCTTTTTTGCAGTTAAAAAATGTTTTTATACACATATTTATATTCATATGAAATGGAGAGTTAAGTTCCATAACTGCCACTCCTCTTTTGAACATAAGCACTTTGACTTGGCTGCTTTGGATCTAGTCCAACTGCTAATGCATATTGTTGGCACATTGTGTCCAGTGAGGTTCTGTGACAACTATGAGTGGTGCCTCTGCTTGATTTTCAAAGCAGATTGCGGTCTCTCTCCAAGTCTCCTGACATTCTGATTTTTTTTCTCATGAACTTCCCATACAGCGTATAATTACTGATACCTGCTTTCTGCCCCCACCAGTCTCTTTTTATCAACTCCTTTGAGTCATTGTGCTTTGTTGAATTAAGCTCCTTAAATTCGAAGATGCAAAGAACTCTGGAAGGTTTCTGGCAGCAGGCCTGTTGCAATATCTCAGTTGTCAGTATCACATCACCTCTGACATGATGGTTGTAAGGGGTCACCAGAATGTGTCGATTCCAGCTCAGAATGCCTTTGTTAATAACAGCATTTTTACTGGTGTGCACATTTCTTCCTAGAGAAGCACATCTGATGTATATTTTTGTCATATGTTTATGCTGCAAATAGCATTGCACATTAAGTATAAACTTGTTTGCCACATGAAGCTGTCCCTGCTGCTCTGTCAGAAACACTTTCAAAGGAAAGGTTCACAAATGTTCTGCAGCTGAAGGCCAGGTAATTGCAGAACTGGACTTATTATCAGAACGCTGAAATTCAGATCCCATCTAGCAAGGTACCTAACCACGAGTTTCTTCAGCAAATAGCCTACTGTGTAAATGTGCAATGACTCAAAGCTATGCAGGCTGTCTTGAATTCATAGATGGAGTGACAAGGTAAATGCAGCAGGAAAGAATTTGAGGGTTTTTGTGCCGGCATTGGTAGTGTTCATAGCAGTGAGTCATGAAGTATGAATTACAATTAAGGTTTCATTTGCTCTTGATAACTATGACCACATTTACACAGTGGGTGGAGCACAGGACCCACATGTTGTGCAGTGACTTCCGGCAAAGGATGCACTATCGAGGCCCCTAAATGAGGAGAGAGAAGGTCAGGTCACAGGAGAGCTCACAACAACGAAACATGAATGGGGGTATAGGGGCTTTACCTTCCTTTCTCCTGGCCTTGCTCATTTAAATGTGTAGAAATGAGTCCATCCCTGGATCTGAATTTTGCAGGCATGCAGTGCATTAGTGTTTTTGTTGGCTTTCCCTGTGTATGCAGCTACTGTAGGCTCTGCAGTTTTTGGAATACAGTCATCCCTCATTTAGAGGCACCATTTTGATGCCCAAACTTTTGTCCACAATAATGAATGATCCAACTGAACTTTGTATGTGAACCACTCTTACGGATATTTTTTTTTCATGCGCTGCACAGCACAGACACAAACCTTCTGTTCTTGTCCCAAACACTTAAATACACAGTGGAAACCAAAGTCAACAAAAGTGAAACTGTGGGTGGGTGCAACAAAATATTGCAAGTAAATAAATGCAATAACCCATCCCAGTTATTAAACCATAATCTGCATAACAGAGAGTTGGCACAATACACCAAAAACTTATTAAATATAATATATAGTTAGTTAATACATAATTATTACTTATTTATATATAATTAAAACAAAGTATACAGTATGCAACATAGGATGATGGAAAAGGTCCAGGTGGAGTTTGCTGGCACTGTGTAATGTTTGTATTTTTTTGTCTGAAATAAAGTGTGACTATGCTCACAAACATGCACACACTCACATGCACTGCAGTGAAGTTTAGACTATTTTCTAGTAATTTAATTATTATTATTTTTTTTTTATATTCGTTGATTCATGAGCTACCTGTTGTTGCTGTTGTCTGTTTGTTGCAGAGTGTTCTTGTTTTTGAGATTTTTAAATTTTTGTTGCCTTGCTTTGGCAATATAAACATGCAAATGGTCATGCCAATAAAGTGCACTGACATAAAGAGATTCTGAGAATGCACGTGAAAACATGGTTATTTTTACATGCCAATTTCAATACACTGTTTTTCACCACCCTAGGGGTTATGGGAAATGAAATCCTTAATTTCAAGTATTGCAGATCTGTGTCTTTCCCATTATGCCTTGATGTTGTAGATATAAAAAGTAAAATTTGTATTAAATAAGGCATTATAAGTAGAGACCAAGGTACTGAATGGTAATGAACTATGGTTTTGAACTACATGGTACTACCACTTTTGTATCTTGCTATATCCATTCTGACTTTTTTCAAAGGCAGGTGTGTTGTTAGGTTCTATGGATGCTGCTGTATCAGACATTCCATGTAGAAGTACATTTTGGGTTCCCGCAGCATCATTCCTTAGGTTATTGGAATCTTTAAAAATTATTTTGCAGTATTCACATTTCATCAGTTTATGTTCCTGCTTTCTGTGTGATGTAACCCTTACCTGGCTGTGGGTGAAGTGCGTATGTGTTACAGATGTGTTATGTGTTATGGATGTGTTTAAATGTCTGCATGTGATGTGTCAGTTTTTGTGTGCAGAGGTACAGCAAAACCTCAAGATAATGCAATAAGTGGGGTCAAAAAATTAAATTGTGCAAAAAGGGCGACACCTTATTGCAAGGTAAATAAAAAACGATGTTCTAGTTAAAAGAAAATGGAAAAAAGATATTTTCATTTATAAGGTTTCATTAATTAATTTTCTCATTAATTAGACATGTAGGAAGTAGACTGGTTATCACAAAAACAACTGCATGGGACAAATATAAAACATTTTATTACTAACAGAATAATAATCATTTAACAACCTAATTCAACCATGCTGTTGGTGGCATGATCAATGAGGGCTTGCGGGACTGCACTGTGGGACACAAGCTTTTTTTCTCTGTGATATGTTTAACCACCTGCATTTTAGAGAACAACATCACACCCTTTGCAAATCTCTTATAAAACCTGTGTACAAAGAAAGGGTCACCAATCCCATTATAACTCCCCCTAATGTTTAGACACAACTGTTTAAAAATATACAGCAGCAGTGCATTATGGGAGAGCTGTGCCCCATCATTTTGCTTTGCTGTAGTTTAATGTAACTGTATATTATATTGTACTTTGTGTAGCAGTATACAATACTGTGAGATTATCACCTTGGAAAACTCTTTTGATTGAAACACAGAACATTTCACAGGTTTTCAGCCTTAAACAGTCTAGTATCCTCCAGTGATGGAAGAAGTTGATAATGGTAGGCTTGGATTTGTGGGAGTGCTGAACAGCCTCAGCAAACCTTTTTCATCCCACAAACTTGAGAAAAGATATATTGAAACATGTGGCCACACTGAGTAGAGGGCAGTTGTAGTTTTGCGAGGATAGTTGCCACATTAAAAATAAAGGAAATAAAGGTCCAGTGAATGGTACCTAAAGCAGTGCTGGATCAAAGTGAATATGAATCACACCATATTCTGATTCTTCATCTTGCATGAAAATATGCCTGAATCTGGATTTTGTTGCATAGGTCAGGGTTGGTGAACTTAAACCCAACTCACAGTGATAGAAAGTTCAAGATTTTTTGTCTGTTTTTTTCCCCATCATCTGTTTTTGTGCCACTGGGAGAAACCATAGAGAGAGTGTATTTATCTGCTGATATCTGTATAAAAGGTATTTATTATTGCAGCTAATTTGGCAATAATAAGAGAATAAATGTCAGAAAATAAGAATGGGCAAAGGTCAGTGGATTACCCATCCAGTGCAGCCATGTCAATTAATTTCTAAATTGTTGGTCCTCGTATTTCTCAACCAAAAATGTAGGGTGGATCATCCATTTAGTTTCATCTCACTTTGTGCTCCTCATTAACATCAACAATTTTAGGATCCTTTTGCTTTCAGACATATTATAATGTGATACTGCATCAGATTACCTCTATCATGAGGTGGGTAAGAGGCCTTGAAGTTGCAAAATGGAAACTTAATTTCACTCACTAAAAATGAGTTTGCACTTGAACAGGAATATGTATGCATAGATTTGGTGTTGCCGTACTGTCTATTTTATATTTTAAAGTTACCTGTGGAGCTATGGATGGTACAGTGATGCAATAGGTGGCTCCTAGGCATTGAGTTTGGATGGAGGTTTGAATATAGCTCTTGGTCTTTGTGGCTTTGCATGGTATTCCTTTGGTGATGTGGGTTTCCTCTATGTTCTCTAATGTCTTCCAACACTTCAAATTAATTTGTTTCAGGTGAACTGGTGAATGGTTTTCTCATAGTGTTTGTATTGTGTGAGTAGTTGAGGGTATGCATATGTTAAATAGCTCTTGTGTAGCTTAATGTAATGTATCTAGTGTTAGCTAAATATAGATTAATAATCATTATAACAAGAACACAAATTAAAACAAACAGCTAATGGTTATCTTAGCACTGATTTGGCAAAATCCTCTAAAATGGAGAAACCTCTAGCTATGATCCTGGTCAAATAAAAGGTGACAACAGATTTAACTAAGTTTATCAGGATGATATTATTCTGTTTTTATGGACTCTTCACCAGTTCACGCTGCATTTGGCTTCTGCTTTGTATCAATGTTGACTATGTTTACTGTTTGACTTAGTCATTTGTAATACGAAGGAGGGATTCTTTTGATTTGCTGCAGTTGTTCATTTCAGCACACTTGGCAAATGAAAGGTACAGCTGACCTTGGCGGGTTGGCCTAGGTGGTGGTGCATTAGGAGAGAGGTTGGGGGTTGACAGAGTGTGAGGAAGAATGAAGCGTCAGCAGATGGGGTGTGATTAAAAATTAACCTGACTTACACTGGCTTGAAATGGTCCTCAGAGCAGGAATGACAGCCCAGAGGCAAAGAAGAAGGCAACTGCAGAATTTAAGTAGGCTTTCAGACCTCTTTTTAACCTTCATGTGCTTTTTCAATAATTCATCTAAACTGTAGTTTTGATGCTGGTTCACATGAGATTGCTTATAGAATATTGGAATACATCAATGCAGTAAGCCACACTTGATTCTGATCAACTGAGCTGACCATAACATTTGGGGAGAGATTGTTAGGAGCCATTTAGTAACTGGACCATAGCAAAGCATGACTGGTGACTCTAGGAGGGCATCAAGGTTCAAGACCCTTGTTCTGCAGTTGTTTTAAGAGTACATCTCTTTGTTTTTCTGGAGTACGAGAGAGGTAGATTGATGTTTCTGTGCAACTGAAAAATTACTTTTATCAGCCATTTATAGTAGACAGGTGGTGCTCAACTTACAATGTACTTGACAGACTTGCACTTACAGCGGTCAACAAATGAGTAAATGAGTAATAATTATTTAAAAAATGAAATCGATGATAATTGTCAAAAAACATTTTTTAATAAGAATTCTGGTAAGTGAATTAGCATCTTACAGCACATCTTAAAACGTATACATACTTGAGATGTGTAATATACAGTACCTGTACGGTAGATGTACAACATCATAGCATAATGATAGCATCTGCTGACAGCCATACAAAAACATATACAGTATTACATCAGGATTGAGCACTTATAGCTAATACTGCAGATTAAAAGTGTTATGAAAATGTTATACAACACTGCACGTGTGTACTTGTACAGTATGCATATATGACATCATAGCGTAATGATTGCATAAGGTGAATGCAGTATGAGACTATGTGCTATATACCTGCCCCATCCACATACAGCCAGCACCTGCTCCATGGCAGCCCCTCCCCTCTTCAGTTGCTTGTGACTTTTGCATTGAGGGGACAGAGGACTCAGCAGATGACCCAGGACTTGCTGCTCCTACTAAAGACCTGTTTGGCTTTAAATGTATGTTTTTGTTTGTGTCTTTACTCTTCCAAAGGGTACTAACAAGTATTTTTGTACTGTATAGTATTTTTGTAAGCTTTTGTGTAGAATAAATGCATGTAGTGAAATCTTACTGCATGGTGTTTACTTTCAACTCTTTCATTATTTCAAAGCTTTATACAGTACAGACGTATTTAAAATTTAATGCATAAAATATTAAATGAAACAAAACAAATACAGTACAGTAAGTTAAACACGTTAACAACTGTTAAAAAAGAAACTACACTATAGCTCAAGATATCGAAATATTTTTTTAAAATTATGAACGTACTTTTTAAAAAAGATGCTTTGGTAAGGAATGCAGTACTGAACTATATAATAATATTATGGATAATGTACTATATTGTGGCCAGAAATAAAACAAAAAATGAACAAAAACATTGACAAATGTTTGCGAAACACCATATGGTGGACAGAACACTTAGAAATAAACATTGTTTTGAGTCTGATCTGAGTTATGAGTGCTTTGGCTTATGACCTGGCTGTTGGACCCTAATCAGGTCATAAGTCAAGGACTATCTGTATAAGTTTTTTAGTACATAACAAATTTTTAATGCCCTTAAAGGAGTGACTTAAAATGCTGAAGAATTAATGAAATTAGACAAGGTGTCTCAGGGAGAAGGAAGATAATGTGGACTGATGTCTGTATTCCACAAAATCATTTGGTCAATCGATATGAAGAAGGACTGCTTCTGAGTAATTTTTTGTTGTCTCTCACTCTCTCCCTCCTCTTTAGTGACACTTCTAGACTCCATGTCTTCCTTAGGGGACCTAGGCTGGGAGGCCTACCCAGCAGAGGGGGTGAGTACTGGACAGTTTCCATGTTGGTGCAGAACCGTTCATTATGACAGTAGTGATGAGATTATTCATGCTGAGGAAGGTGGAAAGTTAGAAAAATTAAATGAAAAATAAAAAGTTCTGGTCAACATTATTTGTATCCTTGCATGTTAATTATATCATGTGCAATATCTTCAGAAATATTTATAAATTTATCAGATTTTGAACATGAGAATATTTTAAAGTTCAAAGTCCAAAGTTATGCAACAAAAAAGATGTCTGTTCAACTTATATGTAGTTTTTTTCACAGAAGAAAAAGGAAATATGACCTGACAGCATTAAAGGCACCCTTCCCTAATACTTGTTTGCACAGCTCTTGGCAGTGATGACAGCCTCCAAATGTTTCTTGTAGCATTTATAAGCTTCTTGCACCTTTCTGCTGATACTTTCTTTCACTCTTCAACTGTGATTTGTTGTAGCTTTTTAATGTGTGTAGGATTCCCTTTACCAGTATTGCAGATTTCAGCTCTTTTCAAAAGTTTTTAACTGGATTGAGATCAGGATTCATTGCTAACAGATTAACACAGTTTTTTTTATTAAAGACATTATTTTGTGCTTTTACATATGTATTTTCCGTCACTGTCCTGCTGAAGGACCCATGATCTTCAACTCATACCTGACATTGAATACCTCATCTTCAACTTTTTCTGACACTTGGGTAGCACATTTTGCTTTAAAATTGCATGGTAATCCTCTGATTTCATGGTTCCCATAATACATTCAGTACCTGAGGCAGAAAACAGCCCTACAAAATTGTGGAACCTCCACCGTATTTAACTGTATGTAGGGTGTTATTTTCCTTATGCGCTTCATTGCTGGTCTGCATTGTCAAATAGCTCTATTTTGTTTCATCTTTTTACGGAACATTTTCCCAGAACGATGTTGGTTTCTCTAGGTAGGTTTGGGCAAAGATCAGTTGTGCTTTTTTATGTTTGTCTTTCAACAATGGAGATCTCCTTGGCCTTCGCCCATAAAGCCCTTCTCAATTTAGTGTACAGTGTATGGTATGTGTTAAAACCATAACTCCAGCTTCCTCCAGGTCAGCTGTAAGTTCTTAGGATGTTTCAAGTGGTGTTTTTACAACAGTTTGCACTATCCTTTGAATTTTCCTCTTCTCATCATGTCCTGGGAGGTTCTTCATAAAATTACAATCTGTGGAAAGAGGAATGCCAAGGTTTTCTGAAATGGCCTTGTACCCTTTTGAATTGTTGTATTTGGTTATTATAGTCTTTCTGACAGCTTTCTTGTTTTCACCTTTATCAAAAAGGAACAGGGATGAAAGTGACCTTTTAAAGCATTAAAGCCACCATTGATTATTTAATCATTGGTTAACTCATATCACGTGAATTCTGGCAGTTTATTATGGGTGAGTCTATCTACACTTCCGTAAGAATTTAGTTCTAATCAAATAGATTTGACTGGCTTAAAATGGACAGTAATTGTGTCATTGCAATTTTTCAGTTTTTATGCTACTAGCTGAGTTACCCCATGCTACCCGGGTGAGAAAATGGAAAGGTAAATAGTAATAACACATTATATATCACCAAACTGTATTACTCATAAATAGGTTGCAATCAGTACAAAAGTATGAAGAGGCAGTATGAAGAGGCAGATGCTGTAGACAAAGATGTGCCGATTGTACCCAAGTAGAAAAGTGGAAAGGTGGAAAGAAAAAAGTAATAACAAAATAAATATCACCCAACTTTATTACCCTTACATCAGTGAAGTGTCCGTTGCTGTGCGCATGTCATGTATAACACCTTGTGCCAGTATGGGCCCTTCCTCCAGCTGTGAAACTGTGAAAGGTCATTCTACATGCATTTTCAATTTCCTAATGTGTGTGTGTGTGTGTGTGTGTGTGTGTGTGTGCTTGTGTGTTTGACACAGAAATTCAGCTTTATAGATATAGAGATTTTCATGTATATCCTTTTTATCCCCTTTTAATTGTTGCTGTTTTATCCTGTGCTGCTCTGTACCAAACAAATTAGTGTATATAGACCAAAGCTGTTTCACTACCAGTTTTGTTTTTCCAGGAGAGTTTATATTACTGTACATAAGGCATAATCCGTTTTAGAACCATGTTTTGTTTCACTTTCAATGTTACCATAGTGAAGCTGGCTTCTGACAGCATGAAACACACAGTGGTTGACTAAATGCAAACTCTCTCTGTCTCACACACACACATACACACACACACACACACACACACACACACAGACATTGGTTTCCTGTCATTGTGGATTTTTCACACTGATTCTCACTGGTTCTTAATACAGCATAGTGAAACTGGACAGCCTATGATAGTTGACAGTCAAGAAAAAGTTTTAATTTTTTAATGGTCATATGCTCATGGAGCCTTTAGGGTGGTTTTCAATGCCTTTTAGGGACATCTTCTTCAAAAAATATTCCCTCCAGGAAATCACAATCATCCCTCACAGAGACACATACCTGTCCAAAGCTCCGTAGCATGCAATACGGATTAGGTGCCTTTTGTCATCTTACAGCCCTCCAGTCATAGTTTAGCTGAAAGAGAAACCTGTGGTGACCATCAGATAAGAATTTTTTAAGGAGCACATAAATAATGTATTGTGTGAAATGAACAAAGAAGTGCACTTAGTTATGGGGGTGCATACAAAGAGTAACTCTTGCGTCAGATGGCTTCCTTGGCCCAACCACATGTATGAGTCTGTCCTAAGCCTTCAGTTTTAACTGAAAACTACTGCATCTGGCCTTTACCTGTTCTGTCTGTCATTAGATGAGTGGGGAAAGAGACAATATTGTGCCACAGGAGTTAAATTCAAATAACTAGGAGGCAATATTGGGCATCAAAATGAACAGTTAGGCCCCAGGAAGAACAGCATTATGTGTCTGTGTCAGGATGAGTTGGGGCAGTAAAAAAAAAAAAATCAGATTTAAAATTTGTCTTCTGTTGTAATACCTTTAATTAAGATCTTTACCCTAAACTGTTTTGTTAAAAATTGCCCAGCTGTATAATTAAGTGCATAATTGTAAATAGCTTAATACTGTAAGCTGCTTTGGAGGAAAGTGTTACCTAAATTAATAAATGCAATGTCAGATTCCAAGAAACAGTGTGAGGCCACAGGAGCAGCTAACCACATTACCCACAATACAATGACAGTTACATCCAGGCTCAAACTGCAGAGTTATAGAACTCAATCTGTACCCAACATAAAGGGCTTTACCAGGTAAAATGATGTGGTTTTTGTTAAAACTAACATTTGATCCCTACTGTCTCAGAAAATGATGAGAGGCAAGAAAACTGAAATGGCCTAAGTAAAAGAGACTGGTCCTCATGTTGCATTTTGTGCAAGGAGATTATTGTTTCTGGCTTCTGAACTTGAGATGCTGATATTGGCTTAGGTTTCGTTTGTTTACATTAGTGACTCAGTCTACAGGTCAAGTGAAATATGAAGAGTCTAGAATCAGATGTTGGAAAACTCAAACATTTTGAGATTACTTAGCCACACTATTTTGTTGATGGAGACTTATCCAGAAAGAACATCTGTTGTAACATAAAATGGTCACAGTATTTTAAAATAATTTCCTTGTAACAAATATTTTACTGATGGTGGAAGGATGCAGACAAGCTGAAAAGTAATGGCGTGAAGTTCAGTTTTCATTTATTTTCCTAGATTCAATAACCCACAGTCAATTAGTAGGCCCATGGCTGTGTTGAAGGAGGCTTTTGGAAAGACTTTTTGGAGACTTCCTTGACCATTTCTCAATATAAAGGTCAAACATTAACATTGAAACTTGGAACTGACACTAGGAGGCCGTGCCAACAGAATATCATTCTGAAAAGAACCGCTCATTTAAATGGTATGTTTTATTTGGGCAGAGAGAACTGGAGGTTTGTGGAGTCATAACTGGAACGTTACAGGTTTAATCCTCAAACAGGAGTTCATCTATGCACTGTTTTCTGCAGCATGTTATGGGTTTGGGGCTCAGGTACAATGCATTTAATCATCTAATGTATTGAATTCTCCCCAGTGAAATCATGTAGTCTTGATGGAGGACCTTGTGAGTCTCAAGCAGAGGTTTGCAGCTTGTAATGTTGTAGGGATCCTGTTGTGTTCCAGGAACTATTACTGCTGGGTTACACACCATCTCTCCTCCTATAGTGGGTACATTATGCACCAGTCAAGATCTGTTTGTATCTTGCCTATGAGAAATGGCAGACAAAGCTTGCAAGGTGATCACTTTAATAATGGGTGAATGTGTAAGCGGATATTTGTTTATTGCTTGCCAGTTTTGAAGATTTGTTTTAGTCTGAACTGACAGGGAGGTTGCATGTATCTTACTATTCCAAATTATATTTTCATGCAGACAGTGTCTGCGTTTTGTTTGAGCAGTGTTTTACTTTCCATTTTTGATAATACACAATGTTTAAGGGCAAATTTGTTCTGCTTGTTCCTTCCTTTTGTCGGTGAATAAAGTTATTAAGTGTTTTCCTATGTCAGCTCTGTTTTTCATTATGGAACAAGTGTAGAAACAGATGGGGGAAGAAATAGAATACAGTGCTGATTATATAATCACTCCTAGACACACACACAGACAAATACACACACACACACACACACACACACACACACACACACATTAGAAAATTGAAAATGCATGTAGAATGACCTTTCACAGTTTAGTATTTATGGAAATGAAAATAATATTGTTTTTGGAAAGTGCATTACAATTAGTATTGTAATAGTGCAGGTTTTAATTGGAAACAGCCCCAAGAGCATCTCTTTTGACCACCATCTGTGACCCTGTGGCCTGTCTCCCAGCCTGTACAGACCGTGACAGTGCAATCTGTGCCCTCTTTCTGCAGTGGGAGGAGATCAGCGTGATGGATGAGAGGAACACGCCAATGCGCACCTTCCAGGTGTGCAACGTTATGGAAGCCAGCCAGAACAACTGGTTGCGCACTGGCCTTATCCCACGTGAGGGTGCCCGCCGTGTCTATGTGGAAATCAAGTTCACCCTGCGTGACTGCAATAGTCTGCCAGGTGTGCCAGGCACATGCAAGGAAACCTTCAACATGTACTACCATGAGTCCAACAGCCCCAACTTGCGTCGGGTGGGTGAGAGCCAGTTCATCAAGATTGACACCATCGCTGCCGATGAGAGCTTCACACAGGTGGATGTTGGTGACCGTGTGATGAAGCTTAACACAGAGGTACGAGACATCAGCAACCTGAGCAAGAAGGGCTTCTACCTGGCGTTCCAGGATGTAGGTGCCTGCATCGCCCTGGTCTCTGTGCGGGTCTTCTACAAGCGCTGCCCGATGACCTTACTGAATCTGGCTCAGTTCCCTGACACCGTGACAGGTGGTGACTCTGCCCTAGTGGAGGTGCGTGGCTCCTGTGTACAGAACGCTGAGGAGTTGGAGGCCCCACGCATGTACTGCAGTGCTGACGGGGGCTGGCTGGTGCCTATTGGCCGTTGTGTTTGCAGGCCTGGATTTGACGAGCATGATGGCCAATGCCAGCGTGAGTCCTGATGTTTCATTTCCTATTATTGCTGCTGCTGCTATCTGTGCTTCAGAGGTGGTTCACAGCTGTTATTGATTTTATTGTTGTTACTCTCTTTTTTCTTAGTTTGTTCCCTGCTGGAAAAATAAACAGTCGTAGTTTCTTTGGTGCAGTTACAAAACAGCACCTTGTGCTGAACAAATGTGGATTTACATCTTGCTCTGTAACAGTGGCTTGATTGCATGCATTTAAGTTTTGAAGCAAAAACAGGCGCTGAGCAGAGAGGAGAAACCAGCTGTCACTCCCTTCCTAGCCGAACAGTTAATTATAGGATGTGCAGTGTTTCAGAGATGTCCTTGTCTGAGAGACAACTTATTCTCATCTTACAGTGTGACTGTGTCATTTACAAAATTCAGCTCTGGCGGCTATGCCAGTGCTTTGAAGAGAAAGTTTGTTTTTGGCATCTTTTCATTTTCCTTTAATGAGCTAATGCTCCTTTTTCCTTTAGGTGTGTTTACAGCCTACACTTTACATGCAGATACTGTTCTTGTACTTCATTAAATCTGATAGAAGTCAATCTAATCTGGTGGAAACCTGGTCCCCACTGTATCTGATAACCTGTTGGCAGACTGCTTTTGACATGGAACAATTAATCATCTTCCTCTATTCTGTTTCGTTTTACACAGCTGCACACTTTTTAATGTGCACCAACTTTTTTTGCTCATTATCTTTTTCAATTGTACAGCAATTATACTTGCTTGGAACTGAACCTGCAACCTGGCCACAAGGGCACCCAGTCAACCAGTTAACTTCTCTAATCTTCTTGTCCCAAAGTTACTTGCAGTGGGTCATACCCTCTCCACCTTGAAACTTGCTTCAGGCCTCTAGCTGAGGTTGCTCTACAGCAGTGTGGGATGTTCAATCAAATGATGAATTGAGATGGAAAACAAGCTTAATTCTAGAGCCAAAAGACTTTCATAGCAACCCCACCATGAATGCTTAAAGTGGTAAATGGATGCGGGCTACTGCTATGGGCAATGTTTCCTTTCTATGGAGTGTGAGCCCTAGGGTATCATTCACAGAAGTTACTACAAGGTACTAATCTGTCTAGGTTTGCCGGCATATATTCTTATGTTATATAAAAGAGGGCAATAATGATAGTACACAACTTTTCTTGTATTCTATTGTAATTTTTTCAACTGCGTGACTGGGGATCTGAAATTTTATTAGCAGAGGGAACACATTGGAGTGAAAATAATAAATGGGCTGTTTTCTAATGAGTCATTTTCTAAGGGACGAACATAAACAGAAAAGAATCCATGGAATGTAATGAGATGAATGCATTTCTAAACTGACAATTTATTTTACAATGTATTTGAGCAATAGCTTTGTTTTTTGACAGGTATTATGTCACAGAGCTGCACATTGCATTATATGTGGCTTGTGTGTGTGTGTGTGTGTGTGTGTGTGTGTGTGTGTGTGTGAGTGTGTGTGTGAGTGTGTGTGTGAGTGTGAATTGAGTAGCTTTCAAAAGACTGTAAAGGGATTTTTTTGAGGAATGCCAGAGAAACAAAGGATCAAAGAATTTGGGTTGCTGAGAGTGGTTTTAGCATCCCTCTATTCCTGTTTAGTCGTGTATTGCAGTTCCTGTCCCTAACAACAGTTAAATGCATGAATAAATCAAAACGTAATAAATGAGTCAGTTAATTGTGTTGGCATGTGAAAGACAAGACAAATTGCTTTAATGACTCTGTTCCTTGTTGGACTCTGGGGAGAGGGTAACATTCATGGCTTTTAACATAGAGTGTTCGCTGCTCAAAAAAATATCTTCATGTAAACAAAGGACTGTAGCCCCTTGAGACAGGTGGATGGCAGGCATAGTTTCCATTGTCACTTCTCTGGGGTGGTAATGGATTTAAATTTGTGTCATTAAGCTTGCTGGCAGGTGCTAATGACCTCATTAATATGGTTTGCTTTTTTTGGCTGAAGTGATTCTTACCCTTAATTATGGCTCTATGTTTCTCTCTGTCCTTTGAGTAAGATTGTCAGGCTCCCAGTGGCTACTGCTCTGCATCTGACCAGGCTTGAAAGGATTTGCCAGTTACGGCGCAGCAAGTGGCATAGAGATTAGAGCCATTGTAGTACAAGTGGAATGTCCCTCGAATGTCCTGTCTTTACCCCTGCTCAAAATACTCTCCAGTTGTAGCCTCCTTCAGCATGGTACTTACCCTGAATTGATACTGTAAAATATGCAGAATGCACAGCAAACATTGTGAGTTGCCTTAGACAAAGCATCTTGTAAATATGCCTTAATAAAATAATAACAATTGTAAAACCATGTAGTGGAAAAGGCTTCTCTTCAACAATCTGAAGAAGTTGAGACTTTAAATGCCAAACCATTACATAATGCTTGGATTACATTCTTATCAGCTATAAAAGAAAGCAGAGTAAGTGCTTAAAGACAGCAGTATTTTACGTTACAAAAAAAACAGTTCTTTGTAAAATGCAATAAAATGAAGACTTTCTGTCAGAAGAAACCTTCAGTTTCCATAAACTTAAAACTTTGCAACATCACGTATACCTCAGTGCATTTGGACACAGACTCAGCTCAATAACTAGTTACATAAAGACTGTCCCATCAACCCATATAAGGGAAGTAGACTCCTCGTTGTATCAATGTATCTGTATAAATAGTTGGGCATCTTATCAATACAACCATGTTTACAGTAGCTGTTAACAATATCCTACATTAGTTCTCAGCAGTTACCCCATTTCTGCTGGTCTTTCAGAGTCGTATAATGTAATCTCCTGAGACTGGGAAGTGTCCTGTGGGTATCTATTTATAACTATGCTGTACTACATAAAAATGGGTGGACTGTTGACTAGTTGGTAGTCAGAAGTAGAGGTTCACAAAGCCCATGAGAAACACCTGTTGAACCTTTTGTCATATCTTCTGGCTCTCTGGTTTATTAAACGTCCTGGTTTCTGTAAGTGCTTTACCCTTCATCCCATAGGAGCACTAGCTGAAATGACAGGGCTTTGAGACATTGGAGGGATTCTGTCATGTCACTTGGCGCTGATGCTTTTCACAGGCTATTTTTATGTCAGTTCTTCCACACCGGGAGCTGAGAATGCTCAGTGTGATGGCCTGAGCTTGTGAAATCCCTCACCTTGGGAGAAAATAACCCGATTAGGAAAACGTGAAAGGGAGTTACGTAAGGGTTGGACCTGGCCTGATGTTCCTCCACAGCGTTTGGTCCTTGGAACATGACATTTTGAGCTCTTCAGCTGTGATCCCCAAGGATAGGCACTGGTCTGTAATTCTCCTCTCTCACAAATTTTTTTTCTGTGGCTTTTGTACTGGAGGCATTGATGCACTTGTCAGAGTCCTACTCCTGCCACATCCTCTGCTTCTGATTCCTTCTTTTCCACATCCTTGTCCTCTACTGTCACTCTTTTCCCCAGCTTTCTATCCCTGTTTTCTCTGTCTGCCTCGTCTCTAGTAGTCAAATCCCTACCCTCTGTCACTTCTTCTTTCCTCCTCCCCACATCTGTCTCATTCCCATCAAAACACTCCTTTTCTCACTCTCTCTTTCATTCTCTAAATCCATGTCTCTTGTTCCCTCTTGAGGTTTCTCTCACTCTGATACTCCTGACCGCTCTCCCTCTCCCTCTCCCTCCTCCATTTTGCTCCCTGTCTCCGACTCCCTAGTGCTCCACCCTCCCACTCTGCTCAAACTTCCGGACTCCCTTCCTCACAGTATGCATGTCTTTTTTTTCCTCTCCTGTAGGCTGGTTGACATTCTAACACCGATGCCCTTCATCTCTTTTTTACATTTTGTCTTTACCATTTCTCCCTGTCATCTCAATCTGGGTCAATATGAGTGTGGCATAGGAAAAGACTGTTTACAGTGCCGTTTAGCCTATTTTTGATCAGATGGCTGTTGACTAAAGGATATTTACATGCATGCTGTGGGCATGCGGGTCTCGCTGATGTGAGATATGTGATAAGGTGTTTAAGTGTGTCATCTGAGCTAGCAGAGCTCCTCAGTCTCTGAGGACTTTTCTTGGGGGGTTTACATTCAGCTAGGGGCTTTCTATGAACAATTCTCTTTTAATAAGATGCTATTAATAAGGGGGTATTTTTCAATAAATCCCCAGGTCAGATCCTTGGGTAGCTGGTGTAATGGGAACCTGTGTCAACCTCTGTCTGTTTTTTTTGTGACCATCGATTTATATAGAAGTAACAGAAATGGAAATAGTTTATATGCTGTGGCTGAACACAAG
Source organism: Arapaima gigas (assembly GCA_900497675.1). Taxonomy (NCBI): domain Eukaryota; kingdom Metazoa; phylum Chordata; class Actinopteri; order Osteoglossiformes; family Osteoglossidae; genus Arapaima; species Arapaima gigas. The sequence continues at coordinate 643,501 of UFQX01000161.1, read as the reverse complement.
CTGGTTAACACTAGTAACCCTTTAAACATTCCCCTGCATCCTTTTTTATTCTGAATCAGAGAACTACTCCAACATTATAAGATGCCTTAGACAAAGGCATAAGCAAGTTAAGGAATGATAATAATCAAAATAACAGGGATTACTGAGTCCTTATCTTGGGGTGCATAACATGGATAGATGATTCATTGAATCAGAAGTCTTACAACTAGCAGGGCAAGCAAAAGTAATAAAAAAGTTAAAACGTGGTTAGTTGGATGGGAGAATAGGTGGCCACAAGGGTGGAAAAGAATGTTAAAGTTTTAGTTTATGTGATAAAAGCTTTGGCTGCCCTGTGTGATGACAGTGAGCTTGTTTTGTGAGACATTGCCACCCGTGTAGCTGTTTCTAGCCAAACAGGAAATTTACTGAGGCTTGGTCTTCGTTTGAGGTTTTTGGATGGTAGTCAACAGAGTGCATCTGTATTTGTCAAGAAAGATGGAAAGGGGAAGCAGATGACAGAACACTGTGTGATCCTGTTGTACGCACCAGGAGACCACAGTTTTGTGTTGTGGAGAAGGGAGCAGATGGGGAGATTCGGTGCAGACCGACTGTCAGGATTGCTGTGAGTCATAGAAACCGTCTTAGGAGTAACTGAGACAGTGGGGTGGCCAGAGACTGACAAAGTTAAAGTATGATCCTTACCATCCACACATACACACACACACACACACCATCTTAAATACACCTCCTCTACAATTTGTATCTTCACATTTTCAAAAAGGGTAGAAATGAAAAAATGTGGTGATTACAAACCAGCTTACTGTTGACGCGTGTGTCCAGTGTTTGCTAAAGGCCACCTGACTGCCGTCCTGCTTTCTCTCTGAAGGTCACGTACTTCCACACAATGTCTCCACATGTTGCTTGGTCTGTGGGATAAGTGGAAGGATTAGGCACATTAGAAACTGGAGGGTGGGGGGGGCGCGGGACTTGGAATCCCCAAGCAAGATGAAGCGGCTCTCCAGCTCTCCAGAATCCAGGTCAGGACTGCAACTGGATGAGTAGTTCAGCTTTTGGGAAATGGTGTGTGGATGTGGCTTCAATGTTATGCTGCATGGACTACTAGTTATACAGAAAGGCTAATGACAGTGATAAATAGAAGCAGTTTCTTTTCAAGTGAGTTTAAATACAAACCACCACCACCACCCCACCCCATCACACCAATGGCCAAAATAAGATGGAAAAATGTGTGTTGGTGAAATCATGGCCAGTTGGCCTTGTTTTGTTTGTGTGGATTAAGGTTTTTTCATTTAGATTAATGGGCAGATGCCCATAATTGAGCAAAAATGCACTGAGCCTGGACTGTGTTGGGCCTGTTAATTGTTGCATTCCCATCTGTGTCACAGAGAAAGTCTGCCTTTGAGAGGCAGCCAGAGGAAGTTGCTAATTGATTCCACGCTCAGGGGGGAGGGGGGTGTAGGAAGGATGGCTGATGGAGAGATGGAAGGAGCAGTTGCTGTGTCTTTATAAAACAGAGAACAAGGAAAGCCTGTTGGTGAGAATGGATTCCAGATGTGAGCTGATGTGTTCCTCACACAGGGCTTCTGCTGTTGACCTTGCAGTTTCTCTGGGGGTTATGAGGAGCGGAGCATCAGAGGAGGCAGGCCCCATCCATCATTTCAACTGTTGACTGGATTCTTGATCATGCTCTCTGTCCATCCATTCAGCCCACTACCATACCTCATGCTGTGCTCACACTGCTCATTAAAGAGATTTTTTATGGTTCATATCTCAACCACTCCACGGTTTCTCTATGAAATCCACAGTGTCAGTCCCAAACCTGTTAATGGAACATGGGGTGTGTGGTTTTTTGTGTGGAATGACTAAAAGATACACTGTGTATGTTTTCAATTTACATTTTAACTATATTTCTGAATAAATATATATTTTAGCACATTTACTGTAAACCAGACATTATTGTCTGCTTTTCTTTATCTTTATGCTGAATGGCCCCTCTCTATTTTTGTGTGCAGTTTTTTATCTTCATTATAATCTGGTAATACATTGCCTGTGGTTTTTTTGGTATTTTGCCAGAAAAGAGCAAATCACCAGATAGTCATCAGAAAGGTTGCTGCCATTGACACAAAGCTAGGGGTTCCTATCAGAAAGTTAGTGGGTGTAATTCCAAGTGTGAGGGATCACTCTAAACCAAGCTAGCCTGTGTCTGGATGCTGTTAAAAATTGTGGCCCCCTGGCACTGAGGTAAGTTGCTCTGTTACAAAGGTATTCCACTGATCCTGAGCTGGTCTTACTTTAAATTGCATTGAATTGAGGCTCTGTAGCACAGAAATAAACTTGACACATTCAGTCAAATCCACAGTGCAGCAGTGAGTCCCAGTGCCGGTGTGGCAATGCCTACATCACCTCATTGCCTAGGGGGTATCTGGTTGGCATGGTGGCCTGGTGTCCTTGCACTTTTCTTTCTCCAGTCAGCCTTCAGTGACTCAAAGGGCAGGCTGCAGGCATGGGGCAGCAGAGCTCAGTGTGAATCTGAGCACGTCTGTGAGCAGACCTCTCCTTCATCACTGAGCTTGCTGGGAGTGGCCAGAAACTTGACTCCACCTGCGAGGAAACTCTGTGTTCCTGGTAACATGAGGAACAGCTTGGCTGACTAGCCCTGCTGGGTCTCCAGGTAGTGGTCTCAGCACACACAGGTACTGACATGCACATACACAAATATATACCTGCACATGTACAGTGAGAGCTACTGACCCTTCACCCCCCTTGCATAACCAGTAGCCCACCAGCCTACTTACTGAAATGTCTACTTGTGCTCCTTACTGTGTACTTTGATGTATAACTGGATTGAGACATTTGCTGTAACAAGCTGCTACAACAATAGTCATATTTTTTGAGTACTGTAAATTATACTTAAAAAAAAATTCACCACTTCTTTATACCTTTGTTTGCATTAACCTTTTTCTGATGGGCCACTGTTCTGTAACCTGTCTCACACGTACATACAGCATGTGCAAATACACAGGGAGGCAGATTTACCCAGAAGGAAGACAGACACAAAGGGCACACAATCAGTTTACTTACACATAATGCACTCTCCGAAACACCCATTATGCATGCTAGTTGTCTTCCATTCACACACACACCTACATATAAACAGAGATAAACAAACACTTCTACAGCAAACGAATAATATATAGTCCTGGATAGATGCATGCTATAAGAACGGTTGTCACAGGATGAATTTGCACTGTATAGGCCCCAGTGGGCTTTTCTCTGCAGGACTCAAAACCCTCTGGTTCTCACTGCTTCATAAGTTTAAAGCATGGCCACCACCAGCTGTTCTTTAGATCTATCCAGACAGCTCAGGTCAGCATGAAAGTGGTTGAGTTAGACAGTTCATCAATAAGGGACTATTACAGAGGCTCACTGGCTAGTGGACAGGTTATCAATAAAGAATTATTACAGTAGCTAATCGTACAGCAGACATTTCATCAATGAAAAATTATTACAGTACTTCCTAGTGTGGTAGCCAGCTTATCGACAAGGAAATGCTTTTTTGCTATTTCTTTGTGTCCTCATTTTGGAGTTTCTCTTGCACTGTATAGTTTCTGAGTAAGAGGACATGAGTTTTCTCTAATATAAATATCTGAGATGAAGAAAGAAATAAATGGTTCAACCAATTTCCCATTTCTACAACAAACTTGCAAAAGCAAATTTGCGTTATCACACAAGCAAATTTGCGTTATCACACAATGCATCATGGGAGAAATTTTCAAGTGTGTGAGCAAGGCTTTGCAGAAGAAGGCAATCCAGGTAGACTGTGAGCCCTGGGCATATATAGCAGTAGAAATATATATTGTGGATGAATTTTACCCAACTAGAGTTTCATTACTTGGCTGCTTCTCATCCTACAGCAAGATTTCATATAAAATAATCTTTCATGCGTTACCCATGCAGGCAACATATCTAAATCCTAGGGACATGTTAAGGAGATTCAGCATACCTGGAGTGTAGGTAAACTAACTCTCCGCAATTCACTGCCTCTGAATTCTCTGGCCAATGAGCTCCAACATGCCTAAATGCTGTACATGCTTTTTAGTGCAGCTCACAGCCTCATATGAGTTCCTCCAGCCCCCCCACTTTTCCAGAACAACTTTTCATTTTTTAAACACTGTCAGCACTCCCCCAACATATTCTGCTCACCAGACCTCCTACACAAACAAAATGTGAAACCTGCTAAAACTGTCTAGGAAAACTGCACCTGGCATGAATTATATTGATGATTATAACATCATGAGGAATGCATGAAATTACTGAGCAGTCATCTTGGAAAAGGAGTGCTGCCTCCACTCCACTCTATCCAGTTGCACCCACCTCTTCCCCACCAGATAATGAATTACTGTGGACAACTTTGTGTTCTTTCAGGGCCTGATTAGCAGCCAAATGCAAAAGAGGGCTGAGAGAGTGACAGTGAGGAAGTGGGCATGTAAGCTTGTGACACATGAATACATGCCAGAAGTGAGAAAGGTAGGCATAGTGGTGTGGTCCCCAGCTTAGAAAGACCTCTCTACCTTTGCCTACAGGGCCATGCTAATATTTACCTAACACCACACTGACACTACAACACTTAAAGGACAAGATGTAACACGGAACCCCAATTAACTCTGGGCCTCACACTCAGATATCCACAATGTAGAAGAATAAGAAGGAACTGTATCATAAAATGAAGTATGGAACATAACACTGGTCTAGGGCTAAAAACAAACTACCTCCAACTAACAGTTTCTCAATAGAGTCATGCTTTAAGTTTTTAGAAAGTATCACAGATAAGGAGGAAACTATGCAATTATTCTTGTTCTGCACTTTCTGTGACCTGATCACATGCTGCGATATGACTGTCACAAATGAATACCTGCAAATGTGAAGGAGGCATATTTACTGGACCAACCTCACTTGAAAATTATAATTTGTATTTTTTGAGCCTTTGATTCAATTTTCAGCAGTGTATTTGAGTGCTGCTGTTAAACAGGTTTATTTTGGAGAGGCTGGGGTAGCAGGATAATGGCATGAGTGGATACTGTCTTTTAAAGGATAAGACACTAGAGGCACCTGAGACCTGAGTTTAGAGCAAATGGGCAGGGGGTCCCCTCTCCAGGTCACACTTTTCTTAATGCTACATCAAGTAACTGGTTAGAATTCCTGGGAGGAAACCCTACCTGATGAGTTATTGAATTGCTAGACCCTTAGATGACCTCTGATCTGCTCAGTCAGTGAGTGGTTGTGGTCGCTGTCTCTGTTGAAATATTGCTACAGTTAAGAAAGTTGGAGACAGAGTAGAGAATGTGAGTGCTGGGGGACTTTATGTGTCTGGTGGTATCCAGTGAGGCTGCAGGATTGGCTAGGTACCAGATGCCAGGAGTCATCCTTGGAAGCTGGAAAATCGTTCACTGCATGGTATGTACCTTGAGGTTTAGTAAACAACAACCAAACAAATGAATGCTGTTAAATTTCCTTATTCCAACTCAATGCCATTATTTACGAACGATAGACTCACATATTTCAAAGCGCAACAGTGGACACTGAAAAGACTACAGTCACCTCCAGCCATCATTACTGACTTTTTTTAGCCATATTGCCTGTAGCTCCTTGGTGGAAATTTGGCAAGGTGTCCTAATGGTACTAAGCAAAGGCTTTTCCAGTGCTGACATGCCATCTTTTAGTTAAGAGGCTGGAAAAAAACTGGAGGATGGTCACTTCTTCCCATCTGTTGATGTACTATTGCCAAGGGAACAATAAAAGGAAAACACCAGAAAAAAAATCTGGCAAAGCTGAGCAACGGTATTTAAGGTAGACCTTTAAATTTACTGGATAACTTTAATATTGTTAAAACTTTTTGAAAGGTGAAGAGCTAAGAAAAAATATCAGAGGCACTGTTTTCTGAAGGGACCTTGCTTAGGTTATTTGGAGTCTATGTAAACAACACATGAAACTGTTTGTGAAGCTAAAATCTTGTGGGAATGTTTGGGTTGTGTGGAGACAAAGGGAGAAAATCAGTGTTGTTTAATTTTTCAATACCCTGCAGAGGTAAAGGAGCAAATGGGGGCAAGCTTATCCAATAGTCCTTTGTGGCTCACCCCCTTGTGACCACCAGTCGTCTCTAGCAACCAGGCAGAACCAGAAGGACTATCCAGCAAGCTGACAGGATATTGCAATTTTGAACATTTGCTGTCAAAAAAGCCAAAATAAGGAATACAGGCTAGATGAAAAACTCCATTTTCTAGGCAAAGATGCAGGATAAGGTAGAAGAAGCAGCATGCTGATTAGGTAGGTGCCAGACATGAGCTCATGTACAAGATCCACCAAAAATATTCTGCTAAGGGATTGTTGTCAATTTTTGGTTGCATACTAAGGATTGGAACTCAACACCTGACAGTAGCTCAACAAATGGCATCTGTTATGTTTCTAATATTGCAATGTAATGATATTTCAGAAGGGAAAAAAGACAACATACATGATACATTCCAACATTTTGAAGCCTGCATGATTGTCAGCAATAACTGTAACATGTCAAACATCCATCCTCTTCACTTAGCTGTGAGGAGAACTGTTTATTTTTCAGTAGTATCAGATGTCAATCTATTCTGAGGTAAAGCTGTGGGTATTAACTGTTTTTTGAGAGGGTGGTTGTCTCTGACTGCTTAGAAAAGGAACCAGGACTTTTGCATGAAAATTAAGTATTCACGCTAAAGCTAATTCCTTTGCATTTTGCCCAGTGAGAGCTGCCACAGATGGGACTGCAGAGTGGATGCTCTTGCATTTCTTATTCACTTCTGTAGGGCATAGAATATCATATCCATGTGACATAAACATGTAAAGATGTGCAAAGAATTTTGCAGTTTTCTTGGAATATGAAAACAGAGATGGTTAAACATTTCTCAGATTATAAATATTCTTCCCTGTAAACACAGCTTTTCTTTAATGGATTGAATTCTTTCACTTCTGTCTAGAACATAGATTGCAATATTGCCTGTGGATGGTACAATCAGTAAATTAAAGGGATATTGAGAAGATTGCTTTAATAAACTTTATTTTATGGAGTAAGCAATTTACTAAAATGTGCTGTGTTCGAAGACATCAGCAACAGGTAATATTAGTAAAAGCTACTTCTGCTTGTTGCTCTGATTCTTTCTGGCTTGTGCAACTCATTTGTACTCTGTTACACTGGATGGTTAGATCACTCTCTTTACCTATAGCAATTCTTAAAGTTAAAAAGGGCAGTCAAAGCCAGTCCTGTTGTCTGTAGCTCATCCTGGTTTTTCATACATCACATCTTTGGTCTGATCAGGCAGCAAGAGGCAAGTGGACCCAGGAGAGACTTACACCTGACAAAAGAAACTCCCTTCTGGAATTAGGTTGCCATGGTGACCTTTATGATGTCCTCTCTATGGCGTCTGTGGATTCCATTTTTTGTCCATTATATGTAGCTGGGAAAGTCTGACCCTCTCTGTATAGAACATACATCTCTACCCTAACTCTGCCCATTCTGCTGTTCAATTTTACTTTGTCATTCATTTTTTTTACAGTCTTCAAAACACAAGAATGTGTTTCCTCCTTAAATTCTGAATGAATGTTGCCTTCATTTGATGACAGTTAGATGCCTAACTTGACATTCATTTAGAATGATTTCAGTATGAAAGGCTGCCACAAAACATTGTGAGGAAAACTAGACATAGCAAAGCTTGCACCTTGTCATTTACGCTTTATGGTAGCAGTAATAGCAGATATTCCAAAATACAGCTGAAGCTTAGATTTCATTTTTATTTGCAAAGTAAGGTGCAATGATCCTATATTGTTTGACATCTATATATTCATCTGTTGAAAAATCAACCTTATTGGAGAATTTTATGCTAAGTAAATGTAATATTTAGAATCTTTTGGGCACAAATTTTGTTGAATCTCTCTTGATATTGAATTGCATCAGGAGGCCTAACAGTGGAATTTTGGTCAGGGCAGAATGGAACACCTAGGCATTATCTACACACTCTGAGGAGTGTATCGTGGCTGTATGTAGGAGTATAATTCACCAGGACAACTCAAGGGTGGCGGAGATAGTACATTTGCATTTTCTTGTTTTTTTGGTCTTTATTGGATTTCATACCTCCAAAAGTTTCAAGGTGCCTTGGTGGGACAGAGCATCATAGGAAGGAATTGTCCTACTTCTGCAGCCATATTCTTTCTTCTAAACCTGTAACTCGGTTATTATTGAAATTTGATATACATGGCAACACATTACTTCAATAGTATTTGATGTTATTAGACTTAATCTGTTTTTTACACATAACAATAGTAATTCAATTTCTCTGTTTTGGCTCTGTAATAAAAACAAACATTATGGATGCTTGCAGGGACCTAAAGAGAGTGCAGCACTTATGTGAAAATGCAACCCCAAGCTCACTTAAACAATATATGAAATCTGTAAAGCACTGAGTCAGCACTGATGCTGATGTTAACGTAATTTCTGTACTTCTGAGTTTGGCTTCCAGGCTGTTCCCTCCGTGGGGTTAGAATTCTCCACAATGTTGTTTGTTTAATGCAGTTTCTCTGTTAAAAGTTGAAGCTGCCAGATGTATAATTCATGAGACCTGAAGTGGCTCCAAAGTTTCAGAGGATGTTATAAATTCTACACGATTGCCATAGGCCTCTGGGAAGTTTTTTTTTGTTCATCTCCCATCTAAATTCTGCACATGACCCTGAAGAAAAAAGCAACCCAGACGTAGTGTGTTCCAAATCAGCACTTGGACACACTGCTTAAGTGCCTTTTTTCTTGTTTCCAGTACTCCATTGTAATATAAACACAGGGGTATGGCAGTTCTCTGTCTATGTCCAGCATTGTAACAGAAAGTGTGGTATTACTGGGTATTACTGGCAATTGTAAAAGAAGAGCTTTTATATTAAGATTCAGATAAGTAATGGTACCCTCAACCCATGGAAGAGTACTTTTTCTTTGTTCAGTTCAGGAGATAGTAAATGAAGGAAATGCATACATCCTGATTAATAAGACCCCTGGGAGTTCCACCAACAGTGTCACTAGCCACGAACACTTAAAATCTCCCCCTTCACAAACCTTTTAGTAATCCTATGTCTTTCTAACATGCTCCACCTTTTAGGTAATAATATGCCCCATCTTCCAGGTAGAGAAGCAGGCAGGAGAGTAAACCAAAAATGCCAGTGAATACCCCAGATAGCCGGGCTGCATGGCTAAGTGCTCCAGAAAGGGCATACTGGCTCCAGGACACGTCACACCATCACCTCTGTGGTTTGTGACTTTAAAACCTAAAAGCTATTGATCGCCATAAACAAAGAAGTCCTGGCAGGAGTATGTTAATATTTAATATTGCAGCTCTGCAGAAGCTGTCTGAGATGTGTTTTATTTAGGTATTATTTTCTCTCTCTGCTGATTTACCGTTGGAATCGATTCACAATGTGCTGCACACAGCCCCCTCCAGTGGAAAACCCCTTGGTGGGATTTGGATCTATGCAACATGGGCAGTTTGCACCGCCTGACATATGCCCTATCTCAGAAGGAGGCTTTCGGCTATTGATTAAACATGCCTAAGAGCTATAGCTTCTCCCGCATGTTGCTGGGAATTCCCTACGTGTTTAAGTCTTGTGTGCTGAAAACGCGACCAGTCTATTATTGCTGCCTTTAGCCTCCCACATTCTGCAAGGGGTCTGTATCCAGACCACACAAGGGACAAGCAAATTAACTTTGGTGCAGACTCAAATTCCCTTGAGAAATTCATTTCATCTTAATTGCTTCATTGAAGCATCCAGCAGTATAATAAGTTTACAATATGTAAACTAGCAAGCGTATAAATAGTCCCGCTAGACAAGAACTACATGTATAGTCTGATGAACCTATGGTTTAGAGAAATCTGGTTTCTCAACCACTGGTAAGCAGGTTTTCATCTGAGCAGGCTTTTTCTTGCACCCTCCATGAAACCAACAACTGCAACAAACAGGTTGGACCTCCAGACGGGTGGGAAGGAATTTGCTGCTTCAGAACTGTTTCAAGTGTTTTTGTTGGGTTTTGGTTCTTTTCCATCTATTGCTCTTTTACTGCCTGTTTCAGCACTTTGGCTACTTGGGTTGGCTTGGTTTTGTTTCCATCCAGTCTTGAAATAGGCTGCTGGATCCTCCTCAGACAAAGAGGCCTTCTGTTTAATGGAAGTTTGGGTAGAGCCGGTAAAATCAATTTACAGGCATTGAGAGTTTTTTTAATGGTGGTACAGCAATCCCTTGGTATCAGAACTGTCTTATTTCCAAATTTTCACTATAATGGTTGCAGTAGCTGTTGAAAATTAATACCTAAATATCAGTATCCATATGGAAGCTTAGCTATAATGTGTTTTTATACAAAGCTTTCCCCAAATAAAAAGAATCAAAACACAAATGATAACACAAATAAATAAACAAATAAATACTATATAGTACTGTACAGTGTACTGTAATATAAAATATAAGTAGTGTAAGAAACCATGCTGTATACTCATAAATTTATCTGAAGTTCAAAAAAGTGTTCACACACTGGTGTCTCATCTGTTTCCACCGGTTTTCTCCTGAATCTTGTGACTTGCTTTGTTTGTAGCATCAATGCATTTACTGTGATTTAAGCTGAATAATTCTGTTTTTTTCTTTGCATTCTATGAATACCCACTAAAAGTTGTTAGCCTAGGTTGCTTAAATTATCTGTAACTTACTTTACAAAAATTTTTTTTAACTTGTTTATTTGAATGCTGCTGGTGACAATAACATGCAGAATGTCTTATTTTGTACATATTGTACTATTAATGGCAAATTAATGACAAAATTAATTAATTCTTATTATTTTTATTGATCACAGAAATATATACAGGCAGAGACAGTACACTGAGACTTCATTTACATCATTTACATACAGAGAGGGGCTGAGGCTCAAATGATTAGAGAGTGTCACAGGGTCACACGACATTGTATAATAATTTTTGGAAAAGTGTCCAGACATTCCAAAATTGTTTCAAAGTTTTGTGCAGGTCAAATTGTAGTTTTTCAAGTGGGAGGAAGTTAAACACTTCACACATCCAGATATTTACAGAGGGAACTTCATTTGCAGACCAGAGCTTTAAAATACATTTATTAGCTGTGTCAAAACAGCTTATGTTCCAAAACCTTATCAAAAACAGAGTTTGGGTTGCAGTTTAACAGCAAAGTAGAGGTTATTCAGTCAAATATCACAGTGAAGGTCTTTTTCCTACTTGAGTAATCTTCTTTATAATAAGTTTGTATTTTGTCACAGTCCTATAACAGGTGTAACAAAATACCAGTAGCAGCTTTACACTTAAAGTACATCTGTGATGTCCCTGGAAACATCCTATGGAGACACACTAGGGAAGGTAGATTCTGTTGATGAACTTGAAGTTTTTGCTGCTGTATGATTAGGGAGGTGCAGGCATTACGTGTTTTCTAATTAAATAACTGGTGTCTACAGTGTTTTGTTATGCTGAAATCACAGGTTGATAGTTATATAGGTGTTTTCAGATAAGCTGAGAGTGCATTATTATTATGATCTTTTACCCAATTTAAAATAATGGGAAATAGGCATTCTGTATCTAAAATTTTGGTATCTGAAGCATTTTGAGGGACTATTTGATTCAGATACTGAGGGATTGTTGTACTGCTGTGATTACAATTTATACCTGTTTTAATTACTGTCACATTTTTATTAAAACAGTGTAGTTATGTAATTACCTTTCATTTTGTATATTTTATTGAGTCCATCTGAGCTTTCTGCATGCATATGGTTATTCTGGGACAGGACAGGGAAGAAGGTTCATTGAAAAACCATTTAATCAGTTGATCAATCAGTCAACCAGTCAGCACTTAAACTAATAAGTTCACATTTGACACATTGATTAGTACACAGGACAAGTGTCATCACTTGATGATCTGTTTAAACTGAAACAGGAACTTCATTTGTTTATGTGGCTGTGGGTGTGACTGTGAGTCACAATTCTAAAAGTCTACATTGTTGTAAGGGATTACTCTTCAGGTGTCAAACAATTGTTGCAATGCTCACATCTTTTCCAGGGCGTCATTCATCCTGCAGTGCTCTCCTGTATTCACCTTCCAAACATGGTGCTTGCCTTGACCTGGAACTTACCTTTTAGTCTTGCCTTCTTCTTAACCTTCCCTCATGATGTTCACTCTATGTTTCTGCCCACTCTGCATTTCAGCCTGCAAGTCTGGTACCTACAAGGCCTCATCTCTAGATCCTCATTGTTTGAAGTGCCCACCTCACAGCTACACCACCCAGGAGCAGGCGTCTGAATGCCCCTGTGAAAGGGGTTATTACCGAGCTGATGTGGACCCTCGCTCCATGGCTTGCACCCGTAAGCTGATATTGCACACCCACACTCCCTCCCTTCCATGCGCCCCAAAGTTTTAAATGCATCAGGCAGAGGAGTGAATGTTATGGATAAATTTGGGGTCACTGCTACAACCACTGAATCTGTGTAACAAATAATCGGATGCTTTCCTTCAGAGAGAATTTCCAGTGGTATGTTATAATAGACATGACAGATGATGGATTTTAAAAAGGAGACACACTCTGGGTGTGTTTGAGTCAAGTTGATTAATGTTTTCAGCTTTTTCAACAAGTAACACAAATAATTACATGATAGCAATATTAAAGTCAAGATTTTTTTTCCATTTATTAGAACTCAAAAGGACTGCAGTCGGTGGAATTTGAGAAATTTGTCTAGACAACCCAAACTGCTAGAAAGCATTGAAAAAGCAGTAATCTAATTATTTAGATTTTGGGCGTAAATCACGCCTCCTCACTGACACACAGCAACAGAGCAACATGCAACTCCTGAAATGAGAGTTCTGCCTTTTATTTTCCTCTTGTCACAATAGGGAAACATAGCTCCCGTCTCATAAGAACAGAGGTCCATCTGGATAAATTTCAATATTCAGCTTCCATCTCTTATTTTAACTGCACATGTATACATTAGCCCACGTCTGCTGAATCGAAGAAAACACCCTATGTTTGCAAGCTGGTTTTACATTTATTCATTTTTCTGTTGTTTTTCTCCAAACAATACATTGTAAAGGGAACCTGCATGACAGGAAAGGACCCTTACCACTAATACTGATGAGGAACAGTTTTCTCAGAAGAACTTTAACTGCATTCTCACAGTGTTGAGACCTCTTGATCTGCAGAAAGATTACAAATGAGGTCCTGTTCCTATTTTCCCAAAGATAAATAAGGAGCTGCATGTTTTTATTACAGTTATTTAACATTCATTTTACAGATACTGTCATCTGAAGGGTTTGACCAACCATGGCTTACAGTGTGATATGTGAAGAGCGATTAACCTTGGCTATAGATATGCAGGAAATCAGCAACAGGTTTAGCCAGTTAATGACCACTCTACCTTGATTTCAGTACCATGCTGACCCAAGGAGGTGCTCTTCCCCATTAAATTTTAACTTCAGTCTCCTGACTGTAGGACTGTAGCATTATGTAGCACTGGTGTATCTCAGATCCAAGCTAAATGAGAACACTGCATAAGACCTCCTTACAAGTGGTACAGCAAAGAAATAAAGTGGGAGGGCCCTGTTTTATGTAAAGAGATGAGAAAAGGGCATTTGGAAGAAAAAAAGTTAGCACATATTGACTCATAAAACCTTTACTCATTCCAGCTTTCTCCTTTGCTTTGTTTCTTTCCATGCATACATATTTGGGTATGTTTGTGCTTCCGCGTGTATGTGTATATGAATAATGAATATGCTGGCATCTCTGTGTGTGTGTTTGCATGTATATGCTTTACTGTGCCTATTTGTGTTGTCTCAGGGCCTCCTTCAGCACCAGAGAGCCCAGTCTCCACTGTCAATGAGACATCAGTGGCCCTGGAGTGGAACCCCCCTCGCGACAGTGGGGGTCGTGGGGACATTACCTACAATGTTTACTGCAAGAGGTGCCCTGGGGACGGTGTGTTGTGTTTGCCCTGCAATAGTGGAGGAGGTGGTGGGCCTCACTTTATTCCACGCCAGTTTGGATTAAGCCTCCCCCAGGTGTTGGTGACGGACCTCCAACCCCGGACCAACTACACCTTCAGTGTGGAGGCACTGAATGGGGTGTCTGACCTCAGCACCACCCCTCGCCAAGTGGTCTTCCTTAACGTCACCACCAGCCAGAAAGGTAGGTCTTATCACACCGAGATCCCGCAACACTCCACTCATTAGCCAGTAGAGTCTCCTAAGCAGGTGCCATTTTCTGAAGTCACTTTTGGATAAATTGATATACAACCAGGCCGCTGTTGAGATTTAGAATTGATACTTCTGAGTCATCAATCATACTTACACCAGTAAGTATTGTGCTGAGTCGCTTTCAAACTGACACTTGTACACATAGTTTGAGTGTTAGTGATGAGTATAAAATTTTCAGCTCTGTTGATCTGTTACAGCTGGACTGTTTCATCCAGCACCTCATGCTCCGGGGTGAACCACAATACATACCTAACAGTGCACAAATAAATGGAGGAAATGAGCGATGAAAGGCTTTGAGCCTGTGCTACACAAATTAGTATATTTATAATCTGCTGCTGAAAGCCTGACATAAGCGTTAAGAGACTGGAAGTTTTAGTTACACTGTACAAATATAAGTATTTTCACCATACGCTAGCATCATGCTTTTTGCCATCTTTTGATGGCTGTGAGTCACCTTTAAGTATTTCCTGCTGAAGGAGCTCTTTCCTGTTGGATCACATCATTAATCCACTTGAGCACTTTAATGCCACCATCTCCAAAGAAGGCCTTTGAGGAACAGCATTTTTTGCTAGAGTGCCCAAGGCTTTAACAGAGCTCCTTGGGTTCTAGAGGGTAGTTTAGTCTCAGTCTCCCAACACTGTATGTAGGATCACACAGCGCTTCATATTCTGTGAAGTTTTAGTGGAGTGATGTGCTTATTTGAAATCCCCACAGTTGCTATTGAGCTGTAGTTGCCTATAGACTGCGCTGTGCATTGTATGTATGAGTGGTGGCCAATATGGGGTACTGTGCATAAGATAAATGGATTTTACATCACTATTAAAACTTAGTAGAAGTGTATGGGCGTGCATATGTTTCCGTCACTTCAGGTAATTCTTGCCAGGTACTTGTGATTGAGTGTGTAAACAAATCTCAGCCAAATTATTCAGTGCAGGATGAAATTTCTCCTTGAAGTATTTGCTGCCTCCTTTGGCACTGTGTGGTGGACTTCCTGAGCCAGAGTCACTCTTCTCACCTCTCTGGGAGATTGGAAGGTGCAGGGATGCTAATTCACCCCCTACCCCCACCCAAGGAGATTCAATATCCCGCCTCCCACGCCCACCTTCTCAAGCTCCTCCACTATTTAATTAGGAGTGAGATGAATGCTCCTCCCTCCACTGCTGTGATCAGTCTCACTCAGTCTTGTTCTGTCTCTCCCCCTGCCCTATCTAATCCCCCTATCCCCAGTGAATGTGGTCTTGAAGGAGAGAAAGAGCAGGGACAGCATCACTCTGGCCTGGCAAGAGCCTGACCAGGCCGTTGGCACAGTTCTGGAGTATGAGGTTATATATTATGAGAAGGTAGGATCCTCACTAATTCCATGTGATGACTCTTGAATCCCTTCCATGTCATGATCATGTCAATGAAGCATACACACTGATTGTTCTCCTGGGAATTCCTGCGCCAATGTGTGTCACAAAACCAAAATAACTATCTCCTCCTGCGTTCTCATGTAATTTTTTAAATGTTCTCCGCATATAGCATGTTCTGTATGAGAAGGAAAATTCAGGCCAAATAGCTTTCAATTCCCTCCCTCCTTAATGGATTTTGTAAGACATTTAATGTATAATATAAAAGGATATGAATCAAAATAGTTCAGTCTGACTCATAACTTGACATGACAAAAATGTTTCAAATTGAAGCATTTTGAATACAGAAATGTGTCCAAGAACTCAATCACAAACAGTAAAATAAAATTCATTGGGTAATGATTGTTATGCTATTTTGGTTACCCTCACAACAGAAGGACCTTTAAGCAAAATTCTACTATGATGATATGTTTTTTACAGCACTTATTCAGCATGTCTCGAATGTGAAATTTTATACTTATGCATGCAAAATGAGCTGTTCTATTCTGTTTGTTTGTAGAAGCCTCTGAAAAATTCAATTACCTACGGGCTTCAGTTTAATGAGTTGTTTATTGTATGTGAATCCGTGCATCACAGGGAGGACCCGTAGTTCTTGATCTGTGAAAGCAATCAAGTGAGAGGAACATCTGTCTAATCAACAATGCTGAAATCAAAGAAAAATACATGTTAGAACACTGGAACACCACATAAACACATTTCCCGTTGGCTTCGGCAGGCCATCATTGCCTGTTAAATTACAGGCTTCCCCAAGGTACACACATTCCAGTTATGAGAATTCAGATTCATGCGGAATTTAATTTAATTCCCTTTTAATACCCCTACTTTGATCTGTGAGGCATTTCTTCAAATATAGGAATGAGTTTGGATTTTGTGTGCCTCCCAACAGCTGAATCGTGCAGGACATTTACATTCACTTTTATTCATTTAGCAGAAATTTTCTCCCAAAGCTACTTACAATGATTATTAACTGGTATTTATGTGATGCCTTTACCAAAGTACAGTGCCAGGTATACCGCAATAAACAACAGACAGTTACTCACGCATCTATACAACATATATCTGTGAGTGTGAAAGTGTGAAGTTATTGGCATTTGTCCCCTATGTTTCTTTGGTGTTTACTGGTCTATTTTTTTTTAATTAAAGGTTGAACTAATACATAAATACTGAGGTTCTTATGCATGTTTTGTTTCTGAATGTCCAAAGTCCATGATGCGGTCATGGGTACAATAGGAAGGAGCTGAATAAGTGCATATCAACAGACATACAGGATTTTACAGTAGTAGTTCTCTACTTTAACCTATTTTGTGCTGCAGACTGGAGCATACATTAAAATTTTTTTTCACAGACCAGTAATCAGTTATTCCTCAGTAGCTATAATACAGGAAAATACAACATAGCTTTTGGAGCAGGAAGGATTAAGTCCTCTCGAACTGTAAGGACTTTTTTTAGCTTTGGCAATTCTGTGAGCCATAATATATGTTGCTATGTTGCCCTCAATGCAGCTATGTTTCTGGACAACACCTGAACACCTGCTATGCTTGTGTTTTTTTCTTTAAAAAACTTCTACTAGTTTCTCTTTGTGAGTTAGGTGCTTGGTTTCTAAATGCGAAAGAAGCCTTGATGACTTCATCCTTCGGCAAAAAAATCCATACTTTATGTATGACTAGCTGAGTTACCCAGCGTTAGCAGAAAGTAGTAATAGTAAATAAAAGTAAACAGTAATAAGACATTACATATCTCCAAACTGTTTTATCCTTATAGTGGTTGCATTAAGTACATAAATATTGTTAGTGCTGTTAAACAAGTGGATGCTCAGAGAACGACACACTGGTCATCGTCCAGTGGATATATGTCATCAAACTTGCTGTTGCCAGTTCATGTCATCCCTCCAGCCTACTCCACCGGTCACCCCTCCCTGGTGTGTGTGTGTGTGTGTGTGTGTGTGTGTGTGTGTGTGTGTGTGTGTGTGTGTGAGTGAGAAGTGATCCATTTGTCATCATCTTGACAAATTAGCTGGAAACTTCTTGGAGGCATAAGTCATAGTGTACCCCTGTGTGCATGTGTTTGTGTCTCTGTGTGTGTGTGAAAGATAGAGAAGTGGTCTGTTTTTTCTTCATTTTGATAAATTAGCTGGGAAATGTTTATAGTGGTGTGTATGTGTGTGTGTGTGCACATGTGAATCTGTGTGGGTTTGACTACACACAAACCTTACTTAGGGTGAGATTTAGCTTGTGCGCCAAATTTCAAATCTGTGGCTTGAAAAGCAAAGCTGTGCATAAAGAACAAACAGACTAAGAGACAAACAGATTCACCTTTATGGCTATAGAGATGAATCTTACTGGAATTAAAAATTGGTTTGCTTTTTTAGTCTTGTCAGATGCTCCATTACCTTCATTGTTTCTTTTACGTGAGCAGCCCACAAAAACCTGTCAATTAATATTTTCCGCAGACCATTCATATTTTGTGTATGTATTGTGCACAAGATGAGACAAAAAACTAGTTACATCCAGCTTATACATAAGTTGTGAAGCTTATATTGTACAGATTTTCTATGAACTGGAACTAATTACAGTAGCTCATTACATTAATGATTGCAAAACTCTGCCAATCACAAAACAGTACTGAACTGAATGTAGACACAAATTTTTTTATTTATTTTTAATCAACAGATATGTTTTTCTTTGAATGTCTTAAAAAATACATATCATTAACTCTACTGTGCTACCCACAGAAATATTTAATCTATTTATTTTTATATTTATTTATCAAGTAGTCTTTCTGGGTGCCGGCAATGCAGCTTCTATCGCTTCTTTTCAGTCCACGGCCTAATTTTTGAGGACCTCGGTTATAGAATAATTAATAAAAGGAACCTGCATATTTATGTTGTGTTGTGATAACTCATGTAAAATACTAAAGTAATTGTGTCGTATTTGGTGATGTTTTTCCATAAATGGGTGTCACTTTTGGGGCTTAGGAATGTATAAAAAACTTTAACTATTGAAACTAATGGTAATTTATCTTATTTATAGCGGATTGCAGTATGAAGTGTTGCTCAGGAGTTCATTACATTTTTAAAGCTTTCCTCATAAGCATGCTTGCACATTTGTGTTTCTACTAGTGGAAAGTTCTCGTCAATTATTCATTTTTTTCTATTTACCGGTTTATTTTGGTTTTCTTGTTTATCTATTCTTGTTTTCTTATTTATTTATTTATCTGTCCTGCCAACTACCTCATTTTGTCTGTCTTGTTCCTTGCTGTCATGCTATG
This sequence comes from Arapaima gigas, assembly GCA_900497675.1. Taxonomy (NCBI): domain Eukaryota; kingdom Metazoa; phylum Chordata; class Actinopteri; order Osteoglossiformes; family Osteoglossidae; genus Arapaima; species Arapaima gigas. Next base: position 624,518 of record UFQX01000161.1, on the reverse strand, counting down.
TGTTTAGTGTACTGTGAACTATGGTTCTAGAGGAACGGCATTTTATTTTCTCTTCCACATGCGCATAAGGCAGAATGACAATGAAGATAAACCTTGAACCATCAAGCCTATCTTTCTGGTATGATGGGATTCTGGGCAAACTTACTTATGTTTTAATTTTATTTTATTACTTCAGAATCAGAGGGACCAGAACTACACAGTGCTGAAAACCCGGTCCAATGTTATGACTGTGGATGGTCTAAAGCCAGGCACTACGTATGTCTTCCGAGTGCGGGCACGAACAGATGGAGGCTATGGCAATTATGGTGGTGAGATTGAGCTGGAAACCAGTCATGAAGGTGGGTGGGTGTCTTCCTTTCATTGCCCCTCTTCAACTACACTCACCTTTCCTGTCACCATGCATCTGCAACACCTCTAGTTCCCACTAGCATCTTTGTCCTGTTTTATTACTCTGTGATGTACGAGGCCAGAATCATAAGGTGGATGTGTGATGTGTCTGTAAAAGATAGGATCAGAAGGAAGGAACTGCAGGATAGGGTAAGTGTTGAACCTAATGGATCCATTTTACGTAGGCAGTGTCTTTGTTCATATGGCTGTGCGAAGTGTGAGATGATGATAGGGTCAAGAAGTACATCTATCTAGCTGTTAAAGGAAGATAAGCAAGAGGCAGGTTAAGGAAGTAATAGAATGAAGAAGTGACCATGGACATGAAGAACATGAAGCTGACAGTTGCAGATGTGCAAAATTGACAACACTGGAAACATGGGATTTGGAGGAAAACAGCCAACCTGCATTCTGGAAAAATACTGTAAAATTGATGATGATGATGCATTGATGTGGACTGTGTAGTATTAGGCTGATTTTTCTGTATTGGGCTGTATGTGAGCTCTGTCAACAATAATATAAATTCATATGTAAGAGCCACATACTGTACATCTAGCCGTTTTCTTTAACTGCTGGTTCCTGATCAGCCTTCAGTGGTCCAGGCCTATTCTGGAATCGCTGGGCACCAGCTTATGAAACAACCCCTGAATGGAATTCCAGTCTATTGTAGGGTGCAGTTATATTATAACAAACCTGGTATATAGCTTATTCCTCCAAGTGCACTACCTGACCCTGGATTCAGAACCATGCCTCTGGATCCCAGTGTCCCCAGGTGATCCTGTTTGCAGCCTTCTCCTCCCAGTATTCCTCATTATCTGTCACACGTGGTGATCTTCAGCAGTGACACATTTTGAGTTTTCTACCATTTCAAGCCTTCTTTTTAATAAACCTGGTTCTTTTTCTTATCCACTTTGCTTGTTGTATTTTTTTTGTCATTTAAGCCTTCGCTGATCCAAGGCCCCGCTTGAGAGCACTTCAACCAAACACTATGCTCTCCAAACTAGTTATTGTTCTCTCCAATAAAATCAGGTCCTGCAAGGATTTTTTTACAAAGCTAATTTGCATGGATTTGCAGATTTATCCTGTGTGGAGCTCACGCTCTGAGAAGAAATATCTCTTGTTAGAAGCCGTTTCATTATCTCTCAGAAGAATTTTATGCACAAATATCACTTTAAGATACCTGACTGAATGTCTGAAATGGGTTGACTCATTCAAGATGCAGCTTGGACAGTCTGCTGCTAGTACTAATATTATTATTGTTATTATTATTATTGTTGTTGTTTTTGTTGTTGTTGTTGTTGATAATAATAATAATTAATGTTACTCAGTTAAGTAATGATCCATTATCAGCTGAACAGTATTCTAGTTAATCTACATCTAGGACTGCAGTCCTTTGGATTAATATCTGCCTGTTTCACAGATATGTTGGCTATGGGTGACCCAAATCAAGCCACCATCCTGGCCGCATCCATTGCTGGCGGTGTGGTCCTACTCGTGCTCCTGGTTACCTGCTTTGTTGTCAGTGGCAGGTGAGAACCTTTACTTTCTAGGTCACTAATTCTCTTCCAAATATACATGTAAAATGATAGCATTTTTTTGCATGTTTCATTATAGAATGAATTTGTTTAATGAACTGTTGTGGTTGAAAATTCATTTCTACGAAATATGCCTGAACAAACTACCATTGCATTCCAGTTAGCCTTGTAGAAATCAGTAAATGAATGTACATATAGCAGAAATCCTATTTTTGCTCCGTTGTAAAATGTGACCTAGTTAAATGAAATTGCTGTTCCTGCCCGGGTTCTTATTGATGTCTCATATTGTACCTTTAATGGACAGCCAAGGTGATTGCCTGTGTGGCTGACTGTTGTATACTTGTATACTTTACTGTATACTGTATACTTTATCGATTACACAAGCTCTAACCCCACACTGAACGCATACACACACACTCACACTCATGAACAGATGCACACAAATGGAAATGTAGACACATAAAGAAACAAAGGTATACAGCCTCCTTACACATGTACAGCAGTTGGTTTGGTTTATGGTTATTATAGTTTAAATGTGTTCTGGCTTTAGTTTTATCATCAATGAATTTATTTTAACATTCATGATGGACAGAGAAGAAGGGGAGGGAACATGAGGCAGAGGATGTCAGGGAGTGATGGAGAAGAAAAGATTAGATGCAGAATGAAAGAGGGAAAGTAAACATGGAGAGAAACAAGTACTGTAGAAAGAAGAGACATCAGGTAGGAGAGCTTTGAGAGGAATGTTGTTGTGATGCAAACAAGGCAAAGTGTTGAATGTGTGTGCATTTTTGCACGTCTACTCCCTTTAAACATAAAATGAATGGTACCTGCATGTGTTTGTGCTTCTCCTGGACATTGCTGCAGATCAAACATGATATTTTAGTCAATAAGAAAGAGAAAAGGCAATGGACAGAATGGTTGTGGGTTGGTTGATGTAGAGAGGGCAGAGAAGAGAGGGACAGATGAGAATGAGCCACAAGATAGATAGTGAGAGATGGAGTATAATGGAGAGGAGCAGCAAACAAAAATAAAAGTGACCTTGTGGAAAGTTTGCTGTAGAGCTACTTTGGCACCAACCAACACAGCACCTGTGTTTTTGTTTGTTAAAACAGCCACAATGCCAGACAACATGCTATCATTATGCTGTTATGGATTTTAATTATATACTTAATTAATCATAAAACAATTATTTCTTTCCTATTAACTCATGTTATTTCTTTTCTTTTTAATTTTTTGAGAGGTCTGTAGGTCTTAGGGGAAATATCTTACTTAAGAGCTTTCCAGAAGATCCATTCCTAAGACCATTTTCTTGGACACATTGCTACCTGAAGACCTGTGCAGTCTTTTGTTTTGCTGTCATTTTACATTGTTTTACACTTTTTTTAACATCCATGGCCATCATAGATCTCTTGGATCCTGGTTTTACACATTTCAGTTTTTCAGTGTAAAACAGGAAACCCTCTCAAGATTTAAGAGTACATTATCTTTTAATCCCAAATGCGAATTACAGTGATGCATGCAAGATATGTGGGCTGGTTGTATTGTGGGCCAGGACAAACAGTTTAATAGCAGGCAGTCCTTTAGCAATTTGCTCTAACAGGCTATTCTTTCGAATAGGTCCTTGTTCTTGTCAATTAGTTTCCAAGCTTTAAAAGTGGGGGAATAGCCCAGTGTTTCAGAGCATGACAGTTTTAGGTCAGTGATCTGAAAGCTTGTTTTCAGTTTGTAATGGGAACGGCAAAACATGCCTAAATGTGTTTGGAACAAGAGTATCCCAAACAACGTATGCTAAACGGGAACCCCATACAGTGTGAAATACTGGTTAGAGCTAGACAAGACATTGAGGCACAATTTTCCAATGCTTGGCTACCTTTTCAGTCCTTTTTCCAGCTTACTTTTTTTCTTAGAGTATAAGTGTCGTTCCTGATTACTCTTTTTTGTCTTACAGAAAGGATGAACCTAATTCTCTTTGCAGTACATGTACATTTTTAGTACATTTGGATTTGAATTTCACGTTTTTCTTCCTAACACTTTTCTTTCTACTACTTTCTCCTTTCAGTCATTACAGCAAGAATGTGGCACATCAATTCAGAGAATAGTTATGTACTACTTTTCTTTGTAAAAGTGAAATTATGTTGAGTGTGCACCTTGTTTGTACATACTGGTAAATCATATGTGTATAAATTTGCATGAATGCATGCATGTCTTTTTATGCATATTTTGAAGCACAAACAATACATCAGCAGCTACTGAACATCTGAAGACACAATGAAAATGTTTGCTTACACTGCACTGAGCATGAGGAAATAAGATGAAAAGAAGAAGGGAGATGAAACATGTCGTGATGCTTTGTAGTGAATTTCACCTCACAACCTCTTTGTCTTGTGCTTTTAGAGTGTGGAGCTGAGCAGTTCTACATTAGACTGCATTCCCAAACATAAAGACAAATATACCTTCCTGGTTTTATTTATTTATTTGCAGCTTTTTGGCATTCAATTTGCTCAGATCATTTAATTATTTCCAGCACTATAAAATTCAGTGAAAATGTAAGTACACCCCATGTGAAGGTGCGTGTTCAACATATTTGCATCTCTGGATATTTTATCTTCATTTTAACAACACTGATAAAGGTCATCTAATTTAACAAATAATGAAAATTATATTTTGCAATCATATATTTCACAAAAAAGTTAGAAATGCAGTTGCCTAATGTAGGAAAAATAAGTATACTATATATTTGGCAGAAATCACTTCTTAGAGGCATTTCTTCTAATTGTGTATCAGTCTCCCACATCAGTTTGGAGAAATTTGTTCCTGCTCCTTCTCACAGAACTCTTTCCACTGTGTGCTATTCAAGGGCTTTCTTGCATGTTCTGCCTGCTTCACATCCCCCTTCAGTGTGTGTAAGGGGTAAAGATTTGGGTTTTGACTTGGCCAGAAAAATAGTCTTGAATTTCTTATTTTGGAGTCATTGTTTTGTGGAGTTCCTTAAGTGTTTTGAGTGTTGTTGCAAGGCCCACTCATAGTTCGAAGTCAGCTTTTTGACAGATGGCCTCACATTCTCCTCTAGTGCTCTCTGCTACATTGTGGAATTCATGGATGGCTCAATAACAGCAAGCTTGCCAGTCCTCAGGCAAAATTCTGCCTCATCCATAATGCTTCTGTCACCAGAAAATCAAAGAAAATTAAGTGGTATGAGATTTTCACCAAACATGATGTTTGGCATTGTGGCTGAACAGCCTTTTTCTTAACCATCCAGAGCACATTGTCCTGATTTTTGTTGTCTGGCAAGCTTCATTGATACTTGTATGTTTTAACAGCAGATTCACAATCTGGCAATACAGCAATTCCTTGTTATCACAACTCTATATCTGAATTTTTGCTTAAATGGCTCTTGAAAAATCATACCTATACATCAGTATCTGAATGGAAACTTTTGCTATAACAAGATCTGTGGAAGAGGTGCTCAACTCTGAATCTAAGTTGAATAAGCTCTGATGCTAACATCCACAAGAATATTAGCAAAACTGCAAAAGGTGGGTGTAGATGCTGAATTTATGCTATGACAAATTTTTATTTGAAGCTTTAAAAAAATCAAAATATACAGTACTGTGCAAAAGTTTTAGGTAGGTGTGGAAAAATGCTGCAAAGTAAGAATGCTTTCAAAAATAGAAGTGTTAATAGTTTATTTTTATCAATTAACAAAATGAATGAACAGAAGATAAATCTAAATGAAATCAATATTTGGTGTGACCACCCTTTGCCCTCAAAACAGCATCAATTCTTCTAGGTACACTTGGCCAAAGTCAGGGATTTTGTAGGATTATAGTCAGGTGTATGATTAACCAATTATACCAAACAGGTGAGAATGATCATCATTTTCATATGTAGGGTGAAACAGAGTCATTAACTAAAACAGAAACAGCTGTGTAGGAGGCTTAAAACAGGGTGAGGAACAGCCAAACTCTGCTACAAAGGTGAGGTTGTGGAAGACAGTTTCATGTCACAGGTCATACACCATGGCAAGCCTGAGCACAGCAACAAGACATAAGGTAGTTATACTGCATCAGCAAGGTCTCTCCCAGGCAGATTTCAAAGCAGACTGGGGTTTCAAGATGAGCTGTTCTGAAGAAGCACGAGGTGATTAATTGATAAAAATAAATTAACACTTCTATTTTTGAAAGCATTCTTACTTTGCGGTATTGTTCATACCTGCCTAAAACTTTTGCACAGTACTGTAAATGTACAAATACTGTACCTAGTGTGCTGTAATAAAATACTGTATGTATTGTGCTAAACTTTGTGTTCTGTTGTGAATTTATCCAGACAGACCTGCATGTGCATGGGTGTTATCAGATGGTTCTGCCTCTTACACTTTTGATTGTGCTTTTCACCACATTTATTGCACAACCTATTTAAATGCTGGTTATGTGAAAGAAGCAATACATCAGGTTATTTGGCACATGTCTTTTCAGCGTCTTCTAAGACTGAACTGGGGCTGCAAACCCTGCGCATGTGCCCTCTTATCTCCTGTGTGTAATGCAGTGACTAATGTGAAATGTCCTGTACTGTACATACTGCTCCATGCAGTATAAATATGCAAATTAATGACAACATTAAGTGTCTTCTAAATGGGTAGCTGGTGTTTAGTGTTTATCAGGCTGAAGTCATGGGTTGATGGTTATATAGGTGTTTTTTCTGATGGGTTGGGAGTGAATTATTTATTTACTCATGTTTTAAATAAAGGCAAACATACTTGGGACTTGCAAAATTTTGGATCTGACACATTAGGGTTAGAATATGCTTTTGTCAAAATGTAAGAATCAATTTTTCAATAGTGCATATCCTTATTCACAAGACTGTATAAAAGGAGGCTTAGAGGAAAAACTGATTTTTCTTTGTTGTGCAATACAAGCCAATATGCAGTCATGTGTAAAAATTTGAGTATTTGGGGTAAAATATGTTAAGACCTGTTTTGATCTAGTAATGTCTGGAAAGGGTTACAGTCACAAGGCTTTGAACTTCAACCAAACTGGTCAGTGCTATATAAACCAAATAGAAAAAGTTGGGGACAGTGATAAATCTATTGTGGGATAACCATTGTGTCAAAATATCTCTACAAGAAATGACAGCGAAATTAAAAAACTCTAGAATAGCATTGTGGGAGCTGCAAGCCTCTCGTTATTTTAGTCTGAATGACTGTGCAATAATGGGATACATGGAGGATTATCAAGATGGAATCTACTGAAAAGATAGTACAGAAAGAATTTGAACAGGTTGCCAGTAAAATTTGCCAAAAAGCACCTGGATTACTTTTACAACTCATTGGAAAAAATGATTTGTGGATAAATAAGTGGTTTATAGCCTGGTGCAAGGACAACAATTTGTCTCTCATTGTCAACAAGACCAAGGACAGGATTGTTGACTTCTGAAGGATTTGAATTGCTCACACTTCTCTGTACATTAGTGGATCAGTGGTGGAGCAGTTCCTGGGAGTGCGCCTCTCCTGGACCAACAACAAAACACACTTTGTGGGGAAAAAAGCACAATAGCATCTCCACTTCATGAAGAGACTGAAAACTGGACTTCTACCCCCATCCTCACCAGTTTCTATAAGTGTGCCATAGAGAGAATCCTGACCTCCTGTACCTTGCCACCATTTATTTTTATTGCTGCCATCTGGGCAACTCTATTGCAGCTTGAGGGCCAAAACCACTAGTCTTCCAAAAAGTTTTCTACCACAGGCTGCTGAACTCTGTCATCTCAAGCCTCATCACCACCACCATTCCTGATCATGACCACTGACTGTTCGCACAGCTGCACTATATATCATGTTTACACATTTCTTTACCTTTTTTATTTTTTTTACCTGTTTTACATTTACCTGTCTCTTTATATCTACATTTTTTCATATTTATCTTATACTTATCTATATTTATATTATCTTATTTATTTCTCTATGTTTACGTTTTCTGTTAAGTGTACTGTGCACCATGGACCCGAGGAACTTCATTTTGTTGTCCCTTGTATACCTCTTGTATAAGGAAGAGCAACAATAAATGATTCTTGATTCTTAAACACTAAATGTACAAACCTGCAGAATGTTTACCCATCTGTTTATGAAAGGAAACTGTCATGCAGCAAGACAATATTCAGTCAACATTAGAAAGACTGAAAAGAACTTAATTAAATTTTTTAGGTGGCTTGGACAATGTCTGCAGTTAAAAGTGATCAAGAGGTGGTGGCAGAACCTGAAAAGAGCCTTCATACTCAAAAACCAACTGCTAAGGCAGTTTTCCATGAAGGAGTGGGTCAAAATTTGACACCCAGGTCAGCAGCTACAGGAGATGTTTAGGTATGTCTACTGTGTATTAGTCTAAACATTTTCTTGGTCATGGACTTCTTCAAGAATGTAATGAAAGCAAAAGACCCCTCTGAGTAAAATATGCATAAATTGAACAAAATATTGCACTCACACAGTTTTCTTCCACATAAAATTGTTATATACATTGTGATAATTTTATCTGAAATTTGTGTTAATTTGTGTTATTCTGAAAGAAAGCCTGGGTTTCACAGACCCTAAGAAGTCTGTTGGCTCAGGTTAAGAACTAGATCAGTGTCTGAATAAGTTAACTACATGAATTCTATTGAGACAAAAGTTCTAAAGTTCAGAAGCAGACTATACTGATGAAGAGTTGCATTCCTAAATTGACTGCACTTTAAATCTGTCTGCTTTGTTAAAAAGAGCCTCACATCTGGTGGCATCAGCAGATGCAACTGCTCACTGAATTGCTCCTTTCTTTCGATTGCTTCCAGCTTGTCTTCCTCAAGGAGCAGTTAGCTGACTGTGTAGGTCTGTGTATCCTGCATGTTCTTTTTGGAGACTTATAACAAGTCAGTTTGCTACCATGGTGGACTGCACAGGTGTTTTCTTGTATTTGGAAAATTGGCATCGTTTGCAAGTCGAAGTGTGGTCATCTGCATGCTTTAAGGAGTAAAGTCGATCCTTGACTTTGTCTTTTCAGCACCAGATTTTTTGATTAGTATTTAGCATTTAGCTAGCCTGTCAATTCAAAAGGCCTGACAGAACATCACCTGACAGAGAGCAATTGCGGTTAACAAATAAATGAATGAACAGATGAATGAGTGAAGGAACAAATGAATAAACAAATGGAAAAAGTGAATGAATGGGTGAATGAATGGACAAATGGGTGCATGGGTAAATTAATGAATGAACCAATGGATGGACAGATGGGCAAATGAATAAATGAATGAATGAATGAACTGGACAATTGGCTTAAAGATGCATACATACACATGTTAGACATATACATACTTATATACAGTGATGAAAAAAACATAAATGAGTGGGTGAATGAATAATTTGCTGAGTAAATGAAAAAAAGATCAAGCATATTTATACCTGAAAGGGCTGGGTCAAGTGAGGCGGTGCAAAGTCTAACGGGTATAATCACTAGTAGGTCAGAAACAGGTCACTACCCTGGCTGTATAAGGACTCATTGTGGAGCCTGATGGCTGCTGGTAGGAAAGGCCATTGGTAGTGCTCTTGGGAACACTGCAGCTGAAGGTACCTGTTACTAAAGGTACAGCGTTTGATCAAGGTGACATGTGGAATGTGTGATTTGCTGGAAGGGACCGAGCATCAGTGTGATGCTAGTTATGCCATTTTAGTGGCCTTTTCTGGCAGGCTTCAGACAAAAAAGCCTGTTTTCCTTGTAAACAGAATCAGCTGAGTGCAGTTTGGTCTTTGTGTTCTTATTGTTCTTTGACTAACAGGCTATGGTTTCATTCTACAGTGCAGAAAGGCTGCTAAAGCAATGCTGCCAGGATGATTCTGAATGAGTCAGACAAAGGATGCCAAACACCAAACATGTTTTCATCTCAGTTACATTTTTTTTCAGACAGTATTTTACTTTCAAAATAGTATAATGCAATGGCAGTAAGCATTGCAGTCCTCCACAATGGGAAATGGCATCAGGGATGACATGTTATGCCTATGTTATGAGAAGGTTATGTGATGTGCTGAATGAACCGTGAAAGTCCACTAATGAACCAAAACAGACCCAAAACTATGACCGTCACACTTCAGCTGGACTGGTTCTGCATGGCATGTTTCGGAATTATGCTATATAATTTACAGGAAATTTAAGAAGTCAGTAAACATGCAGAGCAGAAGCATACAAAATGTATTACTATATTACTTACGTTATAGACAGAATTTCTTTTTGTGACATACTGATATTGTGTTACTTTCATAGAGCTTAGTGCATGAAGTTGCATCCATGTTGTCCTGTTCCATTCAGTAGCTCAGCAACCAGTCCAGACCTTGCTCTGGCCAGTGCAGTTTCACAATAATAAAGTTGACTATAACTACACCCACACACCAGGGACATCAGTTTAAAGCTGGTTGGCACGTGGAATGGCATAGATAAAACTACAGGTAGATTTGTCAAGTGACAACCTTCCTTCTTCCATTTTCTATTACTGTAATGGACACAGCATCTTTAAATGCCTTTTGGCAAAAAACGTGTCTGAATTTATTGCTGTATATTTAATCCAGTGCCTGAATAATGATCCAAACTGCTGTAAATGTGTTCATTGAGGGTGTGGCCAGTGACTAGGAATTTGAGAGTCTAGAATGTGGAACCAGATGGTAGCAAAGTTTGAATGTGTTTCCTATTGATCATATTTTAAGTTTAGTTCATGTGTACATTTAGTTTGTTTTGTAGTTGTATGCATATGCATAGACAGCATTATAATTAGACCTTTGGACATCTGCTGGCACTTTTGTATGTTTTATTTGTGTTGTAAAATGTGAAAATGGGAAATCTGTGACTCGATAAACTGAATATGGAAGAATTAGGATTTTCTTATGTGTCCAGACAATGGAAAGCTGGTGAGGGATGATTTAAAGGAATTCCCAGACACCACCTACACAGCCAAACGTACAGCTAGCCCTCTTGCAAGTGTGTGATCACAGATTCCCTGGTAATAACATTTTGAAAATCAGCTTCTTTCAGTAAAGACGCTCCTTTTGCTTGTTTGCGCCCTGCTCTGTATTCACTTCGAGTGCATGTGGTGCTCAGACACCTGCCGATGAGAGCCTCCTGTGTCGGCGCCCTTGTGCTTCTGCCTTGTCCACAGGAAAAATGGCTAATGAGACACTTGTTCACTTAATGATTATGCATCTGAATGTTGAATTCCTGAGATGTGTTTTGGACTGGAGTGTGGAGAAGTGTCTGTGGCACACTGATAGTGCAAGTCAATATGTCACATATCAAACAGTTTTTTCATTCATAATACACGGTCTTTAGTTTTAGCTGTAAATTGTACTTTGTCACAGTGGACCTGCAAGACTGAAAGTGAAGGATCCTCCAAATTTTCTTTGTCAGTGACTGCCATAGTAACTGTTGTGCTTCAGAGTGCCCAGGGCCTAGACCGTTGTTTAATAACTATAAAAATGTGTCTCAAGTTTCAAGAGCAAAGGTTTGTGAATGATGCATCAGTATTTTTCCTTGCAAGTTAGACATTGCTCAGTGCACATCATTCATTCCAGTTTTGCATGAATGGACATACGATAGCAATACTTTTGTTTAGATAATGTGTAAAAAACATCTCCTGCTCTTGTGTCACAGTAGTTTCTCCTGACAAAGATCCTGAGACATGACTGTGAGAAAGGTGTTGGACCTGCTGTCTTTACTGAAATGCACAACTATATATTTCTGTCTCTTGAATGTATACTTATATGTCAAATTCAGTCTGCACTGCGGAATTTGTTCATCTCTTTCGAGGCATTTGTCGACATAAGGGGTTTGAGGCAGCAGTTGGCAAATGTCAACAAGTTTTTGAGGACTGTTATCAATTTTAAACATTGATAAAAGTCGAGGAAGTTTGTATTTTGGTTTAACCATCAGATGGCTGAGTGTTAAGCTGCAGTCACTGTAGATGTCGTCAGAAGTGGACATAAAGGGACGAGTGCATCATAAACTCATGAAAATAGAGCAGATGTGGGAACAATACTGCAGAACACAGCTCTGAGTTGAAAACAGAGCCCACAAGTGACTGTCTGAGTCGACATTTCAGAAAGAAAGTTGTGAAATGGCTTGGTGTGGCAGGGGAAACAGCAAAGTGAGGCAGTGCCAAATAGGCTGGTTGAGGACCACTTTCCAGCCACTTATGAAAATAAATACAAGGCCGACTGTACTGTCTGTAGCAAAAGAGCAACAACAGTGTCATCAGTGCAATACTTATTGCAATGTGCCTTACTGATGCATGCAATGGGTTGTTTTGAGCAATGTCATACACGGAATTAGAGAATTATTCTGTTTAAAGTCTCAACAAGTTCTCTTTTTTATTGCACTTTTCATACAATTTATAAAAAGCAAAAAACCATCTCTAGTTTTCTTATGTATATTGTGTTCTGGTATATATACAGTTTTAAAACATTCTTTTTTTGTATAATTGACACATTTTTTCAAACACCTTCTTGTTGCTTGTTTGTGACAATATCAAGACTAAAGAGGATATTTCACCACATTTATGATGTGATTTTTACTGAAAAAATTGTTCAGCCTTCTGAGACACTTAAAAAAAATTCAGCCTCCAAAGAGTTAATATTTAAACAAATATTTTGTCCACTTATATTACAAACATTTTGTGATGCATTTTCAAAAATTGTTTTCAGTGGTATTTCAATATTGTTTTTAATTGTTTGTTTATATTTAATAGCATTTTCTTCACTTAGTGTTTGTGTCCTCTAAACTTTTCCTTTTGCAGGATGACTATGACGTTTATTTCTGCACCAGGCAGTTAGCTGGCAGTAAAATACGTGCAAGTAGTACAAGAGTGTATGCCTTCATTCAGCTCTCTTCAACAGTGTTCACAGCTCCTGTCTGGGGTTCGTGAGTGTAATCAGTAACTTAAACTTAAATGCTGCATGTGTATAGCTATATAAACATGTACATGTTTACAGTGACAACATATTTTTATTTCCACTCATTTTAGTTTTAGATTTACTGTACTTTGACATTGGTAAAAATACTGTAAAAGTAAAACACAAGACTGTTTTTTGCATATAATGGTTTTAAGTAATGCATTACAGAACCTAAACCTTAAACAAATTGAGGAATTGCTAATATATCTGGTTCATTAACCTCTTCACCAACATCGCAGATGCTTATGGGATGAATTAGTCAGCTGTCAGCATTGATCTGGAGGCTGTGGACATAAAACATTTTTCAGTAATTTTAAATTAATAAGAAAGTAAAAAAGCAAAAAATAAATAAGTGAGTCCTACAGAGAATTTTTCTGACTCCATTAGAGGTTTTCAGAGACCTTAACCAGAACTTCCCATGACATCTTTATTGCTAAATTTCTATGGACTTATTTTTTTTTTTTTAAAGTGACTAGATTTTCAAAAAAATTGAATTATGAACTAACTTCTTGTTTCAGATGTGTTTGTAATTTGAAAACCCATATAACAAGTGAAACTGGACAAGTTACAGGAAACAATACAGAATGAGGCATGTAGAGTCAATGACTTTTTAGATTTGAGTATGAGCCCATAAACCAAACTCCTTTAAAAGGAGATGAGAGGAGCAGCAAGGGCACAAATACTGGCTGTCCCCTGCTGAGCACTGGGAAGCATTTAATCAAAACCCACATGCATGGATGGAGCAGCAGGTGGGACACGTGTGTTTGGCAGAGGGAGGTGTGGGAGGGGTGTTTCTCGGGAGACTGAGGTGGGCAGAGTCTCTCATCAGTAGCGGCACAATAACCACATGTCCCCCTCTCAGCTGGCATGTTCTGCTTAATAAGGCATGTTTTGAGCATAGTGGGGAGCTGATGATGATGGGCATGCACTGGCCTGAGGCAGAAAAAGGAGGGTGAGAGAATAAACAGATGAGCACCTTGCAAGACCCCCCTCTTGTGTGGATTTATCCTTGGACATTTGTGTAAACACATATTCTAACGACTGTATACTCCTGCCTAAAAAAGTGCCCAGTAAGAGAAGAGAAGGGGATAATCTGAGTAAAAAATTCCAGTTTGTTACAAAGGTCTTTGTTGACATTAGGGCCGAGGAAATGACTCCTCGAGGCAGAAAATTGAGTAAAATGAATTGAGTAAAGTAAATTGATTTAGTTACTTGAAGAATCATTTCAGTCCCAGTCAATCTATAATCTATAAATATCTGTAAAGCGGAATCTGTTTTTTGTTTGTTTGTTTGTTTGTTTGTTTGTTTGTTTGTTCTGTATGAATGGCTCTGTTTTTCAAGCCACAGACTTGAAATTTGCTACACAAGTACTTCTCACCCTAGGTTAGGGTTTTGCTTAGTCAAACACATGTACACACACAGGCAAACACTACTGAAGTGTGTGCCTCCAGGCAGTTCCCAGCTGAATTGTTAACATGAAGAAAAACTGGTCACTTCACACACGCACACACATATCCTGTACACACATGCTGACATTAAACATGCTAACATATTTTCTCACACCCCACACATACACTGTACACACACACTGACCTGATATGCTGTCAGATTTTCGTGGGGTCATGCGCCACACTTTCTTGCAGCCCCCCACACACAAGGGGTGGACACCACACATACTACTTAACAGTTTGATGATTATATAATGCGTCATTACTTTTTATCTTCCCACCACTATACCTTTTTGACACAGGCCACACTGGGTCATATATTGCTAAGTGGTTGAGGTGATGAACCTGGAAGCAACAGTTTGTCAACATTTTCTTGTCACTGTCACTATCAATGGAGACATCTGGTCCTTCGTACAGAATAAACAGTATTTATTAACAGTATTTCTGTTCTCACTTCAAAGGCACTGGTGTGATGTTACTAGGAAGAATTACATGGTAGACAAAACAAAAGTAACTCGATTTTAGTACATGAAGATAGAAAACTATTTTTTTGTTATACATTTTGGTTTATCACGTTGTAACTAAACATTAACATTTAAAGTGTAATATTCCAGGAGTTATAAAGCAAATAAGGCCTAGACTGGACTGGGGCCAAATAATGAGGATGACCTGACAGGGTCTTTTCTCTGTGATGATGATATGGAATCTCAATGGTAAAGCAGCACTGCCTGGCATTTGTAGTGTTTCTCAGGTTAATCCAGGATACAGGGGGAATGTGTTTGGGTGTTTCTGATAAGCAGACATCGGTTTGTTTGTGTCTTTCAGGCACTGTGGATACATTAAAGCCAAACAGGACCCTGATGAGGAAAAGATGCAATTCCAGCATGGGCGAGGTAGGCAGTATGCTGTCACTCACACCCTGGACTAACAGCACAGTGGTCATGAAGCAAGATTTGCTGTAAAGCTCCAGGTTTTGGTCCTAGGAAGGGAACAGTTTTTGTCAGTCTAAGCAACATTCTGCATACGTTTGCATCAGTGAAAATATCTGGTATGCAAATTCACAGTTTAAACCTGAAAGCTTTGCTAGTTTCTTCTGACAAAGGTGTATGCAATATCAGAAAGGTGTATGGATTATCAGGACTTAGCTAGCTTCTTATTCTTATTCTTTCCTTCTCTTTTCCCTCCCTTAGTGAAACTTCCAGGAAGCAGGACGTATATCCATCCTCACACATATGAGGACCCTAATCAGGCTGTCCGTGATTTTGCTAAGGAGATTGACGTATCCAACATTCGCATTGAGCGTGTTATTGGAGCGGGTGAGTCAGATATGTGCTGAGTTGGCCCATACTGAAGCACTGGGAGTAGTAAAGCCCAGCTGACCCACTGGCCTGTGTGTGCAGGTGAATTTGGCGAGGTCTGCAGTGGGCTTCTGAAACTTCCCAATAAGCGTGAGATCTGCGTGGCCATCAAGAGCCTAAAAGCAGGCTACTCTGAGCAGCAGAGGCGGGACTTCCTGAGTGAGGCCAGTATTATGGGCCAGTTTGACCACCCCAACATCATTCACTTGGAGGGCGTTGTCACAAAATGTGAGTCCTCTTTGCACTTCCTGCACTTTCTTTGATCATGTTCCCATCCATTTATTCAGTTCAGCTGAGATCCACAGAGCTGGAAAAGCAGCAGTTGTAGTAACTATAGTGTATGTCAGTTAGCAAGTGAGGAGAGGAAAACCAAAATAAAAAACTAGTAACCACAGAGAGAGGGAAAAATGAACCTCTGGAGATTCAACTGCAAGTGACTGCACGCCCTTGCTGGGCATTCTAATGTGGCGACAGAGAACCAGTGTAGCTATGATTAGTACAAGAAAGACTGTACAGTTAGAGCTATAGTCTCTAGAAACTAAAAGTTGTATCTAGGTGCAAGTTTTCTGATCCTGTCTATCATAACATGCAGTCATCAGTTCCTGTCAACATGATACACCAGTGCCATGGCCACTCTCATCAGGGCAGTGAGAATTAACAGCCACAACAGATGATCACCATTGAAAGTCTGTTGACTACCAGTATTATAGTTTTTCATGTGACTAAACTGTGACCTTCACCAGCCTTCATCTTCATTTCTTCATACCTAGACTGAAAGCAGGCTTTAAATTTAATGCTGTTCAGGGATTTGAAATTGAGTGGTGGTGTGATTGCTAGCATCTGACTGGAGGTGATTAATGACAGAAGTGTTTATTTACTCAGCTGAATCCAAACACAAAAGAAGACCACAACCCAGGTTTGAGAGGGAGACAAACGCAATGCAAGACTGAGCTGATAAATAAAATGTAAATGGTGCCTGTACCACACATAGTGCATCAGTAAACAGTAATGTGTATGGCAGGCAGCAGTGGGGTCAGCACAGTAACACTGAACAGAGAGGTGAGTTGTGTACCAGCATCATGCATGTAGAGTTGAAACTGAGGGCCTGGTTGCTTCTCTGCACATCAGACATGCCCTATGCCTCTCGAAAACATTAGAAACAAACACAGTGACTGTCCGGTCTCACTGACACCTATGTTGTAACTGGGGGGGGCATGCATATTTATAAACTGGGTGAATGTTAATAATTCAAACTGCTAATGGGATGCATTTTTTCTCATGGGTCATGAATATTCAACATAGTGCATATTAACAAAACATCCATTCCCTTAACATTTCCTCTCCTTTCTCCTTGATGTAAAATGCTAATTCTGGCCTTTTGTTCAATTTAGTTTAAACAGTTTTTATTACAATAACCAGGGTAGAGCAAGATTCCATTAATTTTAAAAAGGCAAATATTGCATAATTTCCCTCCTTCGTTACAGCCCTCTCCTTCAGTGAAAGCAGTATTTAATGTACTCTATGCAAATATCTGGGTTAATAGCATTCATTATGAAAGATAAATTCAATTTTAAAATAGTACACAGACCATCAGAAAGGATGTAGCTGTAATTTAGCAAGTCATCTTGAAAGTTGAGCCTAGCTTCTGCCTCGTATAAAGCAGCTTCATGTTAGTAAAAGGACCTTTTGCATGCCCACGTCTCTGGAACACATGCTGTGTGTCTTTTCTCCATGTGGCCTTTTTGAATGGGTCATGGTTATGGGTGTGGTGTTGCTGTTATAGTTAATTACAGTGGAGGCAGCACAATTTCACAGTTCAGGGCTCAGGACACTGGAGGGTAGTGGAAGAAGAGAAGTCAGTGATCCACCCCTACAAACCCTCAGGCCTGGCCCCAGATGTTCACCCCCTGTGCTCTAACAAGGCAAAACACGCTCTGTGTGTGTGCGTGTGTGTGTGTGCGTGTGCGCATGCCTGTTGAAAGTACTAAAGTGTGACGTGTGTATGTGCAAGTGCAGTGTGCATGGGACTGTGTAGCCACTTGAGGAATGGAAATGATTCATATGTCCGTGTTCTAGGCAAGTAAATGTGTGGTCTCGCTTTTGAATTATATTATTAGAGAAACACAAAGGAGGAGGAGAAAGAGGTTTCCATATGCTCCATTGTGATGGAAATTGCTGTAGAGCTGAAGGAAGGAAGGAGCGTCAAACAGCTATTTTGTCCTCTGTCTCTCTGCATATCTAAAGCACACATGTTCATCATCCCCTTGCTTATCCTCCCCCTGTATGGCGAGCGACCAGATTATCCAAAGCCAAATAATGTGTAATCAGTCACTTGGTTTTTCATGTCTGGGTTATATTGGACAGGATAGAGATTTGGTGGCATTTTCTCCAAAGGGAGCATTTAAGTTTATTAGATGTGTGCTTGCCAGAAATGGACTTGAGATTACAAGCACAGTTGTGTTATTCTTCCCCTGCTGTGATGCTTCTAAAAACTGTCACAATAAAGGGGCTGAATCTGTGTTTCAATTAGTCTGAGATCACATACAAAAAGATTGCAATGGCATCCCTGTTAAACAACATTCTCTTTCATTTGCTGTCTCATTATTACATGTAAGGCTTGCCTGGAGGCAAAAAAAACCTTTGCTCAGCAACCCTTAAAAAATCTGTAATTAGTATTTCAATAAATCAGAAAAGTAGCGCTGAAAAGAGGACATGTAGAGGAGCTGGGATTAAGGAAAGGCTATGGGGTTGAAGTGCTGTTAAAATTGTAACCCCAGACCTAAAACACATCTGCACCCCACTGTAGGCCATTTAACACAGCAGAAAATCAATTTCCAGCCTATGGCAAAGGGAACCCCACACTGAGAATTGAGAAGTAAAAAAGCAGAAAGGACTTCTCTGAACACCAGGATATAGCTTTGGTTTTAGATGTTGAGACAGGCAAGAGCAAATCTAAACTTGCTTGCCTGCTGCTTGGGGAGGACTCTGTTTTACAGTGTTAGACAAAACTATATCAATAAGGGGTTGAGAGGGGTATGTCCTCCTCAGGCAAGTCTAATACCCCTCCTCACTGTTTGTTCACAACTCCTCTAACTACTACTGCAAATATTTTTCGGTTTTTCTGAATACTTCAAAAATTTGTACTCCTCTGATGTAAGGAGCACTATCCTGGGTCTCAGCTTAATGCACACTTGAAACTGTATTTCTCTTTCAGTGTATACAGACTACTGTAAGCCAGCACTGTTGTTTTGATGTCCCAGACTCACACAATGCGTAAGTGTGCAGTTGTATAAATGGACATTGAGGGATCCCATCTGGTGAGAAAATAAATCATACCATATAGTGATATTACATTTAATGAACCACAACATATTCCACAAGCTGTACAGTTGACATAACTCACACAATGGTAACTTCGACAAGGTAATTGAACAGCTGCACGAGTTTCCTTTTTCTGCTGTTTAGAAAAGTGGAGACCGGCTCCTGGATGTATTGTGATTACTCACCATAGGTCATCACGTGCCCCTGATTTGTGGATTTTCTCTGTATATAATTTTAGCTTTAAACAGCTTTAAGCACCAGCTGACATACATAACATTTTATATTCCCTTAGGGTTGCTTTAACCATCCCTTTGAAGTTTAATAATTATGAAGCATCACCTCCAAGCAATGTTGGAATGAAATGGCTCAGAAGAATAGACCATGACACATCCACACCATGAGTGCTGGCAGGCCTTGACCGTTTTTCAGAATGACCCTTTTTAACTAGTTGTTACAGAGTAATTTACTCTATACGTTGCTCAGATTATCTAGTCTCCCTGGTGACATACAGCCTTCTGCCAGTCTAATGTGGCCCTCAGCAGCAGGACTACAGTTGTGTAAACGAGCACTTTATGTTACACTTCTTCTTGGTGGATAGTTGCATCCATGTTGGCAAATCTTTCATTTCGGTAGCGGGACAGGAGCACACTAAGCCCACATGGTCATTCAAAAATCAGTTTTCAGTAGAATATGGGGGCTGCTGGTGTTGGGGGGGGTCATTTGGTGTGAGAATATGTATTCTTACTTTTTTTAAAAAAATGAACACTAGGAATGTAGACATGCCCTTTCCAGGACATATTAGACGTTCTGATTTATTGGAATATTGTAATTCTCAGTGTCGTAACTGGGGGGGTATGCCTTGAGCGATATTGCTACCTTACAGAAGAAATGTGTTCCGCAAGTGTGGGTTATCATGGGGATTTTTGCTGTAGATACTGTCAAGAATAGCGAGTCTATGGGAGATGGTGGGATGATTGACAGAAACGTTTACACGAATCACGGGGGTCCCTTAATCGTTTGCGAAGGACGGGAGTGTTAGGCGGCAGCTGGTGGGTGAATGCTGTTCCTTGCTAGTCAATTTTCACCTCCCATCCCCCACCTTATTCCCCTCCCCATCACACCCCCACCAACAAGAAGTCTTTAACAGTCCAAGTCATTCCGGACAAAGATATCCTCAGCGGATTTCTCAGTCTAATCAAAGGGTGACAGTTATTGAAAGCTTTAATTAAGCCTTGTCATAATGAAAGAGGCCTACCTGCTGCATGATGAATGGTGGCAAAAAGGGGACATGGTTGCCCCTCCCTCTTCTACACCCACTATTTCAGTTCTGCTGTCTGTTTTGGGAGAGAAATAACTCAAATATCCATAAAGATGAGGTACTGCACAATTCATCACATTCTTTCTTTGGTTTCTGGCTCAATTGTAAATTTTTTTTTTTGGTTTGCCGTGTCTCTTTCCCTCTGTAGGTAAGCCAGTGATGATAATCACTGAGTTCATGGAGAATGGTTCTCTGGACACCTTCCTTAAGGTAAGCGAGCTTTCTGGCAGATATTGGCAGATAGAAAAATCCAGACAGGAAGGGAACCCTCTTACATATCACAGCTCTTTTCACTGAAATTATAAGTACTTCTGCCAAAACACATAATTAGAAGAATTAGCCACATTACGGAACCTCTCTGGAAAATGGGGAACACACTTGATTTGAATACTGATGCGCCATAAAATCAGAGCCAGGAATAGTTTTCACCAGACAGCTTGAAGTAATTATTATTTTGTGAATTTGTTATAACTTACCGTTATTACTATTTTGTACATTTGTTTTAATTATTGAAATTCTAAAAAAAGTGCAAACATATTTTGAGACAAATGTTTTTCTTTTGCTGTTTAGTATTTTTCTAAATAGCAATAAATTTTGTATATTACATTTTGCCATATCTGAACATGCAGGTCTGTTTTTGTGAGGCTTTGTAGATGGAAGGAAAAGGAATATGGGGTTTGAGGAACACAGAGCACAACGTGTTATGAGAGCAACAAAGTGAACCTACTGTCGTAAATATTCCACACTGCTCTAATAAAAAAGCTAATATAATAATGGTTTTACTTTTATGGCCAATAGATCATACCCTTTTCCCCCTTAGAAAACAGGCATATAATTAGGCCATTGATCAATTAAGTCTCATTTGCAGGCCAGGTGGAAAAATTGCCCTATTTGGCTTCAACAAGAAATAGAGATAGTGATAGTTGTTTAGATTTATGGAGGCAATGTTTAAATTAAGTAGATCTTAGAATCAATCTACTGAGTATCTCACAAACTAATGCTGAGCTCACACGTAGCTTATGAAATAGGAGAACATGAGAAAGGGGGTAGTCTGAAAAGATGAAGCGGTCCTTTCAGTAGATGAACTCCCATTGGAGGCAACAGGCCTGTTTCTGGTGGTGAGAGTACTGATTACTGTGTACTGATTACAAACCTCTCTGTTAGATGCCAGTAGTAGTTAGAGGCCTCATAAGCCATTCTTCCTTTGCCACAAAATACCTTTTGTTCTGTGGAACTTACTTTCTGAAGTAGAAGTGTCATAGGCCTAGTGATCTGAGACTGGAACGTCAAGACACAAGGTGGGTTAAACAACTCTGGGAGTTGTACTCCCAAACGTCACAAAACAAAAAGCACTAAAAAGATGAAAGTATCAATCAGAACTAGATGAAAGAACAAAAAGATGGCATACTCCAATGACAAAATCAAAGGAGAAACAAAAGTTGCTGCATTTGCATTCCATTCGATGGAGAGGAAAAGCTGGCCTTCTTTTCTCCTTGCCCTCACTTTCGCATCATGAAATAGAAAAAAACAGACATCAGACCAGATGTAAGACTGTAACAGAAATTGTAAGCTGGTTTTGTTGGTGGGCTTTTTCTCCTCCCTGTGTTGCCCCGAGCAACACACCACAACTGATGGTGTTAGAAATAAAGACAGAGGTACAAACAAGCAGCCATTTATGAATTTATTGTTCATAATTTAGAGTTTACTTCATGATTCCATGGCTTAGGGCCTAAATTGAAAGTACTGTTTTTTTGCTCTATATTTCTTTAGGCTTCCATATGAATAACTTGTGCAGTCATGACAGTACAATGAGCATTAGAGTTAGGTTGAGAGTTTCCATATAAATTTTACATAAGTAAAACTTCTATGAGTAAATGAAAATGATTTTACAAGAAATAGAAAGAGGCTGAACATTGCAATGTTTCTCATTGTAGTCATGAAATATGGCAAATACATTTGTATCCTGAAAGCAAATTAGTTTTTGGTTACTTCATGACTGGGACAAGGTTGAGTCCTTTTCTCCTGAATTGTGAAAGCACTCATTCTCTGGTTTGTCTAGAAACACGATGGACAGTTCACAATCATCCAGCTGTTGGGGATGATGCGTGGGATTGCGGCTGGCATGAAGTACCTCTCAGACATGAACTATGTGCATCGGGACCTGGCTGCAAGGAACATCCTGGTCAACTGCAACTTGGTGTGCAAGGTTTCAGATTTTGGGTTGTCCCGTGTGCTGGAGGATGACCCTGAGGCAGCTTACACAACACGGGTAGGATGCAGAACTTATTCTGTCTGTCAACCTGTATAATCAGTCACATTTTAGAGATTCAGATCTGCTTGTTGGTGATTTACAACCCAACAAAGAGTCATTGGAATGGTATCTTACTGGGCTGATCTGTGGACTGCTACAAGGGTGCCATTCTTTAATATTATTTTGAAAAAAAAAAAACTATAGGAAGGTCTTCACCTCTATTTATTTTTATGACTTTTTAGTGACCATAAAAGAGAACCAATCAAAAACACTACGTTCAGAAACTACAATCTTACAATCTGTGGGTATTTTTATTTCCAGGGAGGGAAGATCCCCATCCGATGGACATCACCTGAAGCCATCGCCTATAGGAAGTTCACATCTGCCAGCGATGTCTGGAGTTATGGCATTGTCATGTGGGAGGTGGTCTCTTACGGAGAACGACCATACTGGGAAATGTCAAATCAGGATGTGAGTGTACAAAGTACAACTTCACCTTGAATGTTCATGAAACAGCAGATTCAGAGAGGCTTTTCTGTTCATCACCAGTTGCCTCATTTACAGTGCAGTTTGTTCAAATAAGCCTGATGTTACAGGTTAAGGAATAGATATTTGATGAAGGACTTGAATGATGCGTCTGAGCTATAACAGGAAAAGAATCCCCCTACATCACACACTATGCACACCCGTGATTTAACACTGCTGGTTGTGAAAAGAAGGTATTGGTGTGCCACACTTGTACTTCCGCTGAATGGGTCATTGCAGAAAGAGTAGTTTACAAAGCGACCTTCTGTTACACTTTGTCATCATCACAAGGTTATTTTGTGAACTCAGTTGCAGGAGTTTATGAGCAGTGAACTAGTGTAAGAAGTAACAATAGGGTGCTCTGAAGACCAACAAACTTGAGTGCAACAAAAAAACAAAAGACTCAGGGATACAATGAGAAGAGGACTTGGAATGTAGGGATGCATGGAGGTTTGCAGACTTGGAGGGCTGATGACTTGGGAAAGTAAGAGGTGTATAAGACTCACTAGAAACAAGGCACTGTCAAAAGCGTAACACTGACAGCGTAAGCAAGGGGAGAGCAAACTCAGATCAAGCAGGCAGAGAAAACCACAAACACTGGTTGAAATTCTGCAACTGCTGAACAGTCTTTTATACACCTTTCCTAATTGTATGACTGCAAACAGATGTACTAGTGCAAGGACACCTGCTGATCAACTGGAGAATTTTTCTCAGAGGTTATGCAACACTCCTTACATTATAGTCCTCAAGTTCAGGTTCCAGTACTCTAACCACTACTCCACACTGCTGACCATACTACTGTCACATTCATTACATTATAGTTCTCAGGTCCAGGATAATTAGAATTATTTCCACTCCCTGCAGGTGATCAAGGCCATCGATGAGGGCTATCGACTGCCTGCCCCCATGGACTGTCCGGTGGTGCTGCATCAGCTTATGCTAGACTGCTGGGAGAAGGGGCGAAGCGACCGGCCAAAGTTTGGCCAGATAGTGAATACACTGGACCAGTTTATCCGGAACCCTGGATGTCTGAAGGAACTGGCCAACAGTTCTGTCTGGTGAGACTTAAGGGCACTATTGCACATTGAGCTACATAGTTACTTAGTCAAATTACTTTTAAGTCAAAGGTCAGTTTCTCTGAATGTGGTTTCGACTTTTGAAAACTCCATGAGTGTCCATCATTGCCATATGACCACCCATGACTACAACTACTGGTGTCTCTGCAGGCAGGATCCCGGGACACCAGAATTTGCTGCCGGCACAGTAGAAGCCTGGCTGGATGCCATCAAGATGGGTCAGTACAAGGAGCAGTTCTCCAGTGCGGGTTATGTAACACTTGACTCTGTGCTGTGCGTTAATGCCAGGTGAGGAGCATTTAATAAACAAATAAATCACAAATCCCATACATTTCTTTGTGAAAGGTATAAACAGCTTCTACCATGTTACTCAAATAAAAGACCTAGAGCTAAGATAAATGTGTAGATCATGCTAACACTTGATGCTACCCACCCTCTTATATTATCTAGTGATCTAGGGATGATGGGCGTAATACTGGCAGGACACCAAAAGAAGATCCTCACCAGCATCCAAAACCTGCAGACTGAGCAGGGGTCTCATGTGCACGTATAGCCCATGTCAGCAGCACCCAGTCCTTCCTGCTCCACCTGAGCAATCTAGCCACCCAGCCCTGTGCAAGCCAGCACTTGGGGTCCCCACCCCTACAGCACCACCTTAGGACATGTCTGGAGGGAAAAGTGGGAGAAGAAAGTGACCCAATGGTGTTTGTAGGAGTACAAGTACAATGGAAGATGCATCATACAGCAGTTTTTTTTATGGTTTTTGTTAAGCCACGTTTACCATTATCTGTAAAGTGTCAGGTCCTTTGGTCTATACAGAATAGCTTGAGATGGCAGAACAAGAAGCAGGCAGCTCAGTTCTGTGGTTCAGACCTTAGCATCACGTGTTGCCTGTGGGCTTGTTTGAGAAGACCAAATTGCATAGTGATTGGTTGGCACAGAAGGAGACTTTGGTAATCTGTCCACAGGGGATTTGCATTTATACTCCGAGCATCTCCTGTAAGTTGACATGCCAGAATTACAGTATTAAGACTCCCCCATGCAAACAGCACAGTTATGTTTTGAAACTGTGTGCTTGGAGGAGGAAGACATTCAAAGAAATGAGCCCTTACAGAGATTCTCGGGAGAACCACTGTCATGTCACTGTTCCATTATGGAACTTAACCCTTCCTCACAAGCCTCTCCATAACACTGAGTGGTCTTACTGACAGATGCCCTCTTTGTGCCAAGCACCCCTGTCCTTAGAAGAAGAAAGGAATAAGAAGACAGCTCGACCTCCACTGTCCCATGTCAGCGTTAAGGAAGTTCTTCAGTGCCACATGTACAATGTTTCACACTATACAGGAGTAAGCTGAAGGAGCCAACAAGATGAAAAGAAAACATAATTGAAAGAAAGGAAAACATTAAGATTGCACCTGGTAATTCAAACTTAAAGTGTGCCGCCAAAGTCAGCTGACCCACCGAATGTATGGGCTTGTGTAGATCCCTACTGAAAAAGTGAATAATAAGTCCAAATGGCAAGTCCAACGTGTGGAAATGTATTTCTTAGTATATGTCAAAATGTGTGTCTCTCACAAAGAGCTTCAGAAGTTCAAATTTAATTCACTGTATGCCTTTGTTTCAAACTTTGATGAAATATGTATTCAGTAGTAGAGTTTTTAGTCTATTAAATGATTGTTTTAGAAACTGGCAATGTGTGAAATTTTTCTGAATTTTATTTCATTTGCAAAATTACTCTGCTTCACGTTCTTGTTTTTTGAGCTTGCACAGTTTTCACTAAAGGGTGTGCATCCACTTCTGTGGTCTGGGCTGAGACACTCATGGTGATCAGTAAAATGATGTGCATTACAGGAAAGAGGGGGTATGTGAGAAAAGCTGGAATCTAAAAGATGTAGCCATGGTGGGATCAGGGAATGTTGAGGTGGCAAAATCAAGTAATGGAAGGAATATTAAAGGAATATTCTGATGTCACAAAAGCAGCTAGCTTGGCCACACCCTTTACAATCTTTTATTTATTATGAGCAATATGTCAAGTCCTCCTTGTGTTTGCGCTGTATGTTTTCTTGCGGCCTTTTAAACAAACAAACAAACAAATAAATAAAGAAAACACATCAGCTGTAAAACACAGGTTGGAGATGCTCTGGTGCGAGAGTTGAATTTAAGTGGATCTGTAACAGAGCTTCTCTCACACCACTCACTCCTGCCTCAAAACTCAGACACGTTTCCTCAAACTCCAGGAAAGTCCCTAATGTCTCTTGTTTACCTAGGAAGTGAAAAAGATAAGTTCCCAAATGAAGTTCTAATGAACTGCTTTTTTTTGTTCTTTGTTTGCAATTTGGAGTGTAATTTTTTTTTCCACATTGGAGTGTAGTTGGAGTCTCTCTTGCTGAAAACCCAAAACACTTGTCACTCATGGGAATATGAGTCATGGGTAAAAATGGGTAAAAATGCAATATACAATACAACCAACATAGAATCTTTGCACTGGTCCTGGACAGCCTGGGTGCTACTGAGGAAGCTAAGAGAAAAATGTACTATTTGCTGTGCTGGGCTCAGTCTGTCAGGTTTTCCATCCCCCAGGTATACATGTGAGTACACAATGTATATGACATAGACTTTGAGTCTGTATTCCAGGACTTGTGTTAATCAGGGTCTTTTTGACAAGCCACTTCGCTGGCAGTTGTAAGATGCACAAGCACTCTGTTATTTCTGTTTGTCTGTTTCTAACTGTCGTTTTTTCCCCCCGTCGCACTTCTCTTAATGTTTAGTTGAATGTTGTCGTGTTTTTATAATGCTGAGCTTTTGCAGACTGATTTTGAGATAAAATGTATCATAGTGTAAAAAGTGTACAGTGTTGATTTAAATCTTGAGTGTTTGGAAGTGTCTTTTTTTGAGAATGAAGAGAAAATGTATTTGTTTCACAATGTACTAAACACATGCAGGTGTGTGGAATGTAGCATGGATACGCAGTTTGCCTTTTATTTCCAAGCTCATTAAACTCTCATGATGCTGTCACAGTGTTGCTGTGGCACGGACCTATGTCAGTACACTCCTTGTTCAGTTTGTTGGTAGCTGCTATTTAGGAGAAAATGGAGTTGTAAACATATACAAAACAGCCTGGACCACAAGCACTGTAATATTAAAGGGACTAAGGAAGCTGTGAGAAAGTTGCACTTCATGTTAGCTGGGAGTTGACTTGCATTTAGCCAAACTTCTTCACTTAGTGGGCACCTTAGTTCCAGGTCCTTCCACCTTTTAAACAAATTTGTGACTATGGTGCCAGAGACTTTGCTCTGGGTCTAATACTAAAGATGGTGTGATATTTTCAGAAAGTCGCTAAGCCTGCTCAGAAAGTGAATCAATGTATTAGTACTTAAATGAATATCATTATGAGAGAAGAGAAAAGAATTTTATGAAGAGCCTCATGACAAATCAGGTTTCTGTTAAATATCTATACACTTACAAATGCAATTTCTGTTTGTGAGGAATATTATTAATTTAGCTCACTGCTTATAGCCAAATACATACTTCTGCTGATACAATGTAGGTGAGCGAGCAGGAATCTAGACATAGCTAAAAAAAAACTTTTTCTTTCTTTTCCTAAGGTCATTACAAAGAACAAAGAATCTGTATAAAGGAACAACAACAACCTGAATTGCTAAATACAAGACAGAAACATTGTGTTTACCATGTGGTATAATAATGGTACTTGCATGGCAGATGTTTTCAATAGTAATAGATGTGCCCATTCTTTAAAGAAAGTTAACCTGCTCTCAGATTTTTAAAGTGTAACTCCCATTTATGTGGGCTTCATTGCCAAACTAGTAAAACAGTTTTTTGAAATGGATGAAATGGGTGTTGTAACACAGTGACAATGCAGACATAGCAGCAATGTTTTATTAAATAGGGTCAGTTATTTACATTTATGAAATCCAGTTGTAACAGTAATTGCTTGTGTATAGGCCACAATATTGCAGTTTAATTGGTAGTTATTTTGGATCTCCTTGCTGGGCTAGAATACCACCAAAGCCTGTGTTAAAAGTATACTTAGTAGCTGTTGTTACAGGTTTATTTGCATATCAAACTTGTACATCTTTAAGTAACAGATGAAAAATGCTAGACCATGAATATTAAGTTAAAATGCAGAGGTGAAATATTCATGTTAAGATCCCATGAATTTTAATGCCAGCAATGTAAAATATCTGCCTGTCAAAGGTCTGTGACCATTTTTAAAAAACTTTGTATAATTAGGCCAAGAGAACACTTTATCCTAAATACAGATGTGGTGTAAAAACAAGTTAAAATGGCATTTCTTAAGTTATTACTGGTTTTCAGTGCTGACAGTTTGTCCTGCTGCTATGTTTCAGCCTCACTTGCTCAACAGTACGATGAGTCATCTGAGCAATTTAAAGTCTGCTCTCTCTAAACAAACACTTGTATAATTGAGATATAAAGGGGGAATAGTTCTTTAAAATGACAACTGCACAATTTTATTTCTGC
This sequence comes from Arapaima gigas, assembly GCA_900497675.1. Taxonomy (NCBI): domain Eukaryota; kingdom Metazoa; phylum Chordata; class Actinopteri; order Osteoglossiformes; family Osteoglossidae; genus Arapaima; species Arapaima gigas. Next base: position 595,848 of record UFQX01000161.1, on the reverse strand, counting down.
TTAAGCAGAATCTTAAGCTCAATCACAAATCACAAAAACTACGCGCACAAACAAGCGTGAAATGGCAGAAACTGCTAAAGGGACTAATGGCAACAAGATGAAGGCAAATAGGAGGCCTTGCAGAAAACAAACCATTCCACTGCAATACTGAGACAGCTGACAACTTCAGTTATTGTTTTTCATGCATGTTAACCACTTATCCGTTGAAAACGTTGCCTAAAATAAGTGATTAATTGGACTCTGTACGAATCTCTAACCAAACGTCTTTGTATAAACCGTCATGTTCATGAATAATCAGTTACCTAAACTTTTACATTAAATTAAGGGGTCTGTAAGACACACATAGGAATTTAACTCTAAAACTGCAACTGAAAATTAAGAACACATATCAAAAGTACTAAATATAGCAGATGCTCTTGGTAGCAGATGAACAGGGTGGCAGTGGGGGTGCAGCATTGTACCGTATGTGCTCAACTGTTTGGTGTTGATCTTATTGTTTTCCCTGCTGGTGAGCCTGACCTACTGTTGTTTAGTGATAGCTTTGAATGAAAAGAATAAACCCCAGTACTCCACCCTTTGTAAAGGTTTCCTTTTTATTATTTGTCAGTTATTTCTTTTTTATTTGTGTATTCTGTGGTTGTCTGTTTATGTACTGCAGGTTTATACGAGCTTGTTAAAGGTGTATGGATTTTGAACTAAACATTGCTGTAATAAATATGCTAATATTTTTAATATCTCATTCTGAGGCCCTGTGTCACTATTATTTTTGCACTGTGAATATGGACTATTTTGTTTACTTAGTTATCAGAGTTTTCCCATCCTATTAGGTACAGTTGGCTGTGCTGTGAGGGGCTAATTGGAATGAACTGCAGTTCACAGTATCTCCAATGGTGCTGATAACAAATTATAATTATGTTCAGAGACGAGAGCCATTTTGCCCTTGAGGAAAGGTAATACACATGTCAATACATTATCTGCATGAGCATCCATCATGTAAGCAAAATAGTTTTATCTGAAAGTATTGTGAAATAGCATCAATTTTTTAATACCAAGTCATGCCTCAGTCAACATTTTTTAAAGTTTCTGCAGCCTTTGTTTAAATCTGCATTAAGCTCATAAAGTATTGATCTAGTATCTTCTTCTATTTTGATTTATTAATTTCTTTTACATCTGATCTGTTCATAATGTAAAAGCAGGAAAGAAAGTGTGGGAAAGAAAAGGTTATCTCTATGTTTAAGACATGGAACAGAGCTGAGATCTATTACATCAGAGTGTGGAATATGATTTCATGTGTTCGTGCAAGATTTGAACAATTCTAAAGTTAGTCCTCAGTACGACTGCAATATGACTGCCCCTGTATCAGTTTATCTAACAAATCTACTTGACACTTTGCATGGCAAAGTAATGGCACAAAAATGGAAAAAAATGAATATGAGCATTAATCCTGGGAGTGACACTTTTTCAAACTGAGATTAGGAATTCATTGCATAACTTGCAGTTCAGTTTTAGCCTGCCAGCAATGTGGCCACCAATGCCACCTGACCACTTTGTGTCCATGAAAGTTTGCTTGCAGTCATACGACTAAAATGTGTGGTCAACAATCAGACATTTAAAATGACATTCTTTAGCAAAAATTGTGTTTGGTCTACTTAGCCAGGTTCAGGTTGTGACAAAAACAGTCATTACTTGAAGAACTATATGTCACACTGTAGGAAGGGTGCAGACGCGTGCAGGCGTAAAGTGAGGAAAACCATTTATTGCCAAAGGAGATTCCAAAGTCGTAGTCAGAAAACGGGCGTGGGTCAAAACCAGAAAGTAATTCAGTACAAGTGTCAAAGCAGATAAGGATTAAACACAAGCGAAAGCCGTGAGACAAAGCAGGTCAGTAACCGGAGTGGCAAAGAGACAGAATGCTCAGTATACATTGGATCGTGGAAATATCTTACAAAGATCACTTCAGACAGACAGGTCATACTTAGGACATAGGACTTACTGATAGCCAGGTGCACGTGATCAGAAATCAAGACCAGCGGAGTCAGGACCAGGGGGCATGACATTATAACAATAGCACACATAGTAGACACAACACTCTGAGCAAATGGTTAAGAACATAGCAGTGAGCAAATGTTGAGATTAACATTTAATAAATATCATTTTAAGAGGTAGGCAGTACTCTGAAGCAAAGTAACTTTTAGTATCCAAGAAAGAAATTCAAGAAATCCACACATTCCTTACATTCAGTGAGCACATCATCCAACACATATCAAAATGTTAAAAAAATGTGATACATTGTTATGTAATAATACTTAGCAAATTCGGAGTCATTTGTTCAAAATGCTCTTAATACATGTGAAAACTTGTCAAGTAATAAATGCGGTTATTAAAAATGGCTGTTTCCCCAAGCATACAAAAATTACACCACATTTATTCATTTAGCAGATGTTTTTTAAATTGCAAATGGCAAAATTGCAATTTATGCTTTGGATTAATGCACATGGAATGATATGATGAGGATGAAATTGCCTAGTAAAGGATCCCTGAAGTCAACCAGCAGGATGTGGTGGTGCAAATAGCATCCAGAGGAGAACATATCTGCACGTGGCAGTTCTCCCTTAATAACCTTGTTTAGAGTCTCTGTTAATAACCCTGTTTAGAGTCAGTCTCAGTCATTGGTACCAACTCCTGGGGCTTCAGGAGTCCCTGAATGCTTCAAGTAATGATCCATCGAACAGTGATGGGTTTCATCACTTTCTGGGATGGAGGTCAGTGACCCCACCCCCCCACCGTACTTCTTAACTCTTATTTAATACACTGTCTGCTGAGCTGATGGTACATGAGATGTCCATTATATGTAATCTAGCCCCCCAAACACTTCCAACATAAGCCTGTTTTTCTCCGGTTGCCTCTATACTGTGATTTTGACAGATGCCACTCTATAAAACTCAGAGAAAGTACGAGGGCAAGTTAAAAGTAGCTTAAAAAATTTTTATGCTGTTGACTGCAGCAACAGTTGTGGATACTTTGTGACTCGTCCTCATAATTAAACTTTCAGTATGTGCTAAAATATTCAGACTCAGGAAAAGATTTGAATTGCCATGATCTTTGTATGTTCCCACTCGAACCATTTTCTATGCAGTGGGTTGCAAAACCACACCTGTAATGCCTTGACCCCCAGGGTGATCAGTGTGTACCTGTTCAACTTGTTTCTCCTGAAGCTTGGTGATGATGTCATTTCAGTGTTTGGATAATATACAGATTATTTTAAAAAGGAGCCTTTAAATGTATTTTTTTTTTTGCTTTGGTTGACTTCTTTTTTCCTTCTCTAAAGGAAAAATAGCTTCTATAAATTTCTGTGAGAAAAATATCCATAAGACAGTTTAACAGCACATTAGACATCATTAATAGAGACTCATTAGACAACTCAGACTGCCATCTAAATACAGCCAAAGGAAGTTTAGTGTGTTTATTACCATCTGTGCAGGAAGTACTGGATAGTGTGTGTCAGCTTACTCCACAGTTAAAAATAATGGAGGAGGCACCCAGAATTTACCCATAGTTTTTGCGTCCCAACAACTTGCGGGGGCTTAAAACATTACGGATCACCATGCTTGAATAGCAGAAAGAGCTGGTTTATTTTGCAGGCATATAAATATATTCATGTATATTTGCATAAAAATGTATTTTGCAGATGGTTTTCTCCAAAGCAATGCATAACTCAGAGAAAACCTGAACATTTTTGGGCCTGCTGTCACACAATTGCTAGAAAAATGATGGGCAGACAATAGTGCCAATAAGATGAGCGCAAGTCCACCCCCCCACATGCCATCTGTCAGTCAAAAGTTCATTGTCCTAGCCTGACATTCATCCATTATATTTGCTTTATTTTCACTTATTCCAAATTAATATTTAATATTGTGATACAATAAATCATACAACATATTTACGTCATATTTGAATGGCTACTTCGCTTTATAACTCAAGAAAATATGTTTAAACACTTATATTTCTAAAATAGTGGCGCAAAGCTGTCCTTTAAATTTCTTTCTCTTTGAACTCCCAGTCCTTGTGTTTGCTGATGCTGTTGTGTTCAAATAAAAAATAACTCAGAATATCAAAATTTATCATTTACATTTTTCTGTTATTCTGTAACTTACTAAATTCCGGCTGCAAGGAAACTATAAATGGCATTATTTGCCTAGATCATTTTGCATTTAGTTTAACTGGTGCCACAGTTACTACCGTTCGCATATGAAACAGTGTCACCACTGACAGGAAATACAGGCTTCCAATCTTGATTGGCTTTTCTGATGGGGTGGGAAGCATTTTTATTTTTCCAATAATAAATAATGCAAATGACTGTCTCTATCTGTGCATTTCCACATGAGTAATGTATAAACTAACTAGTAATCCACTGACACTTGACAGACATCTACTTAATTTATGATTTTTATCTGCTGCAAAGATGTTCTTCTGTGGAGCTCAGGGCCACTGATTGAGGGAGGGGGTTGAGGGTACTGTATTCTGCATGGAGGATTTTGCACACTAGACGATATGGTGAACAATGTCAATGGTCAACTCAAGTAGAATAAGCACTACATTAGAGAAAACATATCATGTTCAAACAGCTTCTTTTTTTACATAAGCACATGTGTGTGAAGCCTTCCTTGTGCTTATGACAGCAAAAGAACAAGTTGTGTGTGTGAGGAATGCCACATAAAACCCTTCCATGCGACATAGTCATTTCAAGGAACCTTTGGAATTACTACTCAAGGCTAAAATACAACAAGGCAATGGCATTCCCCATCTGTTCTGAGATTGGAAACACCAAGCAAATCCCCTGGCCAGCAAAGAAAAATACCCATTAACCATGTTGTACCCTCCCACCACTAGCCCCCATCTGTCTGGAGCCAGAACCTCTCTCTGTCAGCCACCACATTGAGATACCATCTTGTTCACCTCCTAGAGTTAACCTTTGACCTTTATGCAGGCTTGTTGCACTGGGGCTTTGTGCATTTCCAAGTACAGTTATATTGCTTTCCAATTGCTCAGCTGGTGCCAAACCATCACCTTTTAAGGCTCAGAAAGGAGCAGCAGCTATCAAATGCTGCTTGGTATCTGAGGCAAGTTTGAAATCAGCAAAACTGATATTGTTGCTAATTCTATGATTTATGATTCCGGTTGTGGCTGACAAATCCTCAAGGAAAAGAACTCAGTTGGAGGCTGTAAAGTGAATTGCATCATTTTTTCTAACAATGGGTTGACCCTTAAAAACTATCTTCATTCATTATCATCCAATTATCTGAACATCTGGGGCCTAGCAGCTTTCAATTAAAGCCAATTAAATGAGGTTGCAACTAAATAATCAGTAGCGGAGGCTGACAATGATGAATAATGCTCGTCACAGACGCCACTTACCTTTCTCCACCATCCAGGTCTAGTATGGAAGATGCAGAGAACTAGCTAGCGCTGCAACATTCTGCAGTGTGCCCCAGACTGTGCTGGGTTTCAGTGGTGGGTATGCTAGTGCACTAAAGTGGGATGATAATGGACACACATAGACAGATGCAAAACTGATGATTAACAGTGAACTGCTATCAGAGGCTATTTGTTATGTAGACATTACATTATCTTGTGTGCAAAATCTTCCACACAGAATATAGTACCCTAAACACTCACTCTCCCTCAGGAACAATACCATAAAAATGTGTACATTGTTAATGGCAGAGCAACAAGGGACCTTTTGAGAACATATAGTTCTCAGCCATCTTATAGATATTCACAGTGTTGCAGCATGATTTATTATACTGTGTTTTCAATTAGACATTTAATGTACAGTCTTCTTTCTTGTGCACCAACTTTCCTGTGGACCACTGCTTGCTGGATACTACACAAGTGTTTCATGAAACCACACACATGAAAATCTTTGGTCCTGGAGCCAAGTCAGATTTTAGCCCACATATGATTTATATTAATTCATGAACACAGTCATAGAGACACACTCTCAGACTTCCAGTTTTTATGGGGCTTTTCACACAACTCATATGAGACTCATATAATCAGAAATACAGTCATATACAAGTACACAAATGAATGTGCATTTGATGTTGCATATATACGCAAAGTGAGCAACTGATAGAAGAGTTCAATACATTCTTTTTTTGCCTTTAATTTGTAGCCCATGCTGAAGATTGTCCACAGACTCTCATTTTTGGGAAAAGGTGTTTTTAATACCCCATTTGATTTGTTGTAGATGTAGTGCACACTATCCCGTACCTGGTACGTGTATGTGTGTGCGTGACTGTAAATGTGAGCATCCCAGCATGTATTTGTGTGACTTGGACTTATCTTCAGTGTGCAAGTGTGAATTTATCTACACTTCCTGTATGTGCCATGTATGTTATATATTTGCTTGCATGGTTATATTCATAATATTTTCCCCTTTTATAAGAACATGTTATAATCCCAAGAGCTATTATGAACATACAGATTGTGTCATATTGCACACTGTTGCATCATCATTATGATATTTTTGCCAACAGAGCCAATAATCCTCTTTCATTTACATTCTCCTTGCCAAAAAAAGGAAAATGAACAATTCCTTTTGTTAGGAAGACAGTCATGAGAATCTGCATCCTAAGAGTAAATACTGGTAACAATGCCTTACTTTTACCCATGTCCACTTCAACTCACCTCAAACTGTAACCTCAGAGATTACGCTGCCTCCCCTTAAAATTCATTGCATGTGCAAAATTTTCCACACAGAATATAGTACCCTAAATGCCTACCCTGACTCACTGCTTCTGAGCAGTAAGGCAGAACATCTTTGCTGCAGATAAAAATCATAAAATCAGTAGATGTCTGTGAAGTTTCTTGGCACTATAGACTCCCTTTCATTACTGGCTTTATTTCTTCTGGTCCCAAAATGATGGGCACTGACTTTTTCAGCTGACCAATCTCCCTCCTCCCACACCCTGACTTTAGATGCTGTGTGATTGACAACTCTTGTTAGTGGATTAGTTAATGCGGAACAGGGCTTCAGCTGCAGGTTAGTGCTGGTGGGAAGTGCTTGATGGAACATTTGCATTTACAGATGAGCTAAAGGCGGCCGTTCACTTTTCAATTCCCTTATCACTGGTCCTAGGAGAAAAAAATATCTCTTGCACCTGCTTTCACATGCCCTACACCCCAAAAGAGCTAATCTTAACTCACATTGTTCCATTATGCTTGATTTCCAACCCTGACAACAGAAACCATCATCATGTGAAAGTTTTTTTTCTAAATATCAAGAATAACACAGTATCAATACAAACAAGACTGTACTCTCGAGGTGTGCAAGATCTACCACTTTTACTCCCATTAACCTGAAGCGTATTATTGTAGTCGTACTCCTCAGAACAAATGACTGGCAAACATGGGACTAAACAAATTGATGAATGAATGAATAAATGAAATTATGGGTGGATGGACGAGTGGATGAATTAACAGGACAGATGTAAGATGTGGGTGGCTAGAACATACAGGATTAGAAACTGCCAAAAAGTGATCCATTTAGGAAGTCACCCTGTTCTAAACAAATAAACAGCAATTTGGTACAAGTCCAAGTGTTTTTTTGTATTTCAGATTCCCTCAAGAAACAACAGCACTCCCATATGTGTCTCCTAAATGAGTCAGAATCCTCAAGAGGGGTGATGCAACTGCCACTGTGTCAGACAAAGCGTCCCTTCTGTTCTATCACCCAGGTTACAAGAGCCATGAAGGCTGAGGGCTCTGTCATGCCTTGTTCCTGGGTCAAGGTCTGTCTTCTGAAACAGACCAGTGCTGCTCGCACCCCAGACAGACGCCACAGGGAATCATGTCTGTGCTCTAATTAGGCTTATCTTCTTAAGAGGCCTGCAAGCAAAGCATTTCCCAGAACACAATCCTTGTGTATGCATGACCTCTGTCAGCAAAGAGAGGAACATTTGCCTCAAAAATGGAACAAAACAGTATTTTCACTGGGCAAAGATATGGCGTATTTTGGTTCCATCATAGACAAGAATGACCATTTAGATGTTAGTGTAACATTCATTTATTTGTAAGGGTTTAGACCCCAGTGTTACTGCTTTGTTAACATACTTGACCTTTGCCTGCTGCTCAATTAAGAATGCAGAAATGTTGACGATGAGAACTGTTAAATTTAAACAGTATACAACAGTTATATACAACAGTCAGCTAATGCTGAAAAATCAAATGCAATTTGAAATACTGAATATTCAACAAATTAGCATGAAAAAACTTAGCATGGAAAAAGCATAGAAAAACATATTCAACTGCATGACAAAACACAAGACCTTTCCTCAAGACAGAAATAATGTACAGGCAAACCCCAAAATATGTTTGGAAATGTTTCAACAAACAGTTGATATACTACTTGTTATTTATACAATTAATCTGGTTAACTTCTGTTTGATTGCAATGTCTATTTCTCTTTGTGTGACAAAAACCTGCTTTTTCCACAATGATGGCACTTTGTTTCCAATCAAGTGGTTGCTGTTTGTGATTAATCTCCATATCTATATCCACCCTCTCCAGTCATCTCAGGCACTGTTTCACAAACACAACCAAATTTCCACATGGGGGGGTTTGGGGACAAACAAAAATTTGTTTGAAATTTTAAAAGCAGTGATTTGTCATCATTTGCCACACTTGCAAGGGTGAAGATTTGTTTCATTCCATTTTGCTGCCACTGAAATAAATGTATAAATCAATGAATCAGATGCAGGTACTTGAGATGTATCAGGTGCCCCACAAATTTGCTGAAACTGATCTTGGAAACATTGGAGCACTAACAGCCTTAGAGCTGGCGATTTATATCCCTTGCTCTTCTCAATCACTGTGTTAAAGAACTTGACCAAGATTGTCCCTCTGGCTGGTACTGGACCAAAAGCACATTAAATCACCATGACATTTCAATTAAATGGGTGGCAGGTGGCATAGTGGTCAAGGACTATGTTGTAGGAGCAAGTATCTGGTAAAATGTCCATCTTTAGAAATGTATAAACCTGTTAGCCACTTCGGATAAAAGCTCTGGCAAAGACAACAAATGATAACGACAAATCACAGCTTTCCTCCAAGTGTGTGAGAGCAAAGCAATTCAGCACTAATGTGATGAAAGGATCAGGACTCAGAAATGGTCTGCCTGTTTCCTTTTTCCTCCCTTTCTCTGCTGTAGTTGCTTTCCATTTCTGTTGGCACAAAGATACACTGACATCTCTGACTGAGACTGATGGAAATAGTTTCTGTCCAACTCAGGTTTCTTTTTATCAAATGTAATAGCACCTGGACAGTAATCTGACCTATATAAGCCAGGCTTAATAGGAATTTAATTATAAATACAAGACCTCTGAAGCCTTACATATATGTAGGAATGGTTTTTACATAACAGGGGAATTAATTAGGTACCCAGCCCAGGGGATTTAAAAATGCATGTTGGGGAAGCAATGGCTTTTGACCCCACGGCACCTGCCACAATCTTCCCCCTTCCCAGGAGAATGATGTTTGATCTACACAACACATGACTTTTGTTGTGGTGAATGGAACAATTTGACCCCAGTATGGTTCTCCATAGTTCATGAGGTTATTCAGAGGAGCTCATTACTTATATTTTAAGAGAAATACTGCTGAAGAAGACTTCAATTTTCTGGGTCCCAGCAGAGTAAGTCCTGTACAAATATACTTTGACTTCTGGAAATGCAAATTACAAATTACATAAAAGTAATTAAAATTCATGAACAGTATCAATTGTTCTTCAGAATTCATGTGAGAAACAGGATGGTGAATTTGTTATTAATGTATTTTTTTGCTTAAGTTAAAGACTCATAACAATGAATCTGCTGTCCTTAAGGAGTGAGAACAGTTGTAATATTCAAATACATGAGGAGAGTATGAACCACAGCTGTATGGGACCTCAGAACTTCATAATCCACCCACCATGGACAGCAGTGTGAGGACCTCCTTTGTTCTAACATTTCTTCTTGCTATCAGCTGGGCTGGTGACCATCACTGATGAGCCTCTGTGACCAACGTGAGACAATCCCCTTTTATTTCCCCTTCTCTTCACCTCACTGAAAACTAATCATTGACCTTATCAGCTCATAACTGCTGTTAGGACTGTTAGTGTCTTCGAAATCTGTTCACCTCACCAGTGGGGATGGGCATGCTGAGAAATGAGCCCTGGTCTGTGGAGTAGAATAGGGGAAGAAGGTGGTGGAGTATCAGGCTGGTAGGTTGTTGCTTGAAACATTTGAAAGATTTCAGACAGTCAGCAGACTTTGAAACACGTACATACACACAAAAGCATACACAGCTGAACTTAACACACAAGTCACACAGACTTGCTAACACACAGACGCATTTGTTTTGATATTGTTCTATATCCCTACATGGACTGTTGTTCAAGGTTTACTATACTCGCATCTTGCAGGTGCTCTCAGAATGTCCATAACAGAAGAGTCTGAATAGAGAAACTCAACTGCTGTACATACATAAACACCGACACATACACATACACGTACACAGATTGTCACAAAAGTATCAGTGAGGAAAATCACAGGAGGCTTTTAAAATGTGTGAAATAAAGGAGATGATATGTAAAGTATGCACTCAAACACACACAGCTAGTACTCACACATGGCATACAGCTTGTACTCACACACCGTACAGTGTACATTTAACAAAGGGAAATGCTTCCGTAGTGCATGCAGCCATCGTAATGAGCACTAATGCTGGGAAAAATAACCAAGTAAGAAGACTAAACAAAAAGCACAAAGACTGGAATTTGATGGATATCAAAACTACAGCTTGGAACTAACCACCACCATTAGTTCATATTGCCTACCCTGCCCAAGTAATACATTTTAAATCTAATGCAAATACACTCTGGATGTTTACCAAAATATCTAACGTAACCATCAGCTAATCATAATTGTCTCCTGTCCCCAAATTGCACTAATGGAGAGGGTTACATCTAAAATTATTTTGAAAGGCTTGTTTCAGGGTGTTTTGCTACATTTTTTTAGGGCTAGGAAGAGTGGGTTCCTGCTCTGTGAATATTGGGGGGCTCTGAGCCTGATTCTGCCATACACATGTACAGTAAAAGTGACTTTGGTCTGCCAGCTGCAGAAATGGGCCATTTGTCATTTAAAGCACGGGATTAAAGCCTCTCTGGATCTTCTTAGACACTCATGGTCACCCACTGCAGAGAAAATTTATATTTATTTATATCAACACAATTAAAAAAGAATATCACTCAAAGAAACAGAGCAGCACAGAAGACTCAATGTCCTGTATTTTGCTGTAGTGAATTACATTACACTGAATTATTATTTATCAACGTCTGAAAATGTTGGCCTTAACGCTGCAAGCTATGACAGCTGTTTTCTGGTGATTTGGTTATTTCTTTTTTGTTAATCTGAGCGTCACCTGCACGTTGTTGATTACCTATTGATTTTGCCAATTCTTATTTCTATATGTAATTATTCCTTTTTATTTGTTGTAATGCTGTGCCCATCCTACCCAGATGGCCACACTTCTGCTCTGTGCAAGAGAAGAAATAGACTATCACCCAGAGAGGAGGAGATGAGGAAACCAGGCATGTCCCCAAGGTCAAAGGTCACATGGGATCAGTATCACATAACAGCAGGCCAACTGTGTCACTTGAATGTTAAAATGCACTTTTTGAGTGCATCATCACCCTGATGAGGCTTGCTTCTGGACCTACATCACACCTCCTATCCAACCTCACCACAGCTCCCACCATGTAAAAAAATAGCTGACTTTCCTATGATGAGGAAACAGAAAAAGTGCAGAGCACAGTGGAAATTATGGTCATATTTGCACACCCAACAGGTGTCCTGAAGTGGTTGTTGCTCATCTTATTTTCATTTATACTGTGTATGAACTTTTCTGAGTAAATTCTGCCTGCTGAAGAGTTTGAGCTTGTACTACACCTGAAGTAAACTTCTCCAAGCTTTGCAGATTTGGGCAATACAGGGTTGTTCAGGGTTAGAACTGAACACTTTCCTATGTTTACTTTAAGTATCATATGAACATATAGTCTAAACAAATTTATAAAGTAGCTGTAAGTTTTTTCTTAATATTACAAATACTCAATATCATATGTGTTCATTTGATACTTAGGTACTGAATATAAACCTTCTGGGCATTTTATTGTGGGAATATGGGATCTTTGGGGATATGTTAAGTATGTCTGTCAAGGCAGTACAAGCAGCACTGGGGGACTGGGGGCATTAAAGTCTGTAAGTCAGGTCCATGCCTGTTGATTTGGTTGGTAGTCGTGGGCAGTCATTGGCTACTAGTCACACAATCTCTGGGTTTTGTTGACAGTCATCAAGATAAAGCCTATCCAAGGGGAAGTAACATGGTGGCCTGGTGTTTCAGGATGCCACGGTGTCTCAGGGGAAAAAGAGAAAGAAAAATACACCTTGCCTGAAATACAACGTTGAACGATGGGTTTTGGGTCTAGTTTTATAGGTTACAACAGAAGGGGTGAGAGTCACTGTAATAGCCACAGCATTCCATAATTTAGGAGCCTGATGGCTAAATGCTCTACCACCCAGTTTTCAGTAGTCTTGGGTAAAAGTGTTCTGTTGTAGTGTGATATTTAATGCTATCTCTGAAGCTGTGTTCTTAGAAACACATTTCTATGAGGTATTCAGACCCATTATACTCAGATGATTAATTATAGTAAATTATCCTCTTTGTTCAGAACCTGGTCTTAAACACCTTTTTGGAGTAAACCTGTCATTACAATGAAGCAGTTAGGGACACAAATGGCCAAAGGTAGTAGTGCTCTAACAGTTGACTGACATTCTCTGACTGAGATCCTGTGAAGCAGCACTGCTATGTCAGTTTAGAGATGTAGCAAGAAAGAGCATGACTCTCCAGTGATTGGGGCACCATGCTCCTCATACAGATGTAGAAGTACCAAACTTGTGTTACAGGGTCCCAAGTTTTCATATTATAGTTCATAGTATTTCTTTATGTGTGCTGCGCATAAGTGTTACCAAGATTGCTAGAAGGCTGACACCACACCCAAGGTCATCAGGCTGCTAAATGTCCCCTTTCAGCCATAAATTATGAGCAGTGTGCAGAGCATTCAAATCCTAGTGCCTACGCAAGCACAGCATATACAGTGTCAGGTGCTTGGAGGATGATTTTCTCTGCCAATAAGTCTCAGAAGTCCAGCAAGCTGAAAGGAGCCAGAGTAATTTAGCCATAGATTTGGCTATGAATCTCATTTGTGCTGTTTCTATGACAATGAGGCCTGTGTGTGCAAAATCCTGGCAGTAGGAGATGTTCTTGCACTCATACAAAAACCCATGCAGACATAACCACACAAATACATAAATAAAGGCATACAGAATGTAAGACCCAAGCTGAACACTGGATCTCTATATAAGCCCGTTGAGAGGTTTTTAAAGAGAAGCACTTCAGACCCTGCTGTACTGGAAAAGCCCTCCCAGCAAGAGCAACATCTTCACCTTGAGAGCACGAACAGCACCTCAACTTCTCCTTAGAGGAGAAAAAAAGGAAGAAAACAGAGAAACACTTTTCATAACAGGCTGTCTTAATTCAGCAAAAATCCCACAGACTAGTGCTTCTGAAGACTCTACCTGCTGCGCAGAAAAGCGAGAGTGATGAAAGGATGATGTGTACCTCTGTTAGGTAAACAACAGCATAATTGCTATGGTTTTCCCAACACAAGGTAAATATTGACAAGGAATGTCATGCAATTCCCATTTTAATTAAAATTGTCTTTTTCCCACATTTGGACGGTAAAACCTCCAGAAGACACACTGATGAAAATAGACACACTCTGATGCAGACTTATACTGACTGTGAGTGATGAAGGACTCACAGGTTTACCTGTTCTCAAGACATTGAGGAGAACCTAAACTCTGCTTTGAGTTGACCCTGGAAGTTCTGCCACATTTTCTGATGTGAGCACATAAAACTGAGGCTTAGTGCGCACAAGACACTAACACAGTTGACTGCCAGCGCACAAAATGACTGAATTTTACAGGACCCCCCCAGCTGACAGGGCTCTATAAAATCTTAATTCCTAGCAATATTCAAACATTTCAAAAAGAGATTTTTAAAAATTGGTCATAATATAAATTCATGATTGTTTGACAGTATTACTGCCTGTTTAAATACAGAGCAATTCAAAAGCAGGCTAGATACAGCTTTCGATATGAAAATGGACCTTATTTCTATTACTCCAGTACATCAGCTCAGCGTAGGGCAAATACAAATACCACGGCATGTGGAAAAGGGGAAACTGATCCAGGCGATCCAGCATCTGTATTCTTGAGAAAAATACTGGAGTGGTTACAAATGCATTAAAACCCAGGGCTGCCCCTGTTTGCTTTTTTCTCGTTTGTTTGGACAACATGCCAGTATCGACATGCAGCCACACCACTAAAATTCTGTTCAAGGCGGTTGTGTAAACACTTGGTGACAACGTGTTATTCAAACAGGTCAAAACAAGAGTCTACTGTTCATTTAATGAAACTAGGAACCAAAGATGACATATTTTCCCTGTTTTACTGGAGATGAGGACAGCTATGTATCAACATGTTATGTAATCTTATTAAACAGTTAGTAGGACCTACTGTTACATCTCTTCACTGTATGTTTCCAATGAATGATCTAGTAGAAAAACCATTGTGTAGAAATTGATTACTGATTTGTCACTTTCATCTATCTTTAAAAGCAGATGTCTTCTCTTATGTTGGGAATATAAGGACTGGGATAAGGTTTTCCGTTCCAGTAAACGGGGGCGATTTCCCCACTTACTCACTTTGCTCAGGGCTTAAGGACAAGCATAGCAATTAACCCAGATGCAATTAGCTTGCAGAGAGCTGGGTTGAGTTCCACATTAATTCAGGATTGGTGGTCATCATCTCAGAATCCCATTATTACTACCTGTGGGTCAGGGATTAAAGACTTTTTAACACTCTGGAGACACATATGCCTTATTAGTGCACAGAAAATTCACGAGCAGCCCCCCACCCTTATCATGTCCACTCTTACAAATTTGAGTTAAAGCAAGGGAACTTTTAATTCCCTGGGATACTCATCACACGTTGCCTCCTGCTGAAGGAAAAGAGAAAAAGAGACATCGCTACCGGGGGGGACAGTACCAGAAAACAGATTGGCTGCAATTTTCTCACAGGGCTCATCGCACGTTTCCCAAATGACATGAATATGTAAGGAGTTGTGTGAAAACAACAGGGTATGTCTCAGATCTCTAGCAGTTCTGCACACATAAGCAGTCTTATATTCTGGAACTCTACTGAGAGTAGGTCTTGAGACTCAGGGATGACGGTGGTGGGATGAGAAGTGGGGGAGTAGCAGCTGCAAGTGGAACAACATCTAAAACCCTGGGTGGGAATGCACGGTAACTTCCACACACAGAACTACACAGGAAAGATGTAAAATATTCTAGGTTACATGAGGGACAATTCAGCTTCCATAGGACTTCTAATCATGTCTTTCACCATGCTCACTTATTTCAATCATCTCCACATCCTACCCTGGTTTTAAGCAAAATTCTTCGAGGTTGCTTTTCACAATCAATTTCTCCACTGACTGCAGGGCAGAACTACAATGTTCACTATAACGTTTATATTAAAAGCAGGGCAAAATATGTTGAAGACTGAATATTAAATTCAAAAGGTGAGGTTTAGACATTCTAATTGGCTTGTAAATACATTATGAAAGCTGGTTGTCATAGATAGATCAGTACAAATAGCAGAATTTTGTTTTTCATTAAAGTGAGTTCATATACACACATATAAAAACTGGGAGCCGATCACATATCAGTTGTTGGTAGTGCATTTTATCACCAAGTTCCTTTGTGTATCTTTGTAAGGCTAATTAATAATCCTACATTCTATTCCAAAGAACACAGGTCAGCAGAGCTGAACTCACATCTTAAAAAGAAAATTTCTCATGCCATGTGTTTCATTAAAGACCACCGTTTTCACTTGGATTTCTTGTGTTTGCACTGCTTAATGTCAAAGCTCAATTGACATCTGTTGTTTGGTATAATAACGCATGGTAATTAATCCAAAATAATTTTTTTCAGTCCTTCTGGGTAAACATGTCAGCTGGTTCATTACATTGAACCTGAAGAACACAGGGTGTGCTGGGTCCAAGTGCAACATCAGCTCAGCTTGTCATCCTTGTCGCTTTTCATTTCTTCAATATCACATGCTCGCACAAGTTGATGCTCATGATGGACTACATGACATGTGCCAGTAATGAGCAGAGAAAAGCAGAATGACCTTGGAGAGGCAGAAACAGCAGAATCATCATTTCTCTGCAGTGCTTTATACATTGAGCCAAGGCTGTGGAGCACTGTTTTGGATAAAAACACATTATTGTTTGCAGAGTCCTAGTATGCATTCATACAAAATGACCTAAAAATCTCGCTTTTAACATCAGGATACTTCCCCTAGAATATTTAGATTATTTGGATTTCTGAGTATTGAGAGTACTTTTATGTCATCCATTACATTCATTTATATACATGCATCAAAAAGGAGAAGGACAAAGAAACAAAGGAAAACACAACACACAACCACACGGTGTTTTTCATATCCCTCTTGGATGCACCAGAGCAGCAGTCACCATATAAGCTCCAGACTCCAACTAAGAATTGCAGCCCATGCTCTGGGTTGAGGAGGTGGTCTGCTACCAGAAAACCATTTTATCTCCACTCTTCAATCCAAGAATTCAGACTACAGCCACCTAGTGGTGCTGCAGGGTCTCCTATATGTTAGTTTACTGTTTCAAATGGCTGATTCACAACTGTGATGTGTGATGTGTTGTGGAGCTGTAGACTCCTTAACTACATCTTTTACCAGCACTGACAGCAAAGACAAGTAAATGATTAAACCTTCCTAATTGGGACCAACCAAAGAAAGACACACTCTCAATCTTTTGCACTGTGCATCTGAGACTTTTCTCCCGTATAGGAGGAAAACGTTTCATATTTATTATCCTTGGAAGTCTGGAATCATTGTTTTCTAGCACCTTAACTGAAGACAAAGAGAAAATTTTACCATTATAAAGATGTACTCACTGTGCTACAATGATAAAGCGATAAACTTTCTTCAGGGAGGATTTGTGTATAATTTCCCCACTGGCATTGTATAAGTAAACCTGGAATCCATCTTGCTAACAGAGATGTCTGTTTCTGGTTCCAGGACCCCTTGCTACAGACTGGATGTTTTTGCATGAGTCCTTTTCTGTCATAGCTGTGATGGAACAGCAGTATTGTTTCTGTTTGCCATCTGCAGCCATTCCATCACAGACATCTTCATTCTGACTCTTAATATCTGATCTGCAGCCTGCTTGTCAGCACACACACTACTTTGTCAAACATAAGAGGCATCCTGAGCTACATGTCCCTGCCAAGCCACCGTACTGCTCCATGATTAATGCCCTTCAGGAGAGCAATCACTGCGCCCAACAAGGGACATTAATCAGCCCCTCGCCATCCCTCTGTAGCCATATTTGTTACCGCCAGGCCACGCGCCAACATTGCACTTGAAGGGGAGATTACAGCTCTCAGGTGGCTGGGATTCTGAGAGAATAATTCCACAGCTGCCAGGGGCCAATTGATGGCAGCGAGCACACACCCTGATGGAAAACAACACCCCCAAAACCACGGACTTCTAATTCATCTTATTCCTATAGGCATTTTATATAAGTTGCATGCAGCTATTCAGTGTCTGATCTGCTTCTGTGTAGCTCAGAATGTAGATCTGACCTTGCTGTCTCCTACTTTATGAAGACCTCACACATAAACACACAAATGTGCAAATATGCTCACAAAGAGAAGGATAATAGCACTCATAGATCCTCTCAAGTTGTTTGACAACTTACGGCAAACAGCCTTCAGTTCTGCTAAGCTGAACTGAGCTGAGCTGTTTGTCATTTTTTAATGCTAAATTGCATAAATGCAGAGTACGCTTCAGATGAAGCACGGCATCCTGTTGCGTTTTAAGTCGTCCAAGACCATTCAGTTCCAGGTTGCATTATAAGCACATGAGGATGTTATAAGATTTAGTCAAAGTAAAAAGTCACGTAAATTAACGGTAATGACAATGCAAAATATATGCCTTTAGAAAGGTCAGCGTCCGAGGGCCATCTTGGTACTTCTTTCCAGAAATGTGCTGGGATGTGCAAGTAAATTGCCTGTTGTATAGGACTTGAAGAAAGTGTAATTGCCCTCCATGAAACAGGTTAAGCATATAAAATGGAGTCTCAGTTCTGACAAAAAAAAACATTACTGTTTAGCAAATAGTTTCATTTGGGAAATGAGTGCAAAAGTGTGAATGCACCTGTGACATGCAAACAGGTGAACCTCTTGACGCATAAATGTTACTGTGTGAATATGTGAATGTGAACATGTATAACAAGATTGTGCTATGAATTTATGATCCACTTTGGGCTTTGAATGTAAGCCTGTAGATATGGTTGTCCTATGAATATGAATGACTGAACCAGCTTGTGATGTGAATGTGCTCTGAGTCCCTGAATTTGCCTCCTATTCCCCTTTTCAAATTCCTTCTCCAAGCTGAAATCCACACTGCTTGCTAGTTCTTGAGATTGCTGGTGGTAGGCTGATGACCTGAAAGGAGTTTTATAGGGCTTTAATGGCAGAGCTTTTGTGAGTTAAAGCACTTTGCCAAGCTGCATCTTTTTGGGTAAAACCAGCTTACAGTCATCCCCTGTAGGTCTCACTGTTGGAGGAAGGTGCTCATCTAATGGTTATGTTTGCATGTCTGTGTAGGAGTAGCCCTTCTTTCCTATCGCCCAGTTCTTTTGATTCTACCTAAAATGCTGTCAGTTCTGCCACCTCTGCCTTTAACCATGCTTCTCATCTAGTACCTGCAGACAACACCCCCAGCCATGTTTGTGGGTATGGCTACTGCTGTGTCATATAGACCCTCATTTGACCTTGGTGACACAGTCCCCCTAGTTAGTAATTATGCTGAGCTCTTTTCACTAGCGTAATTATTCAAGGTGTTGCTAAGTAAGCCACACCAGTTCATTACTGTGGATAGACCTGATACTTCCTTCTCTCTGTCACCAGTAGATACTTCCAGGCTACCAGCTTGTAGAAACAAGTCTGCCCTGACCTTGGCCTTAGACAACTGACACCCCTCCCCCCCGAATGATCGCTCCTGCACTCTTTGCCATCTGAGTTGGAATTCATGCTGTAAAGAAACTGTTGAGATATTTCTGCATGGTTGTGTTTTGTTTTTTATTTCTAATTCACTATGTCACTTGAAATTAGAAACTCCTGGACCCTAAATGCCTGCAGTACACAAGAGACATCCTTGGCTTCCACTTATTTAGCTGAAACACTTGTTTCCATGCCATTCAGAGTCAGACAGCAGCCTTTCTCCTGTTAAGGATTTGTACTGCATGACCCACTTGAAACTGGTGGTGGTGTGTGTGGGACTACAAGGGCTTTTTCTTTATTTGGTCTAAAGTGAAGGTACAAAGGAAATTGGGTCAAAAGTGAAACCTAAAGTAAGTAGTTGGCTAGAAGAACACTCTGATGCAGAAGTTTGTTCATCTCTATATCTATAAAGGTCATTCTCTGTTTGTCTGTTTCTTTTTTCTTCATGTATGGCTTTGTTTTTCAAGCCATAGATCTGACATTTACCACAAAGATACTTCTCACCCTAAGTTAGGGTTTTGTGTTCATTAAACCCCGAAAACTCTTACTTGATATTTTGAAAATTTCAAATTCGGTCCCTGACAAGGAATTTTCCCTTCAATACCTGGTATGTTTTTGTGGTTTTACAGCAGTAATATTTAAAGTAGCACTATTTCATCAGCATAATGAGCTCTTAATACAAAAATGCAGTTTTTAGTGGTTTAAAAACACCTTAAAGTGACAATTAATTAAATAACACTTGCAAACACTTGTCCTTCAGTATCTGGTGTTTTTCCTTCTTGTTTTAAAGCAGTAAAGTAAAAAAATAGTACTTCATCTAAATAATCAAACCTTTACACAATATGCAGTTTTTGCTGTTTGAAACATAAAGTGAAGCTACAATTCATTAAGTAAAGCTTTCAAAGCTTGTTTAAGCAAGATTTATAACATCACATGCTGCACAATGTAATGTCACTGGCAAAGAGTACATAAAGATGTTGGTAGATGTTCTCACTTCACATAAACACACAAGTGATGCTAACAGATTTTCCCACTCCACGCACACACACACACACACACACACACACACACACACACACACACACACACAAATGTACCAAATGCAACAAGTTAAAGATAATAAAGTTTGGTGACATATAATTTATCACTGTTTGCACGTCATTATGGCCAGAGTGTGCATTGCTGTCAGAGAAACGAGTAGCTGTTATATGTGCGCGAATAAAAATGTAAAAAATTTTGAAAAATTATACATGAGACACCCACACACAGTGCTGCACACATTAGTGATGTAAGGGTAATAAAGTTTGTTGATATATATTTTGTTTTTTTCACCTTCGACAAGATTGCAAACAGCATGCGTGTCAAGTTGAATGCAACCACTTTAAATGGTAAAACAGTCTGACGATTATGCAATTTATTACTTTTTACCTTTACACCACTATGTCATTGACTGAACTAGTCTCTTAATAAAGATTAACTTAATAGGACTCTCAAAAATAAAAAGAACATTTCCTTGATTGTTAGTTTATTTATCTATGTACATGCTTAGCATTGTCGTGCTCAAGGACAGGATAAATGGAGCTGTTTCAGCCTTTGCATCAGAAAAACACAGCTTTACTACAGACTGTGCAGATGAAGGTCACAGAAATGAACTTTAACAACCAGGTTAAGTGTAGGAATACATGCAAGAAACAGTATCATATGAAAAAGATGCAATGAAACATCTTTGTTAAGTTTTTTTTTACATAAATACTTAAAGGCATGTTTTTATCCTGGGGGACTTTTTACTCAAAGATTTCAGGGTCTTTCCATTCAAATGTAGATGAACAGGATTCAGTGGATGAAGAAAATGCAGAAGTCTCCATCTGTTGCTTTCTCCTGGTTGAATTACTGAGACAGGCTGCTGGTTAGCATGTGAACTCTTCCCTCCAAAGTGAAACTTTTGGTTCTTGCTTTGTCTCCCTAAGGGCCCTCTGCATAAACTGCCTGCAGAGGCAGAGGTTTCAAGGAGTCCACACAGATATGCAAATCCAAGACTGTCTTTAGTTTTTGGTCTCTGGCTTCTTATATTTGTGTCTGCTTTTTATGGCAACCCATCCACCAAATGTCTAAACAGTTCCCCTTCTGACATAGAAAATGTCAGGCACTGCTATTTTAACCACCCAGGTTAAACACACTGTTCCTCCAAAGCTTTTTAATCAACAGTGACTGAACTAGTGGGGCATCTGACTTGACTGAAGTTGACTGATGTCCAGTTTAAGGTAAGACATAAAACTCTCTGGATTGGGTTGATTATGGATGTCTTTGCAGAATGAGTTACCGACTATATTTAGTGGTCACTCAGTGGTCTGCATGCAGATTAAAGATGAGGTAAAACTGCAAGCTGCACCTCCAAAAGCTCCAAATCCAGAGAGGATGGGTTAAAGAGATGAAGATGGAGGTGACTGAAAGCTGCCAGGTAACTACCAGCAGGAAGGATCTATACTCAGGAGGGAAATAATCCCTGGAAGAAACCCCATTAAATAACTAAACCAATGAGATATTCCACATTAGGAGGGCTCTGATATGGTCCCAATGTCTGTTATCACATTTCTCAGGTTTAATGGTTGACTATTTGGACTGGAGCCTTGTTACCTCCCATTCCTCAAAATAACTGAGGTGTGCAAGCTTGTCAACTGGCTGTTTGTGGGTTGGCGGAGGTCTGGAAGAGGTCTACCTGAGGTCTTGGAAAAGTCTGTGATTATAAGAATTTAAGATAATGTACTAAATAGTTGTATCAGGGGAATGGAGCCAGATGCTATGTATAAAAACACTGTACTAATGTCACACTTGTACAAATACACAATAGACACATTATAACAGAGAGAGACATTCAGCAACTGATTTGCTTGTAACAGAATTTGGTATGAAACATGTGCCACAAAAAACAGAAGCCCGCAGAGACCTCCATGTAAGATTTCTGATGATTACTGCATTTTTATTAGCAGGTGCTTTTATTAAATGCCCTTATCTGGTTCTTTGAAGATTCCATTCATCTTTTTAAAGTATGGCTGAAACTACACTGTACATGATTGAATCTGGCTGCTGTTATTTAGGAAGCTGCAATGTAGATACTCAATGTAAATGTTCAACACTTAAATTCCCTGGATATAAACTTTGAAAATGATTTGAAACTGAATGAGCATTAGTTTCTCAAAATACTTTCTGGTGCCTAAATATTTTATTTAGTTTACAGTATATGATTTGCAAGCTACTTATAACATTTCTGTGATATTACAGCAATTTTCAAAATGCTGTAAAATGCTGAATACTTTGAATTTTTGTGAAAATGAATGGGCTACCGTGAAAAATGCTCTGAATAAATAAGCAGGCAAAGTGAAAATGCAAACTATGTTTTTTAAATTTTCTCCCTAACTGCCATCCTTTTGGCTAGACGAAACAAAAAATGGCTGAATATGAAATAACATCAAGATGACACTGAAAAAAGAGAAGGGCTTCGAATGCTGATGATAAGTGATTCTTGCTGCCTGTGGACGTGTGGATGAAAAACTCCAATTCAGCGCCGGGCAAGAGGAACAGCTCCATTTCAATCTGCAGCTAGTGCTGACTGAGCTGATGAAGTAAACCCACAGTTTACAGCTCATAATGTTCGATGTGCTAAAATTGTATTAATTATGGGCATTCGAGAGCAGCAGGCTGCTCCACAGGTAATGGACAATATGAAGGGTAAGCAGGGAAAGGGGGGACAAAAAAAACAGGCGCTGTGCTGTGTCCCTGTCTAGTCCTGTTTTTGTTACAGTTTGCCCTTCTGTCAGTGGCAATGGTGTGTGCATGTTTGGATGACACATTCTACACTTTTCCAGTGTAGCTTTTGCTCAACCTTTAGGAATCTTTGGATGCTGATTCCAAGAAATATGTTTCATAATTTAAAAACACCAACAAAATTAATACCTCCTGGATTTTTTATCCTATTCAGATATAACATTTTGTAACAATTAATTATATATGTGTCTTATTGGGCTATTTTCAAAAATGTAAATATATTATTTGAAAGTAGCTCAAATGTTTTTTTATTCTCTGTAGGACCAAAGTTTGCAAAAAGCTACTTTGAGACATTGAATCTCTTGGCAGATAGATGCCCTGGCTCACTTGGGCCTCATTTTGTCCACTCCTCGAGTACCAGGCCTTACTTATGCAATCACGTGATTTGATGTGTGTGGAACCAGGCACTGATGTTTCCTCACGATTGCACGATTACTCATAACCCAACCAACCAGCCAGTGGTTGACGAATGACAGTCAACCTTTTATTGCCCTTCAGTGGCCCTTTCCAGTCTCTGGCAATCACCATCAGCCATGGTCCTTACAAACTACCATAAAGAGACCTGGTTTCTGCTTCTACTCCGAGAATCCAGCCCAAGATTTGATCACATATGGAGCAGAACACTAAGGTCTACTCCACATGCTAATTTTCTTCCTGAAACAAGAAATTGTTTCCTATAGCCCAGGTGAGCTGAGTGTTGTTTGCTTTCAGAAAGTAAAATTATAATGGCTCCCCACCCCCCAGTGGGTGCAGAGCACTGATCCACCTGAAGAGGAGAGCTATGTTGATGGTGCTTGTGAGCACTGGTCAGCTATGGCTCTGTCAACCCCAAACAAAAGGATCCCTGTAATTTGTGTAATTATGAAGTGTGATGGTTGATTCAGGACCAGTTATCAGAGTATGTTCTCCAACTGGTCAAGGGGAGAGTAGCAAACACTCACACTTGGTGTTGATTATGGTTACAGGGGATAATGTGGCCATTTAATGTGCCAAATGGAAAAACCAGCAATTAAAACCACAACTAGCAAATGCAAGCACTTTAGCTCTCAAATAAGACATGTTGATATTTCTCCCAGTGACGAGACTGACTACAACAGATAGTTGAAATCCAAAAAAAAAGAATATCGGTAAAGGTCACAATTCATACATTTTGTAACATTTTGTAGCCACTGCGACCTGTGTCTGCCACCACTAATGAGTTACATACTTGACTATTACTGAGGAAAAATTTAAAGACCTTAGACGTGACATTTTCAGAAGTAACCCCCTTCCATCATGTTAATGATGCACAAATGGAACAATTAGACTAACAGATATTTTGGAGTTTAGTGGGTAGACTGGAGAAGAACAATGCTGGAGGCAGTTATGGTTGTTACACTGTCAGCATGTGGCCAAGGGAGCAATGCAACTATGCTCCCTTGCATTAAAACTGGAAACCGGGATCTTGTGACAGCTTTTGCTCTAGGTAACCTGTAGGAACAAAGTAACATGGGAATGTCATTGAGCAGAACTCAAAGTACAAATTCAGATTAAAACTAAAAATTGACTATAGTGAAATTTAACCACATGGAATAATTACAGAATGCACATAATGTCTGATTTGGTTAGTGAAGGTTAAACAGTGAATTATGAAAAGAAATAAGAAAAATGGAACTCTGGCTTTCATGTGCTCTGACCTTGTGATAAACAAAGCTGTGTGTTAATACAGAGTCTTTCACAGGGTTTTAAATGTGAATTTCAACTGTACATTCTTCAAGACTTTATCTACTTCAAACCTTCACCAAAATAAAATCATTATTTTTTTTAAATTGCTTGTATGTTATGAACTACAGTAGGTGTTGCATGAGACTTTTTCAATTAAAAAGGTTCTGTGTGAGCCCAGAATAACCTACATATTTTTTCATATTTATTATGTTTAAATATATTTTAATCTTCACACACTACAGGTGCAGAATAATAAAAAATGTCTTTCACAGATATTCCAACCTGAAGTTTATCACACATTTCTAAAGGCTGATGACATGAAGCAGCTTAAACATTTTTTTTCCTAAAATTTGTATTTCATAAATGACATATAACCAATTAAGTGTAGGAAACAGAAAACAATGACAATATTGAGACAATTTTGTCTATTTCATTTGCTGATGATGGAAACACAGGACAATACAAAGGTCTCATCATGAGTCAAATTTTGTAAATGCAGCAGATGGCAAGGTATTATAGTGAATGACTGGGGAGAGATGCTTGTGTCTCACAGACAGTTATGTTCCCATGTTGCCAAGCAACCCATCTTGTACCTGGTCAGAGGACCAGCAGTGACTCCTATCTCATAGAAACATGCCTGGGTAACTGGCTTATTCCTGAAAAATCACGAGCAAAGGTTTCTGCGCACTTTAGCATAAACTGCTTCTCTCCGTGACTGATTGCTCTTCAAGGGAGGCTTCCATCTCCATGGTTGACCAAGGAGAATATTGTCCACATCTGTGTACAACCACACTGCTGGCGACTAAACCCTGGAAGAAGGTCTTGGCCAGCATCAATAGATGGGTTTGCTCCCCGCTGTTGCTCAGGCCTCCGAGGAAAGGTCTGTTACCCGACCCGAGCCCATCAGCAAAGAACTGGGGTTTGTGTTGGTTTTTCACTTACAGATTCAAGCTTGAGTTGGCTTTGGAGTTATTTCCAAGTAAATGAAATTTGATTATTTATTATTACAATACATTTTAAAGTTTTTTTTATTAGAAGAATTAGGAACTCATTTTGTGTGTGTGTCATTTCCTTGCTCTCACTTTCATTTATATATAAACAGAGCCCAAATAGAGCACTGTTCACAACAGAAGAAATAAAATTAAAATTCACGAATAGTGACCTACTCAAAATGTTAAGTAAGTTGGGGAGAGCTTCGTTATGGAAATATTAAGACTTAGTGACAACAACAGATAAAAAGCTCTGTGTAGCAAGCAAGTAGCAACAGTGAGAGGAACTGTTCATACTTGGCTGTGGTGTGCTCATGGGTTGCTGAGCCTTTTTAAGGTGGGTAGGTAGGCTACTGTGTAAGAAAATAAGAAAATACAGCCTATTATAATATGATAATTATTGCCTATAAGGTAATTAGTTTCACAAAAATGTAGAATAAATGCTAGTTATGTTGGTGTTATGTTATGCTATTATGAGGAAAGTAGCTAAAATGAGTAAAACCTGAGCACACACTCACTTTGCTGACAGTGATAGCTTTTTAGTGGACCTATTACAGTAACCAACCATTTCCCACTTTTAAATGTATTACAGATTTAGAAAAAATTCCTTGTGTATTTTGTTTATGTCTTCTTTATATTTATATTTATATTTTGCTGTCATGGATTCTTTATTATATCAGGACAACAACAGAACCACATCAACTGTTAGCCAAACTCTGCATCTATGTTTACGCCAGTATGTCAGATTGATTTCAGGTTTCAAATTTGGCAGCACCATTCAGGTCTCTGGTACAAACTTCAGTTTCCTGCCTGTGGAGACCTCTACATCACTGTAAACTTTGGTACATTAGTAATATCTGGCTGTAGTGCATAGGGCAGGGGGACAAAGGACAATCTTCACAAGCATTATATTAATGACACATCAAAACAAACACAGCCTAGCAACAAATGCCAAGTACACTGAATGAGATTATACCAAATGCGATGTTACGGTTTTTCCTACCATTTGGTAATGTGAGAGCTGTGTTTGTTAAAAAAGACATTTGCTTATTTGTTTTTTTTATGTTTTACTAACTACACAAAATAAAAATTAATGCCGTATTCCCTTGTTTTCTACTTCTTGTCTCTGTTCCTGTTTTTGTCATCTTGTGATTTTACTTTACAATACTACATCCACTCATGTGTTAGTTTAAAATTACATAAAATTATACAGTTACAACAATATTACATCAAAACACAGGACTATTATAATCTGTGATGAGAAACTATACATAAATCTTCAGTTGCTGTTCGGCACTTTAGCCCTATTTTCTGTAACATTAATATATATCTATAACTCAAATGTTATTTCAACTTAGAGTAGTTTTAAAGATCATGAACATTTCTAATAGTCTATGTAACTTCCATATAAATAAGACAAGCAGAAAAGGTAATTAAACATCAGGAGAATGAAAGCGATTGTTTAAGTGTCTCTGTAAAAAGCTGGTTTTCTGCTAACCCTAGCATTTTCTGGTTATCACTTTATTTTTTGGATAAAGTTACTGGCTTTAATGTGGAAGGATTCTTCACTATCTGATGTGGCATGTGCTGTAGTCCAGTCATCATACCTTTTCTGGTTTCTGCAGATTCTGTCACAGTTGGAACCATCTTCTATGTTCACTAATTCAAATGTGTTAGAAGAAGTGTTTCTCAGTAACAAGTAGCAATTGTATTTATGTCCAGGCTATCCACAAATATCTATCTTGAAGTTGTGATGACTGACTTGATGGGTCTAGTCTGCATTCAGTCAGTTTCATTTTATATGTGCACTCTTTGTGATGTTTCTGGATGTATTTCATTAATTCAATGTCCTTTCTTCCTTCTCCATGTATGGATGTTTTGCCCGGCATACCACATCCAAGCAAAAGAAGAGCTGACATTTCACCAGATGCCCTGTGTGGTTTTGCTTGCTATGCCAAAATAATCTTAGGGCGCTCATCTATCCATTTTTTCTTTTCAGTTGCAGCTGCTTTTAAGGCCATTTTTAGATACCTGTGAAATGTATCTGTCTTGCCACTCTTCTAGGGTGGTAGGGTGAAGCAAGACATACATAATTCTAAAATTAGATTGATGATGATTCAGAATAATTCAATCTAAAAACCAATCACTTGCTATCATTTGTTACTACCTCGAATAATCAGAAACGAAATATGTTTATAAGTTCTTTAATAACTGTAGCTGAAGGTATTTCTGAGGCAACAGTAGCTGCAGGGTATAATGTGTAATAATAGTTTACAGCATTCAATATGTAGTTCTTCCGAATGGAAGACCACTCAAGTCAAATACTGGATTTTGCCCAAAGACTTGATGGTCATTCAAGTGGTTGATCTTCATGCAATGGCTGATTCATGACACAAGTAGAACAATTTCTGATCAGTCTTTCAACATCACTGTTCATCTTGGATCAGTAAAATTTATTTCTCAGGTACTGCTTTGTATGGACCACACCTTGATGGGTCATGTATCTGATTTTTGTTTTTTTAAAAATCCTATGTCCTCTCAAAAGCTGTCCCTCATATGTTGACAACTCGATCTTACACCTATGGTACGGCAGCAGTTCTTCTGGAGCTGGATTCAACCATAGTCCTTTTTATACTATGGATATCAACAATTTGAAGGTGTCATTTTTTTTGTGGCATCTTTAAGTAGGTTTCAGTGCATTCTGTCACCATAATTTTCTACATAGCTTTTGTCTTTTGTTCCTCATAACGGATCTTGGCAGTAAGTTGATTACATTTACTTTCCCAATTATGTGTTCAATTTTGTAATTATATGCCTATATTCCTATGGAAGTAACAATGT
This sequence comes from Arapaima gigas, assembly GCA_900497675.1. NCBI lineage: Eukaryota > Metazoa > Chordata > Actinopteri > Osteoglossiformes > Osteoglossidae > Arapaima > Arapaima gigas. The sequence continues at coordinate 567,228 of UFQX01000161.1, read as the reverse complement.
TACCTTTTTTAAACAAGACATAAAAGTATGTAGTATAAAGTATAAATTTACCTCCTAATAACTACTGCCTTTAAAAGGTATTCATCTGCCTTGGACTTTTTCATGTTTTATTGTTTTACTACATTAAATCACAAAGGGTTTAACTGGCTTTTTTACACCAATCATCACATAAAGACTCTTAAATGTGAAAGTGAAAACAAATGTAAAATTGATTTAAATTTTACAGTTATTAAACACAAGGTAATTGATAATTGAGTATTCACCTTCAAGTCAGTATTTAGTAGAGGCACTTTTGGAAACCATTACAGCCTTTAGGCTGTGTTTCTATCAGCTTTGCACATCTGGACACTGCAATTTTCTGCCTTCTTTGTAATACTGCTCCATATCTGTCAAGTTGCATGGAAACTGTGAGTGAGCAGCTATTTTCAAATTCAGCCACACGATCTCAGGAGGATTGAGGTCTGGACTCTGTCTTGGCCACCCTAGGACACGTTTTTATATCATTCTTTATGTTGGCTTTATGTTTGGTATATTATTGTCTTGTCAAAAACACATTGCAGTTTGCTTGCTGGTCCTCCTTCAGGTGTTAACTGTATGCAGCTTTCAGAGAAGCTGCACATTCAAGACTGTGGCAATGCTGGGATTTGAACCCATGCCACCAAGGATACTGGAACAGCTTAGACTACAAGCTGCCAACTTCAGCAGATACGCACAAGTTCCTAAACATGAGCACAAAAGTGCAACATTATCAAGTTTCAGTGCATAGCAGGCAGCTTCCATCCCTTTTCGTTTCTGGATCTATTAATTCGGCTGTGACTAAATGTCCAAATAACTCAATCTCTTATAGGTCAAAAATGCACTTCTCTTTATTTAAAGTCAGGCCTCTTTCTTGCAATCTTTGTAATACTTGCCTGGATCTCTGTTCTAATTGGTTTTAGTTTTCTGCACACATTACCACATCATCCAGGTACCGTATGGCACCTTACATTCCATACAACAATGAGTCCATAGAGTTTGGACAGGCATGACTATAACCTTTGATCTGTCTTATGTCTTTAAGTCATATTCTTGTTCTTCACCCCGGTGAAGAGCTTACAAGGTGGCATGTTAGGGTATATAGTGTGTTAGGGTTAGAGGGGAGTAGGTGGGCAAGTTGGTAGGGTAGGGCTCTATGCTTCATCCCAGCGGGTAAGCGCAGGATTTCTGTCAACTTATCCTGTATATTTGTAATTGTTCTAACAGCTTAGCCCTCTCTGAAGACTGATCGACCACACTGACAGCGTCTCCTAAATTCAGAATCTTCATATCAAAACATGCCTTTCTTCCCATCAGCACTTTGGCATTTCTTTCAGTTACATTGACATTGTTCCTTATTACATTTTCCTGCTACTTCAGCTCTGCCTAAAAGTGTATAAGAATATTTCTTATTAAGGGAATTGTTTTGTATCTGTTTCAATAGAAAAATCTACCAAAGGATATGAGTCTTTTTTTCTGCAGTTTCTTTGGTTAAATTATTTTCCTAAAATGGCCTGTTCCTACATCTTGTATCATAAATCTGTCTACCTGCTGTTCTTGTCCTTCTGTGAGTTTTTGTTCTGTGGGCAAACATTAAAGTTTTCTGGAAACTTTAGTTCTGTGGGCAAACATTTTCTTGACTAGTCCTATACCAGTAAAGTTTATTCACTCCCAGTGTCTGTTTTTACGTCTTGACCATTTATTCAATTAGTTTCTTTACCTTGAAAAAACAAATTCATCTGAAGAGTCTGAAGAAGGATATCGAACTGCTCTCATTGGTTTCTCTGTCATTTTTTTTCCTTTTCTTGCATTAACTCTGGGAACTGTCTTTCTACACACTCGTGCATTATATCCTGTTTTCTTACAGGGTTGGTAGTTTGTTGTTCTTGCTCTGCATTCATCTGTTTTGTGTTGTTCTACACCAGTAACATTTAGTGTCACTTCTGCCTTGTTCTTCTTCTGTAGCTTGATTGTGTCCCACTGTTTTGCTTTTATGGCTACAGTTTGAGGGAAAGAGGTGACCAGTGTTTCTCATGAAGCAAACATGACTGTCAGAATGGTCAGAAAGCATTTTTTTAACTTTTCTGCTTCATAAATTCTAGCAGCTGTAAAAGCTCTTTCTAAAGTTAATCCTTCCTTCTACAACAGCTTCTCACACAGTCTCTTATGTGCACATTTTTTCCACAAAATGATCTCTTAAAATATCAACTTCTACTACTCAAAAGTCACTTCTCTTAGTGGATTTAGGTAAACATGAATAAATTCATTCTGAGGTCTCTGACTGAATTGGTGTTGTTCCAAAACCATATTTCTCTGTGGTGTAAAGTAAGTATCTAAAGCAGCAACAGTTTGTTTATTTGTACCCTTTTCTGTAAAACTCAGCTGCGGGAGAATGCTAATACAGGGCAGTAATGCAACTCATCTCATGGCATCCAGTGCTTTTGTACATCTACTGACTTTCAAAAAATCTCTACAAGTCCATCCATATTTTGTTCCTCCCTTTACAGTTTCGGAGCTCTGAGGTTCAGCAGAAGAAGTGGAGAAATGCATCCATGAGCAAAAGTTGTTGATGCTGCTACCACTTGTTCCACATGATGTAAGTTAAAAATTCGTTCCCAGCAAGAGAGCAAAAATCCACAGTGTTTTGCTCGCTTAGAGTCCATCACAGTACTCATCTATCGTCACCATAAATGTTAATAAAGACATTTTTTATTTGTCTGCTTTATTAACGACACAGATCGAACATCTCTCACTTTCTACTTGTCATCTTTGTCCCCGTTCTGTCATCTCAGAATATGATACGGTAAGTTTGGCAACTGTAACACAACATTAGCCTACATATATGAACAATCTGCAGTGTTAGTCTAATTGTTTCTTCAAATTATGCCTATCAGTAGATATTTCAAAATTTGAACATATTTCTGTAGCTGGAAAATAAATTTTATCTTTCCTATTCAAATCCTTGTGTCCACTGGTTTTTACACATTTATACAGATAGATATACTCTTTGCATATCTATCTGTATAAATGTATATCTGTATATCTAAGTATCTTGGCCAAGACAATAGCAGTTCTCTTACATAATTTGAACTTACAACCTTTCAGTCAGCTATATTTTTTTTAACAAATACACTAAACAGCTGGTTGAATTCTCACATAGACAGCTGCTCTTCCTTGACAGCAGAAACAAGGCATGTCACGTGGAGCATGAAAAACAACCAACATGACATTATCCTAGGAGAAGTCGGGGAGTAGAGCTTTCAGTAACAGGAGATGGTCAAACCTGGCAGCACAGAATGGACTGACAGCCGGCTCAGCACCCTGAAGGAGGATGACTGACAGGATGAATGGGAGCTGATCTGTGTGACAGAGTATGGCATTGGTTAGGAAGCCTGGTGTTCAGCAAAAACCTGCTGCAAATGCAGGCCTTGAGGGAAAGTGTGTTCTCACACACACACACACACACACACACACACACACACACACACACACACACTGAATATGCTGCAATACTTTCCTGATAGTGCTTGAGACAAAGAGTTAAGTAGATTTAAAATAAAATAGCTTAATATACAGTAAAAGCCCTCAGTAGCATGCCCGGAGATAAAATGGATCTGAATGTAATGTGACTGGCGACTGGCTCTTGTCCTGCTCCCTTTTCAATCACCGACATCTTCTGACACCAAAAAATGAGCAGAATTTACCGAAGACAGCATATTTTTTGGTAAATGTTTATATTAGCATTATTAGTATTGTAGCAGATGTGTGGTGAGCTGTGCTTCTCCCATAATCCACCACTGCTGTATGTTTGTAAATAGTTGTGTCTAACTATTGTGAGGAGTTATAAAGTGATTCTTGACCCTCTCTCTATCCACTGTGTTTGAGAGCTTTGGAGCGACCATTTAGAGTACATGCTTGTGTTCCGCAGTCTAGTCTGTTGAACCTTCCTTTCATAACACAGCACAATCAAAGCTGGATATTACAGTCTTATTGTATTAGTATTTATTTAAAACATGCATGTTTTGTTTTTAAAAACTGTATTTCCTGTATGCCTAATAAATGAAAACAGACAAATGAATATTTTTCAGCTGGACAAAAAAAACATTGTTTTCATTAACCTTACAATAATGCAATCCAGCATTTTATATGATTGACTGTTATGGCAGGGTTTTATTATATCATCATAAATTGGACTGCTTTGTGTGATGACATAATCGAACTGGGTTGCAACAAGCCATTAGAAAAACCACTACCACAGCAGTGGTAAACCGAAGTGATATCCACCGACCCATATTTTACACTCATTGGGAAAAAATTGTCAATGATGTCTACCCTCAAACAGCACCCCCTTCTCGCTCCATGCAGTCACAAACATTAGGTGTGCTTTTTTTTTCAAAATCCAGTTTACCCAACACTTTGCCAGTAATGCAAAGAAACACTTCCATTCCTTTCCTTTCATAATTCAAACTTACTTTTGTGGCAAACAAGACTTTGCTATTGAGCCAGCTGTTAAAGCAGTCAATGGCAGGCTGCCCGAGCATCTTTGAAGATCCCACTTGCTGGTGATGTCAGACAACGGTAGCAACTAATGAGCAGCCTAGCAGAAACTCCTTTGTTCATGGGCCTTCTCCAGACATATGCACTGAGATCAGAGGGAAAAAGAGACTGAACATGAAAACAGCTTCTGATATTACCCTTTTCAGTGCTGTCTGTCTGTCTGCGTAAATGTGGATTTGCTAAACTTGTTGCAGTATGAAGGTGAAAAACCATACTGCTTATTAAAGCAGTACATTTTATCAGCCCAACTATGCTGATAGCTATTTTCAACAGTTTCTGTGTGATGAACAAAGAAAAATGATGTCTGTGCATCATGAACTCTGGTTATAATGTCAGTTATAATGTAAGCTATAACTCTGATTGGTCTACTTACTACAGAAATATGGGGTAGACAAGTCCAGTTGTTCAGGCCAAGAAGCTAACCGGTATGAAAATGATGACTCAATCATTGATTACTGACTTACCCCCGAGAAATCAAAAGAAGTTAAGGACAGCGGGTAGCCTTTTGATAACCAGGAGCTTATAAAGCTGTACATTTTTGTAGTAAAAGGACTCATCATACCTTTGAACAGGCATAAGGAGCTGTGTAGTATGGTAAATGGATAGCTGAACATCTTACATTAGGAAAAAAAATGACAATCTGCACTTGCTCTTTAAAACTGACACAGCATGGAGACAGACTAATGTCATGTGACCTTCACAGCATCAAAAGTTGAATGAAAGTCAACGGAGGACCCCAGGTCACACGGCCATGGATAATCCACATCTAATACATGATTTGAAATTGTTATTGATGTCTATTCACAGAACCACATTGAGCTGCTTGTGTACATTAAGAAAATAAAGCATTGCTCACTACCATTAAAAATAACACCTTAAAGATGTTTCACGATCCAGGTCCCACTATATCTATGCTGATTCTATTGCAGAAACACTATGTTCACATAAAATACCTGACAGGTGCTTCTGCTTACATTATTAATAACACTTGCATCTTCTATAATGGCTGCAGTATTTTTACAAATATAAATTTGGGTAAATAAATGTGTGTGTATGTGTGTACTGTTAAAAGTTATAATTAAATAAAATTACCTGAATTGTGCATATGAAAATTTGCTCAAGCATACAGAAACAGTCGCATTAAAGACACTCCCATAGAACAGAGAATGGCTTTTCTGTGTGGTGTCATGGTGAGGCTAGACGTAGCAGCGGGCTAAATTATTCAGCACAGAGGTAACATGCCGGTCAAAATGGCCCCAGAGACTCAAAATACTGTATGACTCGTTATGGAACCCTGTCGGCTGACAAAAGCAAGGTTCAACAACTCACCTTAATAGTAGAATGAAAACAAACAACCATTACTTAAAATAAAATTAGTAACAGGCATAACAACAAACTTTTATTTTTGTAATACTGCTCTGATATAAAAAGGAACAGCTTTGGATTCTTTTGAAGCTCATGAGTACAGGATCAACATCAACACAAAGGCAACACCTTCACAGTACAGAGACAGACTTCTAATTACACTTCTAAAAATACAAAAAACCCTCATAGGACCAAGTGAAGCATCAGAAACCATCTCCACTGTGCATTTACATAGCTACTTCCATGCTGTAATTTATGATTACAACATGCACGAGACCTTGGATCAAATGGCCTTCATACTATTGCTTAGCAACAACCAAATATCTTTCAATGTGGCTACCCTGTGTATACCTGATACATGCATGTGTATTTTTCAAAGAGTGAGATTTTTATTTTCCATTATATGAATGGATATCAACAGTGTATTGCCCATCTAAAGTGTGCAAATTGCTAAAGGAAGCTGAAGTACTTACTTTTCTCATCCTCAAGAACATCTACAGCTGCAGTGCAAGAAAATCTCCAGTCACATTTGTTAAATAAAGTCAGCAGACATCATGGCAAGCAGCAGGGTGTAGGGGACTTAGGGAGGGATGAACTTGCCATGAACCCACAGAAGACATTTTGAACAGTCACCTTGTAATCTGTCACCGTGCAGTATCATGGGGATGCTCACATGGGTCTTCTTTTTTAACTTCAGAGCTAGGTGGGGAATGCTTTGTTAGACAGTTGCAAATCTCCAGGAGCATGTTCTTTACATTCTTCCTCCCTGGGACAATGATCCAAACAATGCAGAGTATATTGTGACTAGAACATAATGCTTCAAATCCATGATGAGTCCAATTGCCCATGGATCACATGTATCCTCATGTCCACATGAGAGAAGGCTTGGTCTCAGAACACCTTGTTGCAAGGCACAGGCTGGGCATTGGCAGCTCTTAAAGTCTTTGTATGCAAAGGTTGGTACCAGATGAGGGCCATGTTTGTTCAACTCTGTCTCCTCGTCTCAGTACATTTCATCATTTGACCCTCTAGAATTCTGCAGGCAGAATTGCTATTGTGGAGTGATGACACTGTAGACGGTCACTTTGGTTAGACAATGAAGAAAGACTGTGGGAACTCACACAGTGGTAGGTAGTTCCAGGTAGTACTGGGTTTGACACTCTACCATGGCAAACGTGCATGCAGTTAGGGAGAAGGCCTGTCACTGCACCCACACTGGGATGGGTTGCTTTTCAGCACAACCATTGTGATTGGAATAATAGGTCTTTTTTAGCTTTACCAAAGCTAGATTGCATGAGGCTGAGAACAATGTCTTTTTGCCATCCAGGTGTCTGTTGCTGGTTGTGATTTCATTCCACTTATGATAGCAATGCAGCAAAAGATGACTTAGGGAACCATAGCTTGTGTTTTTTTTTTCTCTTTTATTTTGAGCTCCATCAGTAAAGAGCAGGCACAAACCCTAAGTTATACCTTGGAAACAGACACACCACAAATAAGGACACGAAATGCAACAGAATGCATATTTTGGTGATCAACCAAATATTCCAAATATGTGGACCATAATAACACAACTCCACTAACTCAACCATACTTAACACAAAGTAGCAACATGGAGTCAAAATAGAAACAGAAGTGGCAACACAGAGAGAGACGATGAACGCTTCCACAAGTACAAAATATTACAAAAAATTCCAATATTTCAAAAGTGTAATCAAGTAACACTGCCCAAGAAGTCTATTACTAGTAAAATTTCCCGGTGTCATAGTCAAGTATTTTAATTTTGATTAACAAAAGAAAATTAATTATTTCTGCACAAAATGATTAAATAACTGAATTTAGCCATTAATACAAACATAATACTGTTAGTTGCCTTGGAAGAAAGGCATCAGCTGAATGAAGTGGATGCCACACTGGTGCAGTTAGTAGTGTTGGTACCTCACAGCTCCTTGATCTGCGTTTGAATGCGTCTCAGGTTGTGCAGCATCTGCATGTCTTCTCTAGGTTCATGTGGATTTACTCTTTGTGCTTCAGTTTCTCCTCATTGTGCAAAGATGGGTTTCAGGCAAACCCGTGACTCCAAGATATGCACCAGAACACCATTACCTTGCAGTGGACAAGCAATTACTGATAATGGATGGATTAAATGGAAATTTGGCACACACATCAGCCTATGTGATTTTTAATATGGAACACTGGTTAAGGGGAAATAGCATTATGTGTGGTTCAATACCAGAATGGAGTGGAATACCTGCATGATTGCACACATGATCAGAGTCTTGCACATAAAGGTGCTATGTTTGAATGAACAAACTGAAACTCTTTCCCTTACCATATGACCACAGGAAGTACAATTTCATAACAGAGACTGCACTTCATAGATGCAGGTGAAAATGGATTTGAACTGGGTCCATTTAAGCACATTTGAGTCAATGGCTTCAAAGCAATACAGCAGAATGTCAATGTAAACCGCTCATATTTAGTGTTTACTGCAAATTGTACAAAATCACTAAAATGCACACATGCATACACACTTACACAATTATAACCCAAAACCAGCAAACTGGCAGAAATCAGTTGCTTCAATCTGTCCTGACATTAAAATTCGGTCAGCTATACAACATGGCAGCAAGCGATAGCGGGCTCGAGTCAGCTGAGGCTTATACATCTACAGTCTCATCAGTTCCAGTACTGCACCATCTCTAGTATCACTGAGCAAATGCACCACCTCTAACTTTGCATTAAATCTAGCCAGTTAAAATGATAAAGCAGCATGGAACTTTATAAAGAGGATTGATTTAGTTGATCATGCAACGCAGCTGAAGACCACATCAACTTCTGCATACCCAGATTAACCTCTACAGCAGTCCACACAGCTGCAGCAAGCAGCTTCAAGTGCAGCTGTACAACTGTACAAGGCTGACAGCTCTGAAGTACAGCTGCAATAATGGCTACAGCACTGCGAGCAGGAAAAAGCAGGGACTCTAAGAAAAGCAGCCTCTGGTCTAAGAGGAGAGTGTTTACAGTACCAAAGGTGAACACTAAAGTAATAATACAGACACAATGATTACAAAGAGTAAGTAGTAACACTGAAAACAAGAAGTATCATAATGTATTTTTCTATTTGAGGCAAGAGCAAGACTGAGCAGAAAATATGGTTCATCTTTCCAGCTTCAAAAACAGACCTATCTGAATAACAGGCATGGACTGTTCTATTTTTAAAGGGCCCCATATTGGCCCATGCAGACAGTGGAAACTCAGAACATGACATTCAGTAAACTATGCGTCGGAAAAAGAGAGTCACTTAAAAAAAAAAAAAAATGAAAATCAGCAAAGAAAATAAAAAGCAAATTCTCAGGAGAGATGATGAACTGAAAGGGAACAATTCAGAGCCAAATATAGTATTCAGTTGAAGAAAGGTAAAAATAAAGACTTAAACATCCTACTTCATGCAGCAGCATTGTACCTGTAGTTTATTATTACAGTGATGTTGCCAAAGGACATCAAAAGAAATCCTTGGACGTGTTTCTAACAAACATGCAGAAGTTTGCTGAATCCATTTTAAAATGTGTTTGGAATGTCCTTAAATGCACTTGTGAAGCAGTAAATGCTTTACTATGAAAACCATGTTAAATTTCTATCTGTCTGAGGGAATAGTGGGATTCCCCTCCCTTAATTTGAACACCTGCTTTGAAAAATGTGTTCAATCTGACCTTTAGACAAATTCTGGTCCCAGACAACAACAAATGCATGTTCAGTCCCACAAAGGCATTTATGCCATTTTAAAAATACTAGGGGGTATGGAACTAGCAAATGTCCTGTATATTTTTCAAGCAATTAAGAAGCAGGTGGTTTTATTTGCTTAGGAATAGAATTTAGTATCAGAACAATGCAGGGAGAATTTCCCAGACTTGAATTTATTCAATGAAGGACAACAAACTGCAAATGCTGGAAAATTGGACAAGCTCTGAAAAAAGGAAAAAAAGGCCAATTTGGCAGATGCAAAACATAATAAAAATATGTAATATCCAAATTCTCCAAAATGACCAATATTTGCAAACAAAAGTATGAAAGTAGATCTACAACAGTGACCTTTGCAAAGAACAGGAAATCTGATCTGAACAGTCACTTACAATGGTTCTCTGAACAATAGGGGTCGCTATGTGCTATTTATTAGAAAATGTCATTAATGGCAAAATAAATCCATTTTGCAGTTCATGTGCAGCGTGGCAGAAAAGTGACCTTGTACTGCAGGTCAAATGGCCCCTACACTGATGGTTACAGAAAGAAGCCTACCATTTTAAACCCTTATTATGTATTCAATTCAGTCCTCCTTAAAATGGAATAAAAGATGCCAGCGGCAAGTGCTATGGAATGTACTGTAATTCCTCTATTTTACAATCTGATGAATCCAGGTTTGCCCTGTAAACTATTCATGAGCTGCAGAGCTAAATTCCTCCATGCACCCTTCCCTCTCTCCCTTGTTCCTTTGCATCAAAATCCAATTTGCCTACTAAATTACGATCTCTCATCCTTCCATAAATATTTTATACATCCAGTGTTATTTGAAGACAAAGGTATTAGTTGTGAAACCAGCTCACTTTAAGGAACATCAAACTTTACATGTGGGCAAATATAGACATGGTCAAAATTATTGGTACCCGTCAACTTATTAAAAAAGCCCAGTTTTTTTAAATAATTAGAAACTGACAAAAATATTTGGTATCCATCATTCTTTGTTTCACATGTAATAGAACAAAAAATTTTCATTTGTGACATATTATTTTAAATAATAAAACAAATGAAAAGGGTATGCACAAAAATACTGGGACCCTTAACCTAACCTACTTTGTAGCACAGCCTTTGGAGATAATAACTGCAGTCAAGTGTTTTCTGTAGGTCTGAGTGAAATTTCTACATGTCTCCACTGGTACTTTTGCCCACTCATCTTGAGCAAACAGCTCCATTTCTCTCAGGTTTTATGGGTGTTTCTCCCAACTGCAACTTCCAGTTCTTTCCATAGATGTTCTATGGGATTCAGATCAGGATTCACATCTGGCCACTTCTGAACAGTCCAATGTTTTCTTCTCATCTATTCTGGGTACTTTTTGAAGTATTTTTAAGGTCATTATACCTTCAGCAGGACCCATGACCTGTGATTGAGACATAGCTTTCTGATATTGGGATTGTACATTTTGATCCAAAATGCTTTGGTAGTCTTCTGATTTAATCCTGTCCTGCACAGCTTCAAGGTAGCCAGTGTTGGAGGCAGCAAAGCATCCCTGAGCTCCTCCATGTTTCACAATATGGTTGGTGTTTTTTTCTTTGAAAGCTTCACGATGTTTTCTGTGAACATAGAGTTGGTGTGATTTACCAAAAAGCTCTAATTTTGTTGTATATGTCCAAAGGACATTTTCCTAGAATGACTGTGGCTTGTCAACATGCATTTTAGCAAACTCCAGTCTGGCTTTTTTGTGTTTTTGGGTCTTTCTGGGTCTTCTATCATGGATCCCATTTTCATCCAGACAAAAACAGATGTTGCAACTTGAAACTGATGCACCTTGAGCTTGAAGATCAGCTTGAATCTGTTTTGATGTTTTTTCCTAGTACTTCATTATTTGAAGACTGCAGCCATGTCCAGGGATGTTCGCTACAGTCCCACAGGCCTTAAACTTCTTGATAATATTGGCAGCAGTGGTCACAGGAATATCAGGCTCTTGGGAGATGGTCTTGCAGTCTATACATTGGCCATACTTAGCTATTACCTTCTTTCTAACCTCTTTAGACAACTCTCTGCTTTTTCATCTCTTTTCCATGCTTAGTGTGATGCACAGTGACACAAAGCAGGAGTGTGAGGACTTTTTCTCCATGTAAACTGGCTAAATGAATGATTTTAAGATTGAAACCACTTGTGATACCAGTCGAAGAAGAACAGTCTGCATGAAGTTTCACTGCAATAGAATTATTTTTTATAACTTCTAAAGGGTACAAATAATAGTGTCCAGGCTATTTTAGCAAGCCTGTAGAATAAGCGGGAATTCAGTTCTTTTCACAGCTTTTTTGTTTTGTTCTACTGCATACCAAAGAAATGCATTCATGGATCACAAAAGATCTTTTAACTTTTCAGGAAAAACTGTAAATTATTTTAATAAAATGTAAGGGCATCAATAATCTTGGCCGATTCTGTACACTTCCTTCTTCTGTAGCCAAGACAAACTCACTCTGTTAGAGTACGTATGCTGCAATTTTACAAATGAATTGTCACGAAATACTGTGCAGATATTTTTCATAGGAGTTAAAAAAACTCAAAAACAATGACATTTTTAGATAATAAAGAAATGTAAAAAAATTGTCCTTGGCAGAGGACAATCATCATACTCTTATACTCTGTCAAACACTCTTTATGGAGTCTGAACACGGCTTTGATTGGATTAGGGCCATTGAACAGAGAATTGAGGGTGTTAGAGCTGAGATAGACAAATAAAGAGGGAGTACTGAGAGCGGAGAACAGAGAAGGTGACCTTCCTAGCATTATTGGGCTGTGGTGAGAGTACAGCAAGGATAGCCAAAGATATTGTGATCTCAAATCTGAACTGCTATTCCACAAGGTTCCTGGTGGTAGAAAAAAGTATGATCAGTTAAAGAGGAAGAAGACAGCTATTCCACTAGAAACTGCAGCCTCAATGTTTCCAGAGCTATGATCACCCTTCTGCAACAATCCCCTCCCATCCTTCCTCACAGGAACACCTTTAAAACAGAAGATCAGATTTGGTGCTCTACTGGATTTATGTCTGTATAGAACTTGAAGCAGTACTCTAGATGTCACTATAGATTTTGCCATTCTTGTTTTCAGAATCAGGTGTGTTCATTCCAGAGAAATGGAACCAGAACAAGGAAGACTGAGAACAATTGGAGCCTCACAAGCAGCTGTGAAATAAGGAGAGGTATGAAATGCAAAACCACACAGAAAATTTTCTGTTTGCCGCTGACCTTTTGGCTATGACACTTCACAACATCATATTCATTCCACGATGGGTTTTTCATGGTTTTGTGAATGAATGCCAGTAACTGAAGGTTCTGGTCAAAATGAGAATCATCACACGTGCCTCCCCATCTGACATCAGCTCCTGTTATTAAAATTTAATAACCTCACTGATCATCACATTATTGCTGTGATCAAGAGTAATTATCAAAAGTGCTCTGTTGCCTTTAAATGATTTATGGGAGGTACCCTATAAAGAAAAACATGCACTGGCTGAATTAGTTTTGTGAGAAGGGAAAACGACTTTGAGACAACATTTAAATTAGTTAAAAAAAAAAAAGAGTCCAGGGAAGACAAATCCATAAGGAACAGCTATGACTGACTAAGGCAGAGGGCAAAAGCATGCATTATACATAAAATACAATTAAAGGGCTTGAGGATACAAAGCTAAATGCAAGAATCTGATACTCTTGATTATACTGCTGCAGAATCACAAGTCAAAGTCTCAGCCATGGACTTCATAAAAGGTAGAATATGATGGAGACTGCAGCAGCAAAAAGCAATCTAACTGACATTGGATTGCTCGAGGTAAGGAGAAGAAAAAGTTTCAGAGCACATGACTGCAGTTTGAACACACACATATATATAGCATATAGCTGCATTCCAGTAAACATTTTTATTAATAAAAAAAAACTCCTGACAGTCTTCTTTTGCACTTAATATTCAGTGAGTACAGGAGCAGGACCAAATACCCATTTAGATGCTATCACTTAGCAAGGTTGACATTTCATAATTCCAGTATTCTACCATTCAAAGGTGAAGAGAAAAAGCACAATAACATACAGGTCAAAGAGAACTTTAAAGCTCTGGTGACATTTTGAATCACAGAGAAGTTTTTGCTTCTAGGAAATTAAAAAATAAAGTTGCTTTATTTACTGCCAAACGAGGCATTGCATGCATGGTTCTCAAAACTTAGAGATCGAAGCATGAGCTGGAAAAGCAAAAAAGGTCATAATGTTTGGGTATCTAATTGCTTTGTAAGCAAGATGCTGAAGCATGTAGCAGTGAAGAATGGTGCAACAGGAAATCAGAACTCATGGATGAGTTATCATAGAGCACCTAAAGTGGTGTGGGTAAGCTGTTCATTGCGGTGAGCCCCCTGGGTGTGGCATCAGCTGCAGTCAGCTTGTGCATCAATGTTTTATGAGCTTGTTCATATTTCCTTGACAGCCTAAGGAAAATAGTACAAGAAATAACATGCAACAGTATGGAGCTCTGGATAAAATACTTTTATGACTATGTGTTGGGATATGGGAGGAAGTATGGAGAGGTGGTTGTGGGGGTGTTGAAGGAATGGGGAAATGGAGTGAATGGAAACATGAAATGGAGAAAGCAGGAGAGCAGGTAATAAACCTTCTATCCTCATGCAACATGGAAATGCAGGTAACACAGCTTCAACCTTTACAATGACACAGCTGAACTGAGGAAAAAGAATAAACTTGTCATCAATTTACTGCAAAAAAAAAAACAGCACAGTGCCAAATGTGGATGTAAATGACAAAAGGGCTTTCTCTTCACTGCTCATACTGGTGAACTTTTCCATAGATTAGTTACATTGTGACTGGGCATGTCTGGTTCATAACGGTCAATTTTAAGTTTTTCCAGTCAATGAAATTAATTGTAGGCAAAGTGAGTTGAGCTTTTGGAAATAATTAAAACAAGTCGTCGTGTCCACAAAATACTATGTTGACCTCAAAGTTAGGCTTAACAGGAGACTTGGTGTCGCCTGCTATGTGACCTTATATGACCTTATGTTGGATCTGTCATGGACATTCAAGTAGGCTATTTCCTCTTATTGTGTTTTTTCAGTTACTTCAAGATCAACATGTTCACATTCCACTGTTTTTGGGTGCTAAAAACCAATTTTTTTTTGGTGGCATACTCAGATAGGTGCAAGGGGCCTTCCTGCATAAAAATGAAATGAAATGTGCCATTAATTACAGATTCTTGTGAGAAGCGCCATGGATAATTGCAGTAAGATACCAATGGGGCTGGATGATTTGCTTGGGTAGCGCAGCTATAGCTAACTCTGGATATTCAGCAGCAATGAATTATTCATGGAAATCTTCGTCCACAGCTACAGCTTGCTGTCAAACCCTCAAGGCAGAACAAATGTGGTTTTTTTTAAAGAAATATTTCAATAAAAATTTGGAAGAGTCCTTGAGTAGGATTCTCTTCCTCTTGCTTTTTGAACAAGTGTTTTCACGACTGCAGTCCGTGAAATGGCATAATCTTAGGAATCCAAAAAAGGAATGAGGATTTTCTCAGTAGTGACTGTTCTGTGGCAGTTGGAATGTCAACGGTGCTGCTATGGGTATATATTTTGAGCTTTTGATATGTTCACCGTGGCTTTGGACAGGAGAGTCTGCCGAGCAGGTAAGGTTATGCGCATGGGGGGGTCTCGTGACTGACTGTTATGTCCTGTGTTTATAAATGTGCTCTCCACTATATGCTGCTCTCTTTTTTATTATAAATCTTTATATCCATATAGCTCAATCACTGTTTGTCTGCTTGTTTGGGTTAGTCCTTCATGCACAGAATTGTTTTTCAAGCCACAGTTTTGATATTTGGCACACAGGTACTTCTCACCACATGAGAAAAAAGATACTTTTCATCTTCCCACATAAGTGAGGCTTATGTGTACTCAAAGTCATCAAACTCCAGAAAGGCTACTTACTGTTTTGAAAATTTTTAAATTCCACCTCGCTTGGAGAAGTGGCTACGGTGACATAACATGCAGGCTATAGCAATCTCACCCACAAAGCGTACATAAACACACTGACAGATTTTCTCTCCCCACACACACGCATGCGTGTGCTCTTCCCACACACTGATGCACCTCGTGAGACACATTCAAGCACAGCCACCTCACATGCTCTAAGAACCTGCTGATATACTTTCTCACTCAAGTATGCACAGATTGGAAGCTACTAAAAGTATGATGGTATATAATTTGTTATCATTTTCTATGTCGGCCCATACATGCCATGCGTGCTCTAAACACACACACACACACACACACACGCACAAATGTAACAATTTCAACAAGTTTAAAGGTAAAAAACTTTGGTGATATATAATTTATTTCTTTATGCCACTATGACTGGCACATGCTGCTGTAGGTCCAGCTGTATGTTCAACCTCAGGAGCCAGTAGCTGTTATAGGTGAACAAATAAAAATGCAAACATTAATAAGAAAGTATACGACACACACACACACACACACACACACACACCCCTAAATACATTAGGGATGTAAGGGTATAACTGTTATTCCTTTTTACCTTTTCACAGCTACATTTTTTGACTTGGGCAGGGCCAGGTAATCATGTCAGTAATAAAAATATACACCAATCTTTATTTTTCTGTATCCTAACACATACCATAGTAGTTTTACTGTTGCATCTTACACATTTCCAAAACACTAGGTCCCATTCACTCCCTATTGCTCTTGGTCAACCCTCTATTCCTTATGAAGGATGCTCTAGGTCGCGGTGAAGAACTGGTCACAGCCGCTCAACCTGTAGGGGGCCAAACTGGGAACTGACCTGCATTATTGATCAGGTGAGAGGAAGACCTGTTCTGAATAATTTATGGAATCCTGGTCTTTAAACTGTTTACTCACAGCAAACTGCAAAAATCCATTAAAAAAAAACACTTGGGGACAGAGAAGACAATGTAGTCCCCCCAAATGATTTTGTTGTCTGTTTTTGATTTTACCATTTTGAAATAGTTAATAAGGTTTCCTGACTTTACAAAGCCACTTATCTTTTTGTCAGCTTCTTACAAATGTATAATGTTGCTCTTGACTCCCTTGCTAAGTGCGTGTCTGGCAATGTAATTACACATTCCATTTTCAATATGTCATTTATGTTTTATAGGAATTAATTACAGTACTGATTACAAAACATGTCCTGCTTAACCAAATGCTGAATTGCACTCAGTTCAGACACATTCCAAGAAATAATTGAATGGAAAACATTTCTGTCACCTTAGTGGTAAGTCTGAATTACACTGAGCAAAAACAGCAAATTATTGTTAATAGCTGCAACATGTCACAGTGGAGTTACCTTGTCAGGACCAGTTAGCAATAGATTTTCCATAAACAGCCTGGCTGCCATTTGGCTCACCAATCACTGGATGCCAAAAATGTAAACATCTGCTTAGGGGTTTTAAAGCCAGGTCAGAAATGCCTTAGAACCTTAGAAGTAAAAGTGCCCCATAACATGTTGTCCCAAATAACAATAAGCAGACAGCTGTGCCTTTACATTTATGCTTTGAGCAAACTTGCTTACTTACAATAACTTAAATTGTGGAGGAAAAGATGCTGCCATCACAGATTTGAAGCTAAACAGATAAAAATACTCTACTACTTTTATTTCTTGAATGCAAGATGTAATTTGTCCTTTAAAGTACTTTGCCCTTGGAGGTACTTTGTCTGTTTTCTTCATCGGATGCTTATATTTAGTGTCAGCCAACGATTTCTGTTCTCCAGTGAGGTCACATAGCAAAACATAAAATTGACCTTTCTTATGTCCCAACATGCTTACGAATAACACATTTTTTACTTATGCCTGCTACTACATCAGTACTTGTTGATAGTAATAGAACATTCACCATGCTTTAAATAAAATCTATGCATGTTGTTTTTGTCATCTCATTTTGAGATTAAATATTTTTCTTTGCCAACGAAATTGGATTGTTATATGTGACGGGGTGGATGTTAGACTGTTTTGGGAAGAACGTGTATATAGTTGTGAAGGTGGGCGATTTGTAACATACAGAAACAGAAGTTAACTCCCCCAAATCATTTCCATTTTTACAGCATTTTGCCATTAAATGAGATGAGATCTTTTTGTCCTAAATGACCTTGAAAGAGAAAAAGCAACACCAGGTATTTCCTAGGCATGAAAGGTAATGCTGGGTAGTACGCAGTGATCGATTTAAAAAGTAATTGCCCCTTAACTTTAATTATCCTAATTAAAAGGGTAAGTAGAGTCAGCTGCTTGAATACTCTCAGTCCTGATTTGGGAAATCCTGCCCAATTTAACTTTAGATTCTTAAAAACTCATAAAGGTGCATCATGCTGTAGTTAAAAGACATTTTTGAAGACCTCCAGAAAAGAGTAGTTAATACTGACCACCTTTGATAGCATTAGCAATAACATTTTCTAAGGGTCTGAATATCAGCTGAGTTGTGATCAGAACTGTATTGTGTAAGTGAATGGCACATGCGATAGATTCATTACATCTGGAGTTGATGTGCAAGTATGATTGGTCATGTGTGGAAATATGACAGGGGGGAAAAAAAAAAACTCACCTTATTTTTCCTTGTGGGTAGTATCTTCTCCAATTTGGGTCTTCCATCGGTGATCTGGTACAGCTTAGCACAGCTTTTTGCTATTCTTAGAATGGTGTTCTTCTGGACTAAGACCAATGCTGCCATACCTGGGATCTGATGGAGTCATTTCTTCAGCTCTACTTCAGGCTGTGACCCATTTTGGCACCTTAGTTTTCACCTTCCATATTCTCTGCCATTGTCTGGTATTTCTCTAGCTTCTCATGTTCCTTCTTCCTGGTGTTTATATCAGTTGGAATTGCCACATTTATCACCATTGATTGCTTTCTCATCTATTACCACTATATCTGATTGGATGGCCAGTACCAGTTTATTTGTCTGGATGTGGAAGTCCCACAGGATCTTGGTTCTATTGTTCTCCACCACTCCCTGTTGTACCTCCCATTCAGACTTAGGCCAGGTTATATTCCTTACAGATGTTTCTGTATATGATCCCTACCACTTGGTTGTGCCTCTGAGTATATGCTGTTCCTGCCTGCATCTTGCAGCTGGCTGTTAGGGCTGGTTTGTTTTTGCATAGTCTGCACCTGGGCTCTTGCCTGACATGGTGTAAAGTACTTGTTTTTGTGCTGCCATAATCAGCCCCTCTGTACTGTCCTTCAGTCCTACCATTTCCAGTCACTGGTAGGATCTTGTTATGTTGGTCACCTCTGCTATCTGATGGTGATACATTCCATGGAAGGGCTTATCCTGCCATGGCACCTCCTGTGCTTCCCAACTACCCACATCCTCCATCTGCTTTAGACATTCTCCTATTAGTTCATATTTGGGGGACACTGTTTGGGTTTACTCATGGATGTTCTTTATGTCAGAATCAGAACAATAGTTGTAATACTTTTCCTTACTAACCTTCTGTCTGGTAGGTCTACAGTCTCTGGGTTTTATGGATGGAAGGTTTTTTTTTTTTTTTTTAAATCTTGATGTCAGCAGTTTCCATTTCCTTTCTTGACCAACTTACTATGTTAGTTGGGTATCTGATGACTGGCAGGCCATATACATTGATGTCTCTGATCTTCCCATTCAGCTGGCTCTTTAAACTCTTGTACTCTGTAGAAGTGCTTGGATGTTGCTGTCTTCCAAGTCTCTGCCTCTTGGTTCTCGTGTGATTAGAAGATTTCCAGGTACTCCCCAGGTACTTGTAGTTGTGCTCTGTCTTTTATGTGTCCATGTGGCAGCTCCACTCCCTCTCTTTATCACTTTTCCTTTTTTACTATGAACCTGCTGCACTTTAGTCCAAAAAATGTTCCAACATCCTCACTGTAATTCCACATCAAGTGGATCAGGAAATCAATGTTTCTTTTGTACTTAGCATACAGCTTGGTGTCATCTATGCACAAAAGGCAGCTGATGGTAGCTCCGCTCTTGAACTTATGTCCATAATCTCTCTTAATGATGATCTGGTTGAGGAGGTTCCAGCCTATGCAGAACAGCAGTTAAGATCTCCTAGGCAACTCTTTTTGAGTTAGTTTCTAATATTGACCCCAGTGGTCCATTGAGTTCCTGATTCATGTTATTAATGTCTTATTGACTTTGTGTACTGCTAGGCATTCTAGTATTATTTTTAGTGGTATTGATTAAAAGCAAACATATGTTTCAATCATCTCTGGAGGCCCAGGTCCCTCTCCTTCATAGGAAAAACATTAGCCTTGAAGGTTGACTTCCTCCTCACACTGCTTTACGTGTACCCCTTGCCCCTGTATATGCAGATGAGCCTCAGAAAAGACATTTTTGATTTCTTCTGGGGGGCAGGTGTGAGTATATGAGGAGGGAGGTACCCTACTTGCATGCTCTGCTGAGACATCCTCACCAATACTTTGTACATCTTTTGATTGGCCCTGCCAATGCATCACCTGGTGAAGACCTGCTCCCATGTTGGGCCAAATACTGAGGCCTAGTCTGTTCACTAAAGGCAGGCTGTCTTGAGGGGTGGGAAACATAAGGCCGTATCTAATGTGGTCAGAAGGCTGTATCAACCCAGATGTGTGTGGTTTATCCATGATGGAAGAAAAAATCATGCTGTCCACCACAGCTATGCTTCTTATAGTACATTTAAAAATTGAGGAATACTTAAAAAATGGGATTTACAGGTGTTTGACTTTTTTGTTCAGTTAACCTGCAATTTTTTCTGTTATAGTGTGGTGTCAGAGTCCTTGGGGTGTTGGCATGGAAAACAGTGGATTAGCAAGACAGGGTAGGAACCTGTTAGCAGCTGATTCATTTTTGCAGGTAGGGGAGTATGTAGAACTTCTTTTTTTTTTTTTTTTTTTTTAAGACAGTAGGTGTGGATCATAGCTGCACTAGGATCTGATATCTTGAACAAGATGCTAACCAAGACAACCCTAACCTAGCTTTTTGCAAACTAAGTTCAAAAGTGAACAAGCAGAAGGTGTTGCAGAGTTTGCTACAGAAACGAGCCAAACAGCCACAGGGAAAGTGCATAACATAAGTTTTTGAACACTTAAGATTTTATTAGCCAGGTCAAGAATAGAACATGAACAGCAGAGACAAGCAGGCAATCTGGCTTACATCTGACACTAACGGCAAAATGTTCAAGATGGCCCTGGACCCGCTGCCAGTGACATTTAAGCTGAATTGTCAGAAGAAGGTGTTCAACTCATACATCCCACATGGAGGAATGCCTCTGCTGTGTTGAGTAGTTCTGACAGCTGTACATCAACTGAAGGGAGATAAAAGTAGTGCCTGTATCCCCTTGACCCACAAGACCAAGTTGCAACAGATCCTGAGGGATGCTGTTCCTGTATTCAAGAGTGAAATTGGCATCAATGGCATTCTGGGCTCACTGACTGCGCAGGTCCACAACTTCATAAAACACATCCATTGCCATGTTCCATCTGACTACTATTGGAAAGAGAGCTGGACCAATTGAAAGCCAACAGGATTTTCTCAAAGGCTGATTGAAGCCCACAAGCAGCAGGATAGGGGTCATGGAGGAGGGGGGGTCAGATCTAGCTATCACAGGCAGGCAGACACTAGGCATGCCCCAGGATGCAAAGGTGTTACAGATGCTGTGGAGTGGAGCAAGGAAACTGGGTATGAGAGAAAGGCATGGCATCCATGAAGAAGGCATGATAGGGTGTGCTGGGAAATGGAAAGAGATGGTTGCAAGAGTGGTTGGTGGGATTACAGAGGCTGAGGAAGTTGGGGAAGGAGAACAGGCATCACCTGATGGTGGCCTCTGTGCAGAAGGGGAGTGACTATGCTAATCTGGGAGTGGACAGGTTACACAGGTGAAGTAGGGGGTGCTGAGAAAGGGGGAGAGGCGGATACAGCAAGGGCAGTGAGGTCAGAAGCCAAGGTTAAGGATGCAGGTGAGGTCTGAGCCTACAGGTGGCAGAAGTCATGCCCCAAAGGAAAGGAACTGGGCACAGAGAAAAAAGGGGGGTTAGTTCTGAGCCTGTTGGTGCCAGTAGCAGCTGTGAGCAGAGTTGGCAGTAACAAGTAACCAGACATTAGGTGCAGCCTGGGATTGGGAGTGATACAGCTGCCAAGGGGGAGAGGAGTGACACCAGTCCTGAAGCAGGCAGATAGGGCACAGGTGTGATAAGGAGCACACAGGAGAGAGGTGACTGTGGTGTGAATAGCGTGATCAGCTGAGGTGAAGTGGGGAGGACTGAGTCCGCAGGTGCCAGATGTGCACAAGTGGAGCTGTCAAGAACCTCGAGTTAGGGGAGGGAGGAAAGCTAACATGGCCTGGGACACAAAGGTGGACCATCTCAGGAGAGTACAGCAACCAGAAATGCAACTGCAGCAAGAGAATTGCATGAGAGAAGGCAAAGGTAAAGAGAAAGTAGGTAGCCTAAATGCAAAACAACACTGTTAGGAATAGGAGGCAAAAAACAAAACCCATTAGAAATATAGCAGGGTACATGGGATTTGTGAAGGGATCAGTTGGTTTTCAGAAGTAGGAAAAGTTGTGTTGAAATAATTTTGGTTGCCCCACAAAAATCCACTAACAGAAAACAAAAAGTCCCGGTGTTTCTTAAACTACCAATCGGATGATAAGCAAACAAAGGGAAACGCACATGACAAACAACCAACACGCAAACTGAAACACAAAGCAATAAAGGGTGTGGGCAGATTACCAACTGTCACACCAACAGGAGAGGCTGTCAAGAGAAGAAGGTAAGACAGTCTGGGAGCCACCAGCTGCACAGAGTGAATCGACAGGAGATAGCCAGAGGATGCAAGAAGCAAGACTAGAGCACAGTGTTATGAATGAAGCCGTAGGTGAGGTACGGGTTGATGCAACACCGAGAATGGAAAATGGCTGTAGACAGAATGCACAGGCATGTGGCAGCAAGCCCTCCTGGCATGGGGGGCAGGTGGATGGCGCTAATGGGGAAAGTGGTTTCCACCGGAGGCCAAAAGAAATGGAAGGTTGGTGAAACCGGTGGGACCAGTGCATATGCCACATAGACTTGTTTATGAAAACAACACCGTTGGGGCAGGAAAAGGTGGGTACTTATATGTGTGTGGGTGTGATTGATGGTGGGGCACAACCAGAGATTTGGACCAATACTTCTCTAAATTTTTCATGTAAAACATAGCTTCCCAAAAATGCCACAAGAAACCCACAGAGACCAGGAAACAGCATTCTCCCTCCATACACTCGTTGCCTGTTTCTGAGACGACCTGCCTTGTATAAAGTCTGAATTGTTCATTTATAAGCAGATGGTCCTCATTAACAGTAAATTAGCACAGGACAGGTCCTGGAAGATGTCCATCATGTGCAGCACCACCCCCTGCCATGACTATTCTTCTTGCCAGCTTAAAGCATTTCAACACTATTTTTTGCCTGTGCAGGCATCCCTCGGTTGTCTTGATTTACACATTTGTGCTAGAATGCAATTTGATTTTTAATACCATTACTCAACATACATGTCAAAACTGTTCAATACAACATGGTCCAGCCAAAAAAAAAATCTAGCATCACGAATCTAGCAATAAAATGCATAAAAATGTGTAAAAAAAAAAAAAACGTATTACACACTATATGTGTGTGCAGGTACATAGTGGTAGCATGTTATATAATGAGCATTCTATATAAAGTGTATATGTTGTGAGAGTAAAATACAGTATGATGTTGTTTCTGTTGATGCTAATTCTATGCTAAGTTGAACAAGTGTAATGGTGTTTGTGATCAGTACTGTTTGTGTTCTTATGTGTTTATCATTACTATGAGTTCATGTTTGCGTCCTGTTACTATGGATTCTGTTTACTGTTACTATGGTTGTATCTATTGTATAAAAGCAACGAGTACTGTATGCACATTGACAACTGTATGGCACTGCTTAAGTATGCATGGCTCTCTCCACAATCGTCGGTACAAAATGAGCTGAATTCTGTCAGGCTTTCTCCTAAACCGGTGTCCGTGACGTTTTCTTCAACAACAACACCTTTAAGAGGGCAGTGTTATGAAAAGGAGCATTGGATCCTTGGAAAGGCAGCTATTAGGTTCATGTATGCACAGCAAAATGAAGGTGAAAGGAGCCAGTGCCAATGATAATGTCACGCTGCATATATTAAAAAAAATGTACATGAATGTTTTGTCTCTCTCATAGCACAGCTGCTAAGTGATTTGGTTCTCTTACACAGTTAATAACGTTCTGCTTTCTTTCACTGCCGAGAGCCTCCCTTTAAAACTTTCCACCTACTGATGTTCTCAAAGGCATGAAACCCACAATAAACTTGGTTTTCTTTGTTACAAATGTGAGTAGATGTTTGACTCAACATTGGATCACCTCATTACATTGACCAGTACAATCCCCACGGTGTGTGTTGCAGTGCTACAGTGCTTTTTACAGTTTTAGTTATATTTAGGAAAGTTGGTTTTGGGACTTTCATATGGGCTGGGAAACAATTATTTTAGTCGTAAGATAATGGAAATAGCTGTCTGTGCATTTTCGATATATGTGACCTTTTTGGGAACCAATTAGGCGCATGAATCGAGGGATGACGATACTGTGTTAAAGTCTTATCAAGGTCAATGAAACAAGCCCAAAGCTCCAGCTTCATCTCCTGTCTTACTGCCGTGGCTCGGGAATAGAATAATCATATGGCACTTTCTGTGACTGACTTTATCATAGTACATGTAAAATAAGAATTTCCAATATTTGAACAGGTTTGAACAGGTTCTGGAAAGTGGTTTATATTGACAGTTGTGCATTAGATTTCACACCAATGTCAAATAATGGGACATCAAAATTTAAGGAAATTAGAGCAGGCGGACATATTCCAGGTAATACATTTGCACAAACAAGTGCAGAATAGACACATAAACTAACCCACTGAAAAACGGTAAAGATAGAGATTTTTTTCCCTCCTTAGGAAAAAAGATGACGCAAACCATTTATAGGCCAAAAACCTAACAGATGATAACAGAACCCATTTATAAGGTCATTGATTAAAAAGTGCAATTAATATCCTGTCTCTGGTAAGGGTGGCATTAATATTTCAGGCATGGAACTCAGTACTGTATAGCAAGAAGAACCTTCACCTTTAACAGCAGGGCCACTGTTCTGTTTTTATTTTATTTTATCTGGGAGAACTCAGCAATCCTGTCATTGTTTCTATAAAAAAAAGACTGTTATATGACTAAGACCTTCATATCTTTACTTTAATCTCCACCATTAAAATGCTTCCCTTTGTCACACTCTCCCCATCCCCATGACTCTGTAAGCTGCAACAATAAATACTCATCATTCACAAATGCTTGTATTTCTACAGATAGAGAAATTATATATATATATATATATATATATATATATATATATGGAACTTCTATCTGTAGATTGTAAATGCCATTCTTCAGTATCCTTCTTTCAACAGCAGACTGTCCCCTGCTGGTCAGAGGAATAAATTACAGATTTGCTTACCATCTGGGGAGGAGAACAAACCATAAAATAACCAGACAAAGCAATTACAAGGCTCAGTGGATAATGCTGTGCTGATCCATACAGAAAGCAATCCTTTCTCTTTTGGTAATCACTGCTCTTCTGCACTCCTCCAGAATGACTGTTCAGGATAAAAGATGGATTTGTGATCCTCTGGAGACAAATGCTGCGTGTTGTCAGTAATTGTTAGCAGGGCCTCCGGGTTTTACCCTATAAATGAAGCTGGATACAAGACCAAGTAAAAAGAACTGGAATGAAATCCAAAGTCACAAAAAACACCTGCTTTATACCAACAAGACACAATGCTATTCTGATTAGCCACATTAACAGAATTGAGTTACTGTGGATGTCAGAGAAAGGGACACAGCATGTTCCTTGGGTTGCTGTACATGGTTGTTATATTGTCTGGTATGTATTTCCTGTGTGTCAATAATCTGCTACTAATCTATCCATCGCAGTCCATGGTACAGGGTATACGAAAAGGCTCCTGGCTGACATGAACTTAAAACAAAAACTTTAAATAAAAACCCTCTATAGCTGTTTAAACAGTCTCTTCCAGATGGAAGGCTGAACTGTGCACAGTGCCCATAGTTATCTAACCATACCAGCAACTTCATTCCTCACCCTGAAAAAAATGAAGATAATGGTCAAGGAGAACGGCCAGGTTGGGCATCCAACCCCTTTTTTCATGACACAATCAAAATTAAAGCCATGCAGAAGGAAAGGTGTTTTTCATCAAGAACCAATCAAATATAAAACACATCAAAGATGGGGAAAACAAAAGACGGCGCATTGATTGTTAGAAAAATAATTATCATTCATAAACTCTGCTGCATTTTTCCCTTTTCATTGTTGTTCCATAACTGGAACATATGGTCTCATTTAATCAAGCTAACGATCTGATTCAATAGACTCATTATTTTCTGTGATTTGTTCTCAGGGAGGGTCACTTGTTTCCAGGAATAAAAAGACTGATATTAATGCTGCATATAAACAAAACAAAATGGGGAAATCAATCCTATTTGACATTCAGACTCTGACTGTGGCTCATTTCCATAGCTCTGTACAGCATGAGTACGAACACAGGCCGGCTGTCAATATTCAGCCCGGTGTTGGACCAGGACTTCACCAGGTTACACATCAACAGGAACAGCCAAAATACTGGTGGCGACGTTTCAGCAGAGCAGCCAGATGGTTACAAACCTGGGCAAAGAAGAGGCAATCCAGTTTCAGAGGCATGTCAGGCACATCCTCATCCCCTCGTTTTTTATTTACATGACTTCCCTCCTCACGTACTTGTACCTGCCCTGCCAGAAGAGATAAAAAATGTCTTTTCTAAGGCCCCTTCACTTGGAAAAGGGCAAGGGGTACAACTGTGCTAAGTAAAGCAACGTGGGGAGAATGTCAGGCTTAAGGGCTAATGTTTTTCCTACGAAGGAGAGGGACCTAATCCTCCACAATCCCATTTTCCAACTGGCTTTTGTTAAGAATTCTTCTCAGTTTACCCTAGCCATACCTTCCATCCAGAAGTTGACCCCAAGGACTTTGAGGGGGCCATTGCATGCTGTCTGCTGTATTTTCCCAGCTGCCATAGTACTTGATAAGCATTTACTGAGGTTCAGTACCATGTCGGAGGTGTGTCCAAACATATTAACCAGGTCCAGCACCTGACCAAGGGACTGGTCCTAGCACACAAACAACATGGTGCGGTCCTCGTACTGGGCCAGCTTTATGACTTCCCCTGCTGCATGAAGAACTACATACCTTAATTGCAAGTAACGTTTATGATGTCTACTTGTAAAAAATGCAGTTTCTTTGTGTGAAACCAAAACCAGTCTCATCTCATCTGATAGAAGAACTTGTCCCAGATCATTTTTCTTGCAGTGTTCACAGTAATATATGCTCATTTTAAACAAGAAAATACAAAGTACATGACATCTGATGTTTACTGAGTAGAAGGAAAACACATCTATCAAGAGTCTCTAAAAGCTTTAAAAAATGCAATTTTAAATCCCCTTTAAACATTAAAATGATTTCCTTCATGCTCTTTCCAGTTTTTTTCCAGAAATTCTCTGTATTATATGGATTTATTGTCTTTATTATTCTACTATTTGTATTATGCACATTGTGATTTTTTTTGTTCAGGCTCTGAACCAGCAAGTTCAGTCTGCAATGGAACCTTCAAACTATATATTCAATGCACTTTTAAATTTTTTAAAAAATAATCATGCTCATTGGTTCTGCTGACATTTGGAGGACATGAACAACAAATATACAAATGGAAATAGCGTTTTGTTAAAAATGTTTATAATATTTGTTTTAGCTTTTCACGTAAATGGCAGGGATGAGGTTTCTTTTGGCCATCGTCTGGCGTATGATCATGCTGCCACTGATGCTCCCCAGCAGACAAACCACAGTCCAAGTAGCTAACAATTACCACTTACTGTATAGCAACATTACAATGGGGTTCTGAGATCAGAACTGATCGATAGGCTGCAGGTTCAAATCCAAAGTAATGAATTCAGTGTTATTAACAGGTACATGACAGTGAATCCTCCAGCTCACCCTGATACAATTTATCAGGTTAAATACAAAGCTCAAGTAGGTGGTCAGAAATATTCTTTTGCAAATAAATAAAATTCAAAGAGAAATGTGATGTTTCGCATTAGCACATTATAGATGTTTTAAGTCTGTCACCAAGGTGAAACAATGAATGAAAGAGTATTCTCTGGTAATTCAAATGGATAAATGTGTAATGCTATATTTTTTTCTCCATTTTTTAAGCATACAGTTTGCTCAAGCTGGTGTAAATCCTGTCGAGTTTTAAGCAGCTGTATCACATGGCGGTGTAATGTTCCATCGCTGATCTCCCTCACACCCAGCCATTTTCACAGGGAAATTGCTGCTATTTCTGCAGAGGGAACAGTGTTTATACTGGGGGCAAATTGTAGAGCTCTGCTTATACTGCACTTATTCTCATGTCACCTCTGAGGGGGCTGCTTGGATGGAGCCCCTGGACATGGTACCACACCAACCTCCACCGCACCATCAAAAACCCTGTCACTTATTGGTGTGGGGACAATAGCACCTATAATGTTTTCACAGTACACACACCCAGATTTTACTTAGCTGTTCTTCATATTATATTAACACCCTAATTTGTGAAATATATAAAGAAAGCAAGGAGTGGTTAAAAAAAACAGTCCATGTCATATAAAATTATACCTTTGACAGCTATCCTTACCACAGTTACACTTACAGTTCAATGAAGATATAATCCAAAGTCTTTGTGGACAGCCATAATAAATATAATAATGCCACAATAGGGAAATAACAACTGAGTGCAGAGCAGAAGGACTGTTAGGCTGTTGAGTGAGCTATTTTTTACAAAACCATGAAGGTTACCACTTTGGCAGTAGTCACACCATAGTGCTTTTAGAGTCATAGAGAGTGACATTTTTATTAGAGGGATTCCCCTTCCAAGGAGAAAAGACTGTGTTTTCAGTGACAGTTTTTTTTTTAAGTTCCAACATGAGTGATCAATATTTGTGTTAAGTGGAAAGGGAAATTAATGTTTTTGCAGGTGGAGGAGTCTTGAGTTACTTGACTTTCCAAGTCATTTGTTGACCTTTGGAGGACATAATGGTCAGTGTATCCATAAAACTAAATTCATACGTTTGTTTGAAAGAACACCACACATTAGAGGTATCAGTCAAATCACTAGCAGTGATTCTGGTGTAAAAAACAAAAAAAGACTGGAATCTGGTCAGAGAAAACTGGAGTCCAGAGGCCACAAGTGCTGTAGCAAAACTCAGTTTTCATTGGCATCCAGGATGAGCTGTAGAGTGTGAGGGGAACAGTGTAGGAGGTGTCAGCTTCTATCTATGTCCAATACACAAGGATGACACTAACCACAGCTGAAGTGCAGGCTTCTCTTGTGTCCCCAGCAAGCAGTTACACACTGTTGCATAATGAACTATGTCTGATGCCACTGCCTTTGGGGGAAAAATCACTTTCACTGTTGATTCAGAGTAGTTTCCAGCAGCTACTCTTCCTCAACACATCACAGACAATTGTATAATTGAAACATAAGATCCAAACCTAGGGAATAAAAGTTGCTTTGGACACAAATATGAGTTATGTCATGTAATAATAATTCAGTCAAGTCTGTTTTAGTGGTTAAACTTGGCATTGAACCTACAGTTTCAAGTTATGTGGGTGCAGTTGTAATTTACATCCCAAAAATTACCATGTAAAACAAGGAACACATATACATACAGTCACGTGAAGGTGCAAAGTATCACTATTTAGATACAGTACGATATTATTTAAGCACTAGGTCTCAAGAGTTTGCTGTTTCTTCAAAAAATAGTCTGTTATACAGTGCAGTGTAGCATTTTTACATACAAGTCCAATCATCTCATTTTAAAGTTGATATAAATGTTTACAGGAGGCGCAGCTGCTGGTCTCCGTAAAATGATGCAAGATGTCCATTGCCTGTAGTGTGGCCACCAGCGAAGGGGGAACAGCAGTGTCTGTGGGACCACCATCTCCTGTATTCCCTAAAGTGACGAGTAAACCATAATCAAGCAACTTTTTGTTGCACAAAGTCTTTTATTAAAATAAGTTGTGTTTTCTTGTTAAATCCCTGTAAGAGAATAAACATGCTTTAACATAAAAATGTCAATGGATATGCAGTAAGTTCTCTCATCAGACCATGGCTTGTAGCCAGTTTGCAGTCAGTAGTTTATACACGGTAGTTTGTGGCCATCATTCTCGCCCCTCCGGGATGCGGTTCACACAGCAGCTGCTCAGCGACCAAATGCAACCCTCTTCTTGCTGACTAAAAAGAGACATACTCGCTGGTGGAAGTGCATGCTTAACCAATTTATGGTTGCCAATAGAGGAATAATGTGTATCTCCTTAACCAGTGTTATGAACATAAGAATATGGTCTAAGCGATTGGACCCCCCTACTAAAGCAAATTATCTGCTTATCACGTACCCACTTATACAAACTTGTCTCCCTTTGAAGTGAATAGGACCAATACAGTAGTGTGAAGACAGTATCTACTTGTCCACTAGCCACTAACGTAGACTTGAGTGTAATAACAATAATAATAATAATAATAAAGAGCCTCACTCAGCTCGCAGATATTTTCAACTCTTCTACCATCCACAATAGCAGGGTCTTGCAGCACTGGAGGCCCATTGAGTAATTATTAATAAAGTGAATTCCTGAGTGCCATAAAAACCAGCTCATGGCCCTCGGCTGGACTCAATCGCGTTGCGCCACACAGCTCAGTCTGCACGCTGGGCACACTATAAATAAGCTCCCATCTCTGCAGCAGTCTGGGGGAAGAATAACCCATCAGCCTGGAAGCCCTGGTCTCCATGCAGCACCACACACTAATGTGCGTCTGTCAAGCTGGCTGCCAGACTGACAGGCCATAATTAAGAGGTTAGCTCTAACTGCACCCAAACACTTGACAGCCGCGTGATTTGACCCAACGGCGTATCCATGAGGCTGCTTTTGGCCAATCAGACCCGCTTAGTCCTCAGCAGGAAAGTTTGCACAGAACTCTGGGTACTGGTGGGATGTACATTCTTGTGGCGTGTTTAAAGAGCACGCCAAAAGAAATGGTTAACATCACCAAACTTTCCCCAGTTAACAGCGTAACACAGTTGACTTAAATGTCTCCCTGAATGACCCAATACCAGAAGAGTGGATTTAGACTCTCTCATACATGGCAATTTTGAATCATTTAGACAAGGACTTCTTTGTTTACAGCAACTGTATATTTGACTACCTGGATGCCGACGGC
This sequence comes from Arapaima gigas, assembly GCA_900497675.1. Taxonomy (NCBI): domain Eukaryota; kingdom Metazoa; phylum Chordata; class Actinopteri; order Osteoglossiformes; family Osteoglossidae; genus Arapaima; species Arapaima gigas. Next base: position 536,156 of record UFQX01000161.1, on the reverse strand, counting down.
TTGTGAGAGATGTGACCCTAGGTACTGTATCTGGAGGACAAGGACAAGGAAAACCATATAAAAAGAAAGGTACAACCTATAAATCACTGAAACAAATTGAAAAAGAAAAAATACAATGGAAAAAAATCAAAAATATATTAATTAATGAAATGCAAGGTAATCACTAAACTGATAAAAAGATTATTAGTAAATATAAACTGAAGACAAATTTTGTAAGGGAAGTATTGCACAAAACACCTGGTCATACCCAGCCATCAATCACGTACATACACATGTAAGTGTACACTGCTACTTCTGCCCCACAGATGCTGTTTTCCTAAACCTACTGCCAGTCCGCCTCCACTTCAATCCTGTTAACGGAGTCCGAACGGGGGGGTTGACAACCTTGCTCTACAGCAGAGCTAGCCCACCAGTGGACTCCAAGTCCCGATGGACAGTGCACCAAGCATCCTTTCTGCCACACGAACCTAATTAACCTAAGTCTAATACTTACAACTTCTGAAATATTTATATAGTTCGTATTATATATAAATTATTACAGCATTCATAAAATTTAATTTTTTGTCTATTACAGTTTTATTGGAATTCAGTTTTTCACATGGTGGCAATTGAGTTATAAATTCTGGTGTCTCCTATAATGCTGAGTCGTGAAATGTGTTTTTTTCTACTGTCAGGTTGACAAATATTTTTTTCAGACTCCTCTGGAGAAAAAAATAAATGAAAATATAAATAAGAATAATTTGTGCATTAATGGGCTAACACACAACACACCACACCACTCATTCCCTCATTTTCAAGGGCAGATACTTCTATGGTTACTGTAGTGAGTCTATAGCTATAGTCTCATGCAATACTTTTGGATCATTATTGCTAGCATGCTACGATTTGCGAATGTTGTTTTCATTCATATGATGTAGGCAACAAGGAGTGTGATGGTTTGGTTGTAAATGCAAACAAACGGTGAAAGTGTGGATTTCAATCACGAAAGATGAGGAATGCAACAGTGGTAGACTGAAATTATTACAATAAGCAGCAAAGCAACACGGTGAAAAGAATAGCGAAAAGAGAAAAGTGTGAATAAGCAAAACAAAGTGCTAATACTTAATGCAAAGTTGTAACACAAAAAAACAAAATGCAGTTAGTACTAATACTAAAAGAGAAGTAGCATACTAAAAGCGTTCTAAAAGAAATTTATTAATATATAAACCAAACTAATAAAACAAGAGACAAAACAAAAATACATGAATCAAAAAATTATAATTTATCTACTTAAACAGATTTAATTCAGATATCAATATAATTAATTTTTTTGCATTGTTTCATTGTTTTACCATTTAGAGTACTTTAATTTTTGGTAGTTCAACTTTATTATGTGATATAATATTTTTCTAAATTAGTTTTTCTTTTTCAGCTTGTTTTAATGATTGTGGTAATAGATTAGTCATTTGTTTTTTATGTGAGTGTGACGCCAGTGGTAAGGAGCAGATGAATGCAGGCGCAAGTGGGCAAGCACGGTTTATTTGAAAGGGATGTTCCAAAGTTGATGTCAGCAAACAGTCAAAGGTCAGGTCCAGAAGACAAAAACGTACAGTCGAGAACAAGGCTAAGTCAGTGATCGTGGTCAGGCAAGGGTCAATAACGGGTCAGGCAGTCAGCAAGGTTGCTCAATATGCTCTGTGGAAACATGGGCAATACTTCACACCGGTCTGCTGGGATGCGCTGGTTTATATACGGAGGAGAACCAGATGCGGACAATCAGGGAAGCAAGGGAAGCGGTATGCGGGATGGTGGGCGTGACAGTGAGACTCCTCATCCTCCATACCCATAGTCTCTTGAGTTTTGGATAACTGTAATGTGTGGGTTTGTTTTAATATTCTGAAAAATCATAAATCTGCCAGCATTATGTTGCTTAGCTAAGTGAGCAAAGAAGAAATCACACTAACTACATTCTTCTGCTATGTTATATCAGTTACAACAGACAAAACAATCCTCCTGTTTTAACAGAATGGAAATTTATTAGTGTTGTAAACCTTTTTTAAAAACTTTAATGTTAGAATCCTTACAGATCAGGTGATACCAACAGTAGAAACACTGCACTCAACCATAAGCTACTAAAGCCACCTGAGTTTACATACACCTTGAACAAGTATTCAAGTATTTTTTGCCAGCACATAAGAGAACAAGAAGATTAAGAAAAAAAACAGTTAAACTTAAATGTAAAACATACATGTGTTCAAAAATGTGCTGTCGGGCTTCAGCTTTTTCATTGTTTCTGTAATCTGTGTGCTGAGGTGGACTGAAGGTCAAGAGGGACCTGTGAAAGGTCTGATCTCCCTGTCTGGCTGGTACAGACTGGTCTGATAGACTGTCACTGATATGCTACCCTGTGTTGATGGAGAGAAGACCAGAAGATGTGTGTAGGGCCATTGGGTATAACAATGTATATATTGTTGAGTGTACATTTAATGTGTGTGGCTGAATGGAAAGAAATGAATCTCAAATGTGAAATGCAGTGAATTCCATTGAATATATTCACCTCTGTATCTGTAACTAATTATTAATCTTTTTTCTTTTTTATTGTGTTTCTGGTCAGAGAAAAGGTTTAACGGTATAAAAAGGGCTTGAAGACAGGATGGAGAAAATTCTTCACTGTGTCCGTGACATAGGAAGCGCAAAAAAAGAAAAATCCATTGCCAAATTAATTTAATTTGTCCGCATCACACTTGGAAATAGTATTGCGAGTCCTGTGTGATGATGGGGTGTCTAATATCCTGAGTGCCCTAGACACGTCCGTTGAGCTGGGTCAGACTCAATGCAATGATGAAAGCCCAGAGATCATTAAAAAGAGCTCTTGGCCACCTCTTTCTATAATTCACCATTTTAACTTGACATTGTTAAGTACATAAGGCTGTATGTGCTCATGTTTGGGCTCATGTGACGGAGGTGGCGACTAATATTAAATGATTAATTACAGAGCTGTTCTCCATTCATTCCATTAGCAGTTTTTACTTGCTTGCTTGCTCGGTTCTTTCCATCTTGGGCAATTTGTGAAATAGGAATCTAAACACCATGAACATGACTACAGAGGACCTCCTGCCAATTAGCTGAAACTGCGCAACTTGTTTGGCTGTCCATTTTACTTCACTCCATTCCATGGAGTTAACCTCCTCCCTGACACTGCAGACAAAAAGCTTTAGGGCTTTGACCATGTTTTTCATCAGCTCCACCAGTTAAATGGTTTATTCATCAACAGGAGGTGCATCAATCACTTCAAACAGCAGGAGCTTCAATCAAAAAGTGCTGGTGACTGATTATAGATGGAGGCAATCGTGCTGCTGGAGAAATTGTGACATGGATTATCCTTTGTTTTAACATTTAGTGTCCTGACCTCCAGACTGAGTACCTTTATGGGAGGGACATTTAATTGTGGTGACTTTCTCTGTTACGTTCATGGATCTCAGAACTGGGTCTGAAGCAATGCATCTTCTTGGATGACCTGCTGGCACCCACTCCATTTATTTATTTGCTATGCCACCTTTTGCACATAAAATATTGTATGATTAATGATAGTTTGAATCTAGAATCCTATTTTCCATAGAGAGGAAGCAGGATCATTCTTTAAAGGTAAATCATGTGCCAGTACCAGGAATAGTAAAGTAGGCTGTAATCCCATAACTGAGACCAAAATACAATTTTTAAGACAATTATCTGTCTCAGGAATGCTTTATCTCTCCAGTTACCAGTATGAACATGAACTGTGGAATTCATAGATACACAAACACTAGATCTATAATAATTTTATTTATTTTGTTTATTCAGAACAAGATTGATTTCCAGAAATAAGTATGCCCAGTATACATATATTGCTTAAGTTTGGGACATTGTCTAGAGGAAACAAACACACCATGTACTGTACTGTATATCTGCTCCCACAGTGAACAAGGTGTCTTCATTTGCTGTGTTTCAGCATCAGGGACAGATGAATGAAAAAGAAAAAACAAACTCTCAACCCCTAATATCTCTGCTGCCTCTATCCTTTCATAGATTAAACTGGACTGTGAGATCAGCATCTTCTCAGGGCATTGAGGTACATGAGTGAGGCCTCAGAAGGTTCCTACACTGTCGGTCTGAGTTAGTATTGGATTCAGTGGACCATGAGCCGCTATAATGGACTGCTTTTGTAGCTGTCCTGCCCCACAGGTCCCTTGCACTGCCTCCAAACCTACACCTTCTATTCCAGTCCACCTAGAATAGCACAGGAATATTTATGTTTCACCATACAAACCTAAAGAGCAAACTGTCCAAGTGAGTATTAAAATTGCAAAGAAAACAGTTCAACAGTTCCCTTGGCTGGGAAGGTACAGTAAATTTATTTCCATACAAAATCTACACACATTCTTTGCATTCAGAACTCACAGCTCATCCTACACCATGGGAAAATGTCAGGGTTAAATCTGCTGACTACAAGGAGAAAATATAAAGTGGATCTCAGAACATAACGTATTTTTATATCACTTTTTTTTGCCCATCTTACAGTAAACTTTAACTAAGGCAGTCCCTCTGAATCTGAACTCTCTATCTGAATTTTCACAACAAAGGCTCTTAACACCTAAATATTGAACATTTGAATGGAAACTTTTGCTGTAATGATTTTTATCCAAAGCTTATCAATAATAAAAAATGAAAAAAAACAAATAAAAAAAATCAAAATAAATTGGAACAAATCAATTACTACTGTACACTACCATACACTATATTGTAAAAAATAAAATACTGTGTGTACTTTAATAAACTGCATTGCATATGTTGGTGTATTGTCCGAAAGGAAAGCTGAAACACATGTGCACACAGGTGCTGGTGTCCTATCAGCGGTTTCCGTGCTTCCTTGTGAGTCCTCTGCTCACTTTGTCTGACCATGTTTGCACAGTGTCACCACATTTACTGTGATTTAACATGGATAATTAAGGTGGGTCCCTGTTGCTCTTCAGAGGAGGAGGAAGAATTTCTGTGCAACCAAAAATGTTTCCTGTACCAGACATGAGCATTTTAAAAGAAGTTTAGTGCAGCAAATGCAATGATCTCAATCATTTTGGAAAATGATAGTTACGTGAACGGGAGCCTTGCTTTCAATAACACAACTGAAGATGCTGCCAGAGATTGTAAGGAGATTTACGCAAGAAAATAAGTGAAGGCAAAATTCTATTTTGAGTTTTTTTTGCCCCACATCCACTCCTCCTCCATCCCTTCCAATTGTTTTACATCTCTGACAGTAACAACTGAGGCAAACACCTTCCTTGACACAGCAAACCTCACACATCTCTCTTCTTTACTTAATTCCACATATATCCAGTAAAAGCTATTGGCTTTATTTAAATATTTATCTGCAATGTTTTTGACAAAATTTCATTTTTCAAAATAAACCTCTATATTTAGATACCAGTGACAACACTATCATGTGAAATGTCCTGTACTCTACAATGCATTATAAACATGCAAATGGACAACATTAAGTGTTTTCTAATTAGGGAACTGGTGTTTAGAGTGTTTATCATACTGAAATAAGGGGTTGATAGTTATATAGGTGTTTACAGATGGGCTGGGAGCACATTTTTTATTTTTTCCTATTTATAATAATGGCAAAAACACATTCTGTGTCCAAAATTTTGGCATTGAAAATCGTTTTCAGGGACAAATTAGATTTGGATTGAAGGGATGACTGTATATTGTAAAGAATTACTCATTACTGTATGTAGATATAAACTGAAAAATGGGATTTTTCAGTGTTTCCGGGCTGTCTGTTTAATTTACTGTATTTTTGACATCACAACCACACTCCTCTCCTTCTTAGACCTCACACAATAAAATCTCACAAATACACAAACTATTAGTAAGTACAAAGCATTATTACCATGACTTTCAGTGCACATAAATGGCAGACTACATGAGTGACTTGTACCAATATGAGCAATATATTGCCCAGAGAGTTGAAACCGTCATGGTGTTACCCCCCTTATCAGCTTTTTCACATAACCCGTTTGCCTGAGCACCCGAGGCTTTGCAAGAGACAAACACCTTTAATATTGTTATTTGATTTCCTCCAATTCTAAGCTGCCCCTACAGCCAAGATGTGATTGTGTATCAAACCCTAGAGATATCAGGAAATATAATGGCCTTGGATTGCACCCTTTGTACATTCTCAACTCTTGTTATCCACATCAATAGGCTGCTCCAGGTAATACTGTCTGCAGCACCAAGCATGTAGTCACCCTGAGAAATACCGTGAATCCTTGGGTGGCTTTTAGAGATGTGCCATCCTGGGATGTGTTTGGTCTTCTAAGTGATGTAGCATTTTTTGCACGTTGCCATTTTCATATACTTTAATTAAATAAAAAAAGAACAAAGACTAGAACACAACTGTGAAGCCAGACTGAAAAAAAGATACCCCTGGTAGCATCACTTCATAAGCGCATTAACATAGACCATTGTTCCCTCCACCACTCTAAGGGGGACACCCTAAGCTCTCTCTACGCTCCTTTCAAACACAGTCTGTTAGAGAGACTGGGTCTTCCATACCCTAATAGGCACCTGGGTAGAAAAGCTGGTGGTGGCAGGGTTTTAAGAAAGCTGATGCCAGACCCACACAAATGATGGCAAACCAATCAAACAAAACCTCACTGAGTGTATGAGACTTCATAAAGCAAACTGCCAGGTAAAACCTTTTGCACCAGTCCTTTAAATCAAAAATGCGTAACTGTGTAATGTCTCTTTTTTTAATCCATTAACAACCTGACAGACATAATTCATCCTGACTATGTACTATGATTATTTGAATTGGGACCTGCTTATTTACCCAGCATTTTTTCTGTATTTTGAAAAAAGTAATTGGAGTAACAGCTTAGTTAACATTCTGTGAAAACTCCACAATGGAAATGCACACTGAGTATAATAAATGGTTCACCTCTGCATTAATATAACCTTACAGGTTCTCATGCTGTTAGATGAGTGAATTCCCGTGAGGCTGTACGATCAGATTATTCTATCACATTATAATGCTAGTGGTAATTTGACTTCTGACAGGTGGTGTAAATCAGAAGGAAACCATACAACAAGGTGCTGGACCTGAACACGTGCTACCGCTGAGATGTGAGGAGCATGTTTAGCAGCGTGCCGCTTTGCGCTCTACAATCAATTTTTATGTGACAATACAATGAAAGCAGATGTGCTAACAAGGTATCACTGTTTTTTTATATGGCAAATGCTTTATAATGGGAATCTCACAAGTATGGAGCCATGTCATATGTGCAGGGGCAGCACTGTTATGACAATAGGTCCAACGTGAATATAAGACCGGTAGGTCTGACCTACTCAGCCGAAGAGATTGTTGAAGCACTGAAATGTTCCACATTAACACAGAGGTTTGTCTGAAGGGTTGATTCAGGAGGCACCTCCAAATCCCATTCGAGAAACAGCATATATTTGGGGAGAGTTGGACAGAAGAAGCTAGCTGCTGCTCAGAAAGTAAATGACATAAAATAGTGATTCCTGGCACTAGGGATTATTTCCAATCCAAAATAGCACAGTCAATTTCCACACTGTTGGAAGGGATGTGGAGTTAAGCAACCTTTTCAGTCACTCTGCCTTCCTTTTATGGCTTGTAATTTTGCTTACAGCTGTGACTGCCATAGGAATATACCAGCACAAAAGCTGACCAATGACCGTCAACCAGAATTCACTGCTTCTCCTGTAGAGGTAACCTCAGTCGTTCAGTGCACCTTGTCTACCTGCTCTTTAGCAGCAGGTGAGCAGAATGCTGAGACATGGTCCTCATTGCTTAATGACTGCAGCAAAGAGTTTTTCCAATTAAACCTTAATATGTGAGGCTGTTAAATAGGCTGTTGAGTGGAACTGAGTAATATACCTGAAAACAGAGGCTGTTTAGCATTTTATTGGTTTACTGTGCTGTCATGAACTCTGGTTTGGAAAGTTTCACAGCAATAGCTGCACCTCTAAAACTTAATTAATCACAGTGGAAAAAAGGAAAATGTTGACTGTGTAATTTCTACTGTTTATTAAGTGTCCTTTAATGGTATCTTGTTCTGACATAAACCGGGAGCAGAAATACAGCAGAGCAGCTATATTAATCTCAGTCATGTGATCTCGATGACCCCGGTTCTCACTTATTCGTCAGCCGTTTTACACCTCACCCGGTGTTGTATGAACTTCTCGGCTCTGTGCTTGTGAAGTAAAGAAGGTGGGAAGCTGGTTCTTCCAAGAATTATTCAGAAGCCACAGACTGCAGCAATGGAAGCTTAAGGTACAGCTTTCAATGATGATACCGGTTGACGGTGAACAGCGGGTGACAGGGGTTAGAACTGCTGAACTTCACTGTGAAGGACTTAAGTTTAAATCCATTGATTGCGGTACTTGAAAAGAATTGCTCCACTAAAATGCAATTCTGTATAAATAATTGAATTATTGTAAAAATGTTTGTATACCACTGAACATTGTCAGACAAAGCAGTGAGCTAAAGGTTAATAATAATGCTGACAGATGATATTAGCTCAGCTGACTTCCCTGTCACTGAACAACGCTGAAGAACTTATTTAAATGTAAGAAATCAGTCATTAGTACATCATTTGGAGGTGCTGGATGGATAGAAAGAACTATTTACTAGCTACTGAAAAACGATCACTCCCAAGTCTCACAAAACAGTAAGATACTTCAGGCAGACTGTTACCCATTTATAGCAGTGTGAGTGTGGGATTCTGTGGGTGAGGTGGGGGGAGGGTCTGTAGTCAACACAGAACACCTACAAAGCATAGGTTTAGGAAAAAAAAACATCAGGCTGAATGAGAGAGATGTAGCTGCTTATTAATCATTCAAAACTGAATGCCAGTTAATGTGCAGGAGTGAAGCATGAATAATTCACATGTATTGTACTTATTGTCAGTCAAAATAGAGACAAACCTCTATTTCTGCTTGAATCCCTTATTCCTTGAAACAAAGCAACCTTCGGGAGGTGCTCCTCTAGGGTAGGTGAGGGACAAAATATCGCAGACAGACGTACACACAACAGAAAAATATCCAAAGACACATGTACAGTAACAAGTAGACTTACAGAGACTCAAAGACAAACATGGGAAACAGATGGACACAAACTTTCAACTGTTGTGTACCTATGTATAGAAAGTGTAAGATGACAGAAAAGCCAGTGCCTGTTTGTTCCAGTCCTGGTAACATTTCATTGAACATTCTGTCATTTGTGATCCAATTTAACTGGGTTCAATGGGTGACACTCACCCGTCATAGATATCGATGACTAATTTCGCTGAAAACTCCATGACAAAACAAAAGGAAGCAAAGAACGCAGGCGGTCAAGATATGTTAAATCCCCTGTCCACCTCTACCCACCCCTCCCTACACCCAGATCCACGTCTGGTAGTCTTTTGGTCACTCTGCAGAATCAGGAGAGAGGACACTGGCCCCTCCCTCCTGACATTAGATGACCTGTGAATGACCTGTCCCAGCAGGGTCTACTTGACCATTTTGACCGTCCGCATTAAAGCAGAAAGGAGATCACTCATCCACAGCGCTGGGGGGCCTCTGAGGACAGCCTTCAGCCAACACATGTCGGAGACCGGCACCAGTGCTACAGCAGATGGAACACCAGTAGGTCGGAGTCTGCACCTAGCCTGCCTTCCTTTTGTTTCCTTCTGACACCCATTTGCAGCTGGAATGTAGGCTATTGATCAGGGCCATTTGGTTATTTACCGTATGCTCTCATCTGGAGGGCCCTGTCAGCATACATGAATACTAATATTCATGTAGAAACAGTACTTGTGAGTCATTATTGAACTTGGCAACACACTGCACAAGGGCTAAAATGCAACCTCAACACCTACAGAATATAATATTGACTTTCCATTGGGGTACTTGATGACAGGTGATTGAAAGAGCGGTTTTTACTGAGAGTATGTTGGACATCTCTGCTGTAACAATGAATGGGCCATAGATCTGGAACTGTGGAAATCCCATTCTGGAAAGTGAGAAGGTTTCTTCAGGAATAAAAGAAAAGGTCCATATTTGCAAGTTTGCCTCCTGGGAAGTTCAGCAATGCCACTGATTTCAACTGAGTTTTAAATGCTATTTATGGAATGGTTCTTTGACCTAAAAGGGACACCTTTGTTACCTTGTCCTTAAAGTTGCAGGTGGCTGCTAACATCTTCCTAAATGCAGCAATGTCTCCCATAATGCATCACCTGGGTGTTGACACCAAAGATTGTCCACAATGTTAGTATCTACCAGGCTGTACACTACAGTCAGCCTGTTTAGTGTGGTGCTCTGTGGGGGTTTGTGAGGGAAGGTGATAGAGGAGTTAGGGACATCAGGGGTGCCATTTAGACCCACTCTGTAGTCTCCATAATCTCATTCATCACCTGGTTTTAAAGACAGGTTAGTAAACCTCCTGCATGCTACTGCTGGTCTAAATTAGTCCTGAAAGAGGAGAAGTACAAAGGCAAGCACTTACTACCGAGCGACGATGAGGAACGTGCCTAAATAATGATGTTCCCGGGAAAAGGGGGTGGGGGGGATGTCCATTAAGTACAAGTGAATTAAACGTGAAAAGAATGCAGACAGCAGACCATTGTTTATGGAGCTTTTAAAAATGCAAATGAGATTCATGCATCCAGTCCCTGATTTCTTTTCCCTGCTCTATGCTTACTGTCACTTGGAAGCAATGGGCTTGTTAAAGTGAGCTTTGCACCTGCAGGCTACAATGAGCATCAGTTCACAGGGATGAGGAGTTTCCTCTGAGGAAACCCATACAGCGGAGAGCATCAGGAGTTTTGGCAGGAGGACACTTGGATAAACACATGCACCCCCTTTAAATAACACAAACATGATACTGATCCACAGGTGGACAGGAGGAGGTATGGATCTGTTTTCCAAGGTTTGAATGTAGACAGAATGTTTGGCAGTTGTCATGAACAAGCTGCCTCTGCCACTGTCCTTTGAGCCCCAGGTTGCCATGGGGACTTGTGTCCATTCCTGAAGATCATTAAGGGACCAGCCGTGAATCACAGGCTGTCATTTCGTGGACCTGTGATGAACGTGAGATTTTGGATGTGGCCTGACTTAGTGCTGCGTGTTGCCTACTTCTGGGTTGTACCTTAGTGCCTTACAAGAACAACACAAATAAATACACAGCCACACACCCTCTTGCACAGCCCACCGTCGACAGTGTGGAGTGTCCACTCAATGCTAATGTCATTAATGTGTTTATCGGCATGCCGATAATGCAGCACACCTTGGCAATTTCCTTGCCACTAATGTGTGAGCAACAGCAATAAAAACAGCCAGTGCCAGCATGTGAAAAGGGAGGTCGGGAGGGTGCACTGCACAGCCATGCGCTAATTCACTTTTCAGGCACCTCCATGGCAAACAGTCAGACAGGTCTGCAGATGAGGAACTGTGTAGTGTTTGTGAGAGGCCAGAGGAGCAGCATGGTGGGGTGGCACACAGAAAACAGGCTGCAGACACATGACAGGCATCCCCAGGGTCGGGGTGGGGGGGAAAGATGGGCCTCAACAAGATGCACCCCTCACCACAAAGCAGGTGATGGTGACAGGCACTCCCCGACAAACGCCCACACTGGAACAGTGGAGGTCTGACAAGGCAGGAGCTTCACGCACAGCATACAAATACACAGATTCATTGACACACTCACGGCTCACATGCATTCATACGTGTATGCCAGTACGCATTCCTGAACACATATACGCATATATTGAAAGGGAAGGAGAAAGAATGTGAGTTAAAAGCATATTTGTCCTTGACTTCAGCCAATATGTGTCTCTGGAATGTTCCCACACTCCTGCGACCCTGGTTACTATTTCACAATGCACAGTGCATGACCGTTTCATACATAAAGTCATGCACAAGCGTAATATGAGTCATATTATTCTAAACAACTACAAATATTTATAAATCAGTGCAGAGAGGGATGCAGCAGCAACTCTGGACTCTCTTTTTTCCTCACTAACACATCTCTGCTGGGTTCACATGTCAGCCACTGAGGAAGAATTTAGACATGTTTCTTCTGATAATAGAAGCTGAAATGTATGTTTTATTTCTCAGTCTGCTGGCACGTGGAAAATTATTGCTTCGTTTTGTAATGACTTACTACTGGTCTTGTTGGCCTCACTGCTACACCAAGGTAGACTCTTCTAGACAAATTGTGACCCCTGGAGGATGTGACTTGAGCATCCATTCCTTCTTTATTAACTGCTTATCTTGAACACACCCCACACACACACACACACACACACTATAGGCAATTTAGAATCTGCTCAAATCAGATTTAAGATATTCTGCAGTTCCACTGACAGCATCAGGATCTCCACTGCGAACCTTTCCTAAAATGTGGCTTAGTCACATGGCAGACACTGATAGCTGGAGTCACGTGCGCGCACACACACACACACACACACACACACACACACACACCATATCTTCAGAATCATTGTTATACTATAAATGAATGACTTTCACCCAACCCAAAAAGTAGACTTAAAAAACACATAATGTGTGCAACTGCTTTTTCATGAAATATTGGAAAAACTGATAAGATTTTGCCATGGTAACCATAACATGAAGGGGTTAAAGTAAAACAAAAATTGTCTTCTACATTTAAATTTCCGTTTTTCTAATTTAAAGCAGGGCAGCCCACTGAGTAGTGCTGCCTCCTCACAGTGCCTGAACTGTCAGAGTCCAAAGACGTGTTTTATGCTAATTCTAAGTTAAATTCTGAATTGCCTGCAGTGTGTGCCTGTGTGGCCAACCTACAATGGACTGCTGTCCCATCCAGGTTGTAATTTCATAACTTAGTGTCCTGCAATTTCTGGACTGCTTCAACCCTAGGAAGGATGAAGCAGTTAACAATAAAGGATGGTTCAAAGAGCCTGATGACAGCTGATACTGATAGCATGTGTGTCTGACTATTCCCCTATTTTCCCTTTGCTGTTGCAGTGAACTGTCCTTTCAGAATCACACACAAGTAACCCACCCCATATACCAGCCAGATGGCAAGACCCACAATTGTTGTAAATGTATTAAAAAGAAGGAAAAGTGTTCATATAAACATGAACATCATTATTACAGGGATATACCAGTTTATATGTGTAGTAAATACAGACCTTTACATAATTTTATATTTTATTAAATGATCTTGAAGAGCACGCAGATGCTGACTTTGTGACTAACGTGGGGCTTTAGGATTATTTGGTGCAGACTGCCCTCTTGTGGTAAAAAATAAATATAACTCAACTAGACAAATTTATATATAAACTGCAATTCCTTAACAAATTTATTTGTTTGATCTATTTTTTTACATCCCGACAAAATTCTTAACTTATCTATACTAACCATCTTACAATATGTTTTTCATTGCATTAATTGTACTTATGTCACACGGTTTTATGGGTCTCATTGTTAGTCACAAGAAAGGTGTGTGGAATTTCTGACAACCTGTAGGGGGCAGTAAAGATGCAGGTTGGTGCTCATTTGTAAGAATCTAGACTTATAGGTAAATGTAATCTGAACTATAGAATTTATATAATGAGGTCTCAGCGCTTGAGAAATGCCTTACTAAATTAATGTATGAACCAATGAATGCATGAATAAACTAAACTTATGAGTCTAAACTTATGAGTCTCATGGGGACTGGAGATTTCAGGGGGACTATACACCCAGTTATGGAGGGTCTACACTGTTGTAGGGGAGCTGAGTGATGTCACAGCCTGGAAAAATAATTACTAATCTCAAAAAATAGAAAGGGCACAAATTCAAATTTTTACAGCACAAATGAGGCACTACGGAAAGGGGTTTTTGTTTGTGTTGTTTTGTGGAGGGGGGACATGAGCATTAGGAGTGATTACAACAATTATGAGAATTTCATTATTAAAAGAGGTTCAATATTTAAAATGTTATTAATAAAACTAGTTGCAGTACTATTGGGGGAGAACATTCCAACCCCAAAGTCAGATTTGAATCCATGTTTGAAATCAATGCCCACAAGCTGAGGCACTTACTAGTTCACCAAGAACAATAGAGCAAAAAAACAAAATTTAAAAAAAAAATTAAGGCAAATTTAAGGCCAAGACCAGACAGAAAAGAGGAGCAAGCAGATATGTTATGTACAAGTAATTTTCAACATGTATGACAAAACACAAAGAGGTGGATTTAGTAATAAATTCACTTACAGAGTTTTATTTAACATTAGTTAGTGGTGCTTGAGGGGTGGCACAGGTGGTATAGCTGCTGCTTCACAGGGCTGTGTGCACCTTGCATAATCTCCCACAATCTGTGTGCATTTTCTTCCAGGGTTTCCAATTTCTTCCCACAGTTAAATGTTCTGTATTTCAGGTTAACTGGTTGTGCTGAAATGTCCACAGTGTGTGAAAGTGTGTTTGACTGCAATGGACTGGCATCAGGGTTTCTCTGTGTTTTATAAGATAAGGCATGATTGGTGGAAAAACCGATGAATTATAGTTCAGGAGCGTATTATCTGTTTAAATTGATGGTAATGAAAAGTTCTTTTTATGTAAATTTTCTCTCTGATCACCTGTTCAAGAATGAATTATGCTTGTTACACAGGAGAAGCCTGCCATTTTCAAATTATTCTGATATAGATTGCTTTCCAGTTTATTTATTTAATAGCCCAAATTGCTACTTTTTATTTAAAACCCAGTTTATTTATTTATTTCACTAGTCTCTCTGATCCTATAGACTAATTATGGCTACTGCAATTTTAAGGTTAAAAGTTAAGTGTAAAATTATTTTTACCAATATTTCTCAGGTTTCTGCGTAGTCACGTTCTTTAAATTCCAAATTACACTATGCATTTGTGGCCTGGGATAAACTGGCATATCGGCGTCCAGGGTATAGTTTTATAGCCCAGTCATTGTGAGATTCTGATTCTGAAGCGCTGTGCTGCTGCAACCACGACCAGGTTAAAGTGATTAATGATAATGGGTGCCTTTACAGCATGCAGGAGATGACAGAACACATATGCCATTCCATTTATGGAATGTAAAGCACACATACCCTTACTGGACACTTTATTAGGAACACCTGCTTGTTCACACAACTATAGAATTAGTCAATCGTGTGGCATCAACTCAATACATAAAATCACAGGTCACAGGTCATGAGCTTCAGTGAATGTTCACATGAAACCTCAGAATGGAGAAAAAATCTATCTAAGCGACTTTAACCTGACGGTTGTTGGTGCCAGATGGGGTGGTTTGAGTATTTCAGAAACTGCTGCTCTCCTGGGATTTTCATGCACGACAGCCTCCAGAGTTGAAACAGAATGGTGCAAAAAACAAAAAACATCTAGTGAACTGCAGCTCTGTGGGTGGAGCACAACCAAACTGGTTCGAGCTGACAGGAAGGTTACAGTAACTCAAATAACCACTCTTTACCACAGTGGTGGGCAGAAAAGCATCTGAATGCAAAACATGTTGAACCTTGAGTTGGATGGGCTACAGCAGCAGAAGATCACATTGGATTCCATTTTTGTCAGCCAAAAAAAGGAAGCTGAGGCTACAGTGGACATTGGCTCACCAAAAATTGAGATGGGAAAAATGTCAAAATACCTCAATTTCTGCTGCAAGATACAAATGGTAGGGTCAGAATTTGGTGTAAACAGCTTGAAGCCATGTACCCAACCTGCCTTGTGTCAACAGTTCAGGCTGGTAGTGGTGGTGCAATGGTGTGGAGTAGGTTTTCTTGGCACACATTGGGCCCCCTAATACCAATTGAGCATCATTTGAATGCCAGTTACAAATTGGCCACATTTTTGGCCATATTTTCTAACGTCTACTTCCAGTATGATAACGAACTATGTCACAAAGCACAAGTCATCTCAAACTGGTTCCTTGAACATGACCATGAGTTCAGTAATCTTCAATGATCTTCTCAGTCACCAGATCTGAATCCAACAGAGCATCTTTGGGATGTGGTAGAAAAGCAGATCGAAAACATGAATTTGCAGCTGATAAACCTGCAGCAATTACATGATACATTTATGTCAGCATGGACCGGAATCTGTAAGGAATGTTTCCAGCACCTTTTTGAATCCATGCCAAAATTTATTTATGCTGTTCTGAGAGCAACGGGGTGTTTCCTGGTATTAGAATGGTATACCTAATAAAGTGGCCGAAGAGTGCATACATGCACTATATGGCACACATATTGTGCACTTCATATGCAGTGTGCCCTTTTCATGCCAACATTGTTCAGATGGACACAGCACAGGCAACAGTGAATCACCTTCCCATGACAACAATATGATCAGAACGCCTTTTATCCGCAATGAGCCATTTCTTCCCTGGAGAAAGAGAAGGTGAGTGACTCAGAGACCAAGAGTTCTGACAACCCTTCTCCCCATTATCTCAACCAGCCTTAAAAATTCAAGAATAAAGCTTAACTGGATGCAGAAATGCTAAATTAGTGTCTTCTTGCAAACTAGGCAGTTGTCAAAATAGGTACTACTGTAGTTCATTACTTTCCCCACCTTATTCATGGTTCAATGTGACACACCACAGCATATTTTGGATTGAGTTGACCAGCTGGGGACTAGTGGTGGGGGAATTTTCAAGGTTTATTTCTTTTCCCCATAATTACTAACAAACAGCAACCAGTCAGCAAAATCCAAATGCCCCTTCTCAGTAAACAACTTATGAGATTCAAACAAATGTTAAGAGCACAGGACAAGCACAGCTTACACAATCTTTGGTATAAAACTCTCAGTTTCTAAAATTTTACACCGCACAATGGTGGCCTGTCGCTTTAAAGCACGTCCAACATTCTGCTCCAAAAACCAGCTAAACTGAAAACAGGACAAATGAATATTACTGCATATTGTCTTCACCTGCGGTTAGGACTGAACTATTTTTTTTTTAAATCAGCATGACTGAAAAACTGTTGGAGCACCCGTGTAATCAGAAATTGCATTTCTTAGAATCAGAAAACAAAATTTGCTTCTGGACTGAAAGCGATGGCAATAATGGAAGACAGCAAATCAGACAATAAAGCCGCCTTGACACCGAACAGGATAGAAAACCGTCTTGCACTTTTTTCCTCAGGTGTTATCGATGGACCTAAAGCAGCTGCACTCTATATATGGAGGGAGTCGATCATTCTTGTCAGAGACCAGACTGTGATTGAACACCTTGCTCACTAGTTTGCTAGGTGGCCTTTCAGTCAAAACTTGGGCAGGTTATACATTATTGTCCACATCGCGTCACCACTGTGACTGCAGTCCTCTTCATTCAACTTAAGCAGGAGGCCACTGTGTAGTCAGAGAAGGTTTATCTGGTCTCCACAGCAGTAAAGTGCTGTTTTAAGAGTGAACATTTGGGCAGAAAGTTGTGGTACTGACAAAGGGCATGGCCTTAACTTTGATGTTCAGCTGTTGGCCAGGATTCACATTTTTGGTGCAAATGTTTTCTTAGCAGTCAAAGTAATACTTTCCAAAAGTCTGCACCAAAACTATCAGGTACAGCAGTTGACTGACCAATGACTCATATCTTACCTTTAAAAAACAGATTTTTAATCATCAGTAATAAGAGTGGCACTAAGTAATCCACTGACTGCTGTTGGTATAAACCCACACTTTAAAATAGCCTCAAACAGGTAGCTATCATGCATCTTAAACACTTGGGTGTCAGTTTTAACAGTTGGGAAAAATCCACATGAAATAATTTAATGTGTCAACTGTGTTGAATAAAATGCATGTAGATAATTATACAATGGGATGGAAATCGATGTAATTTTACAGTTAAAGCCATAACCTCTAAAATATCACAACTCTGGCACATATTTTTTACCATCAAGTGTCTTCTACAAATGTGGAGGAATAATGGGATCGTGGGATAGTGGCAGGTAACCCAGTGAGGAGCTGCTGTCAATCAAGAGAAAAGTCAGGCCTTTCAGAATATCATCTTTAGAGATATCAGATGACCCTGCTTTTCCTCCTCCGCAGAGCATGTGCCCTCAACCCACCCCCCCCAGAGGCTATGGCTAACCTTGGTGGTTTGCATATGGCAGGTCTATACTAGCCTTTTCAGAATGCTGCCCAGGGTGGACATTTCTGCCCCTCTTCACTTGTTTGTATCATCACTTTTCTGACATTTTCACTGTCCCTGTTTCTGGTATTTTGTACCTCAACCCCACTGTGTCCCCCCCCAGCCTCAGGCGGGGTCCTCCAATACACCTTCACCTTTTCAAAAGCAGATATCCAAGTTGGAGATGACAGCTTGAAGGCTACTTCACCTACTGCTAGTTAATCCTCAACTATTGGAGAACAATAATCCATTTCAGCAAAATGAATCAGTTGACTAATTCTCTGTAATGGGTGCTTCTACATTTTGATTGAGTCAGACATGACCTCTGTCCACCTAAAGCCCCACTCTCAATTCTGGCTCCATTAGTGCCTCACACCAAAGCTTGCTCATCCAGAAATGCTAAAAGTGTCACACTTTTTGTGCTTTAATGGGCCTTCACACCTCATTGAGGTGCTGTAATTGTAGCAGAGGATGCCCCTCGAGAACAGACAAGGTCCTTCTTATTTCTCCCCTCCAGTTGGCTGCTTCATTGTACAAAGTGTCTTTGCACATTTTGCTCTTTTAGCTGTAATTTTCCACAGTGCCAAACCCAGAGAATCTGGGGTGAAATGAAGAGGCTAAGGATGGTGATGTTTGGCATCACACTTAGAGTGCATTCAACCAAACGTGACACATGTACCAGGATGGCACAGACTGCTCCTGAGTGATTCAGTGAAGTCACACTGAAGGTCTGTAGAACAAGGACAGCTGCCTGAAGATAACATGACCCATTAGCACATTGTGTGCGGCGATGATGGCTCGATGAGCTGTAGGTGTGCCGTGTTCACTTTTGAGACGAGCCACAGAATTGGAACAACCTTTGTCTTCCGTTGCCATTGTCTGCAGAGTTTAAAGGCTTTGGACTCTTCCCTCAGACATCTGCTGGAAAATGAATTAGATAGAAACTATCCAGTGTAACATTATTGCAGCACTATGGAAACATACTACCACTGCAATGGCCATGTAGATGCAGTGTGGCCCTACAAATGCTGTCTGACACCCGGCATTTCGGCCACACCACATTATACTGACAAAAACATGCTTCATCCATGTGCAGGCTGTGTTTCTGAACAGTAGGAGGCACTGCAGAATCTCTATAAAGTCAGTGCTGTAAAAAGATATAGGAAATAAGAACGAAGCTGTCACTATTTGCGAAGAACATTTGACTCTGCCCTCTGGCCAAAAAGGGTAAACATGGTCCAGCAGTCCAGTCTGTCTGTTTAAATACAGATCTGCACTCAAGATAATCAGAGATCACAGGGGGGGATTTTTCAAGCCCACTATAACATTTGATGGCAGCTGAACATCATAGCAGCTATTGAACCGTGAGCTTTATTGAAGTCTCAATGACAAATATGTAGTGTATGCTTTCAGCGTGGCACAATGTGCTTTCACTTCTCACTGTAAGCTGAAATAAATGTCTGCTAAGTACTCAGAATGGTTCCCAGCTTAACCAGCTTTTCTTGTGAAGGATGCTACTAGGTGTGGACTACACATACTGGGGGTGATGGATTCGCCTGTGGTTTGTGCTGCTTTTATCCCATGGGCTGGTGCTACAGTGACTTATGGATATGCAATAGATTGATCTGATGTGAGTACAACAAAAAGTCACCCTTCACCCTTGGGGCACAGAAGTACCATATTTTTTCCATGAATCAACATAATTTAATACAAGATCCTTGTGTTTCAGTCTTTGTGTGTGTGTGTGTGTGTGTGTTTGAGACCGAGAAAGACTGTGTGTGGATGCATTTCTATCTGAATGTGCATTTTAATGCAAGTATTTGTGGATGACTAAAAGCATACAAGCATGTACGTCTGCTTATGTGTGCAAAGTTTGTGTGTTTGCTCCTGTGTCCCACATTTCCCACGACCGCTGTCATGCAGTTGCCCCCAGTGCTGACATTCCTTCCTGACAATCTTCCAGCCAAATTGAATTAGCGCCCTCTTTGTGCTTCCATTTCTGTGTGCCTCTAAATTGAGTTTCATGGCCATTCTGGCTTGTTCGCTGCAGCGCCGCGAAGACACGTTCGCACTGACAAAAACAGCGGTGGAGAGCTCATCACAAAAAGAGATGAAATGGAACAAAAAAGTTAAAAACCAAATATCCCATTTGGTTCAATTTAATCAATTTAATGCACTTAGGAGAAAAACATATTTAGATCTGTATTTCTCTGGAGCCAGGTTTGATTCAATGGCACGTCTGTTTGTCGTCTACATGCTTCTACTAATGAAACTGAATGTGTTGGAGGTACCAGCGTAAACTGACACAAGGGAGGGGAGAACTTCTAACAAATTTTACTCCAATAACTTATATTAAAATGGATGCAGAAATAATCAGGTAATTTAATTTGAAACATGTTCTAAAAATACATAGATGTGCCACTCTTACACTCCCCTCTTGCTGTCTGGTTTCTGTCAGGGCAGGGCTGGGTAAGACTTTGACTGCTGTCAGCCCTGCAGGGCCACTCTAGCTGTCCCATCTGCTCTCTGGTGCTTGTGAAGCTTCCTTGCAATGCCTTTGGATGGTCAAGTTAAAGGAACCATGCACTCCTGGGGGTCCAGACTGGTCAACTAAGTCTGTCAAAACCTTCAGCGCTAGGGATAGGAAAGTGACATTGCCTGTGGGCTCTGGAGAACCCACAAATCCTACTGTCTGGGTTTGAAACAGTTACCATGCACAGACCACCTGGTTTTAAATGATAGGTTGTCCACTACCTTTTCTGCTTCTTGCCACAGGATTGAAGACTAGAAGAAACCATAAATTAGTGCGAGTAGCTGAATTCCCCTGCATTGCCTGGGTCAGAAAGTGAAAAGCTGGAAAGTAATAACAGTTTATATGTCATCAAAATATTACCCTTAAACTGGCTGCATTTAGAACATAAGTATTTTTAGTGCTATCGAACAGGCCGATGCCGCAGAGAGCGACCTGTCCAGAGGAATGGTGGAAAAAAGAAAGTAATAAAATAAATATCAAACTAACTAACATAGTTACATCACTAATGTGTACATATTGTGAAAATTATTTTTATTTGCACATGTTGTAACTACTGGCTCCTGTTACCACCATGATGGTGTTTTTCCATTTGAAACACACTTCGGCGTCACACGTCTGTGATACCAGTTCCGGTTTTTCCTCCAGCACTATCCCCACCCTGGTCACCACTCCCTCTTGCTTTTCTGACCCAGGATAGGAATCAAAAACAGTCCAATGTGTATACAGTGTTCAACACATAGATGCTCACATAACAGCTAATGCCTCCTGTCTTTTCTAGCAGGGAGCCTAATGTGAATATTTTGTGTGGCAGGACTTAAACTGATTACATTTACTGCACATACGTACCTTAGGTACTACACATGGATGATGCAGAGAGCGACACGCTTCAGCCATAATGACATGCACAGAGTAACAATATATCACCACAATTTTTAACCATTAAACTTGTTGCATTTTGTAGGTAAGTTTTGTTTGTAGTGTAGAGAGCTGTACCTCGGGGCCTGAAGTGGCTCATTTGCCATCTTGCTGATGAATTAGTTGGGTACAGTTGAAGTAGCACCTGCCATTAATGTATGTAGTGATGTGTGTGCAACATAATCATTTGGTCTCAAACACACACACACACACACACACACACACACACAAACAATTCATGGACCTTTTAGGGCAATCGATTCACCTGAAATGCATGTTTTTTGACTGTGGGAGAAAACCAGAGCACCTTGAGGAAACCCACACGAACAAGGAGTAACATTTCCCAAAGACTCAGATTCAAACCAATGTTCTGAGGCACCACTGTGTTCTGCTGCACCACAGAAACTAGCCACAGGTTGTGGCATAACTATAATTCTGAAAAAAAGGCAACAGGTGCAGCTCTTATGTACCAAGGTGTCACAAAAGTGCTTTAAGAGGGGAAATGGAATCATTATAAAGGAAGTTGTGTAGAAAAGGAGGGAATCTTCAGGCACACAGGACATTTTTTACATTTCCTCCATCTCCTCCACCTACAGCAAACCAGCATTGGCAAATATGTTAGGTAGTCTAGTCTTTTAGAGAATATGCCACTATAAAAACTGAATAAGGTACAGAAGACCCCATGAATCAGGCTCTTATGGTACTATCCTCATATCTTAATGGACTCTAATTCATTCTCTGTTTTAAGGGGCTTGATGTTCAGACTTTGCAGTTCATATATTTCAGAAATATCAATCTTGTTAAAATCACCTGAAAACACTTAATATTTATGACTCATGGCATCAAGAAAGTACTGTTGAGAGGGAATCACTGACATGTCACAAAGATCCATTATGGTGAGAAAAAATTAACTAAATCAATACACAGCAGCAGCAGCAGCAGCAGATTCCTGAGTGCTGGCAGAAAACCCAAACAAATCACAGGGGTGGAAACAACGGTGCCACGTTTTCTGCCCGGGTGCACAAAGATAAGGCCTGCTTGGGGAAATTGTTGTGCCTTAAAAGGACCAACAGTGGAATGACACGAAGCAAAATTAAGACCAAAAAAAGTGTGTCATTGTTCATTCCATTAAACACGGCAAACAGTGAAACTATCGCACATGACACATCCGGTTCCATTAAAGCCTTTCTTCCCAGTAAATGGAATCACTCTTCCACTTGCCTTCAGTATGTCCTTCCAAAACATGCTACATGTTTTTTCTGTATTAGCATTTCTGATAAAAACAAGCTTTTCTACAGAACAACACAGTCAGGCACTCTTAATTAGACATAAAAATTACAGTTCTTAATATTTTCAATCACATTATTACATTAAATTACATCATTATTCACAAATAAATGTTCTATGTGGCTGTAGCAACACATGGCTTGACTCAGAGCTGTTATAAAAGCTCATAAAAGACTTCTGAAAATGAGACAAGTGGCTTAATGGTTAGAGGAACAGGGAAGTGGCCAAAGAGCTGTACAGACTGAAGAGCAGCTATATTTGCATCTATGAGAAAAGCAAACAATAAAAAGTTTATAACGTTCTCTCTGCTTGACTTTGTTTTTTTTTTTTTTTGCAGCGTGCCCCCTTTTGATGCCACTCTTTGTGTGTGATGCTAGGTTGCCATGACAAGGGGATCAGTGTTTACCCCTCTGGCTGGTCCCCAGCATAGTCACCATGCTGTGCCAGGCTAAACTTGCAGGCTGCAAGGAACAAACTCCCTAGGTGCAGGGACAGTAACCAGATGCTAGTCATTGCCAAGGAAACCTGTGGACCAGTGTAACAGAGGGTGTTTATAACACCTGGTATGCTGTTTTACACCAAAAAATAAATGTAAAGACGTACAATCTAGTTCACATTTAAAAGGTTTTTCTCAGAAATAAAGTGATGTCAAAAGTCCAGATGTGTATTTTCTCATCTAAGCATTTTGTTCATTATGATTTTTCCATTCCTTTTAAAAGAAACAGTTCAGCAATAAAAGTCAATTAAAATACAAATCTCCTACAAACACTCCAGTTCCCTTTTAGCACTGACAACTTATTGTTTCACTGAAGGAAATCTGGAGGTACATTATAAGGATGCCTGTATCAACTGCAAGGACACCTAATCCACAAATGAACAACCTAAAAGTCAGACGAGATGCAGAGAAACTGGCCAGCGAACTGTAATGTCTGCTGTTCAAGATGCAAATGTGACACTGGTTTGTCACAGTGATTTTTGTACAGAAAACGTATTTCACTTAATCTCATACAGAATACAGTGTTGAATATTGAGCGGTGTTTCAATGCATTTTAAACATTATTAATTCTGTCGGTAACTTACAGGTTAGTTTACTAAACCACTTACAGTTATCTACCTGTTTGTACAACAGGGTAATTCAAATGCAATTCAGAGCGATTAACCTCCTGTGGTGGGAGCAGGGATTCAAACCAAGGTTTTCTGAATGCAAAAGTGGGGCTCTAGCCACTGCATTACCCATTGCTCCTATATGTTTTTTAAAAAAAAAACTCAAAATACCAAAATATCTGTAACATTTAATAAACTACTGTCAGCATGTTCTGGCTGCTTGTGCAATGCTGTGAAAAAGTATTCTACTATTGCACATTTTTCATATTGAATCTTTAGACAAAATGTAATATTAGACAAAAGGAACCTGAGTAAACATATAAAACATTTTTAAAATTACTTTGTTTACTTAAGGAGCAAAGTTATCCAACACCCATGTCACCATGTAGAAAAGTAATTAATAAACTAATAAAGTAATAAACAAAATAATAACTATAGATCTTAAAACCATTTGGTGTGACAAGTATACAGCAATAGGGGAAATCAGAAAGAAAGCCAACCCCTTTTCACCACACTGTAAACAAATTCAGTGATCTTCTAACCTGTGGGTTGGTCTTTACTCAATGTGAAAAAGGGTAGTACTACAGCAGATGAAAAAATTGTCAGTCCACACAAAGTGATGGAAACATAATGGTTGGTATGCAACAGCGTCATGCTTAGTTGTCAAATTCCAGAACTCGGGCTTGGTTAACAGTTAACACTTTCCCTGTCTGATCTACAGTGGGTGAGAGAAAAAGAATCTCAAGTGAAGAATTATGATCTCAGTTCTTCTCCTCAGCATGAGTGCGCCCATCTAAGATAGCTTCTCAGCCCATGTCCGCCCTATCCTGCACATCAAGCCAGCCTCAGAACCTACTTCCTGTCTACTCTGTCCACCTGACCTGCTTTCTAACCAATCTCACATGTTTTCTAAGCTACCCCTGGTCCAGCCTGAGCACTTCACCCATCCCCCTGCCTGACTGCCCTTCATTCTTGCTGTTAATCTGAACCATTCAAATTTTATGGGTATTTTGTTATGGCGCTTATGGATGGAATACTGTGTGTGCTGTGTCCATGCTTCTTGTCTCACGTAGTGAATATGACAACAAAAGTCTGTGATGCTAGTTTCCAGGTTACAGAATTTGGCAAACATTGCACTTCAAATACTCATTTGGAAACATGTAAGCAACCTGTAAGCAACAACAAAGGAACATAAGTATAGTTCAAGGGGAAACCCTACANAGCACTTCACCCATCCCCCTGCCTGACTGCCCTTCATTCTTGCTGTTAATCTGAACCATTCAAATTTTATGGGTATTTTGTTATGGCGCTTATGGATGGAATACTGTGTGTGCTGTGTCCATGCTTCTTGTCTCACGTAGTGAATATGACAACAAAAGTCTGTGATGCTAGTTTCCAGGTTACAGAATTTGGCACTTCAAATACTCATTTGGAAACATGTAAGCAACCTGTAAGCAACAACAAAGGAACATAAGTATAGTTCAAGGGGAAACCCTACTGTTATACTCTTGAGTAGAGTATTTGAGGTAAATTGCTTCAGTAGAAAGTACATTTGCAAAAGTGAGTTTAAGGTGACACTTTAAGCTGTGTAAATAATTTGCCATTATGACAGAAAGCTAGTAAATAATGTAAATCAGCAATTCCATGGAGTGGAACCCCAAAGGAGAGTTTAGAGTGAGGATACTGGCCTTCTGTTAGACTGGTTTTTTGAAAGGTCCAATGATGTAGGCCAACGAGTACTGACCCATTCAGAAAAGCCATTACTGCCATGGCTGTTTAGAGTCAACACTTCTGCAAAGACTCACAAGGGGAGTTCATGAGCACAAGGTCCTCGCAAAAGAGGAGTGATTATTTTCACCCTTAAGGAGGGTGATGTGCATGTGCAAGCATGTCTGTGTTGAGTTTGTGTGTGTGTGTGTGTGTGTGTGTGTGTGTGTGTGTGTGTGTGGAGGGAATGGGGTTTTATGAATCCTTTCTTAATTGCATTAGCTTCTCATTATGGCAAATAAAAGGTAGTCATTTTTCAGCCCAAAGGGGTGCTGGCATTTGTGGTTGCTGTATTATTGTTTTTCATTCTTATGATCATTTTCTTTTTCTTTCTTCTTCTTTGACCTGCCTGTAACACAAATAGAACTTTGAAGCAGACAGCTTGAAGCTGATGCAGTAAATGGGAATGAGTTTGGGGTGGTGGTAGCCCTTTGTCTGCCCTTGTCCTTGGCTGCTCGACGTTTATGAGGGTCCCAGGTTGCAGGTAGGATCTGGAGAGACCTCGGGTTTTATGGGTAGTTTCTTCAAGGGCACATATGCTGTTTACATGCCTCAGCCTCCCAGCACTGCAGGTACCCTCATTCACCTTATCCCCCCCACCCAGTTCCCCCTATCCCCACACTCCCATGGGTTCTTGGTGGATTAAACCGTAGATCAAGGCTGACAGGCCTGAAGCACAAGGACTCTCTATTTTATGAGGTGATGAGGGGAAAGGGAGAGCAGCAGGTCAGAGCCTGACCAGTAAAATGCCCTGACCGAAATAAAGTTATAGATGTTTCACCTCATGCATCCTATACTTTTAGGCCCAAACCAAGCCACTGCTGTCTTCCCTGCAGGATGATGATGTTTCATAATAAAATGGTGCAAAAAAGGAATCACGGTGACACAACTTGTTCCTCACAGAGCCTGGGGTGTGGTTCAAATCCAGCTGAGTCTGTGTGGGTTTTCGACAGGTTCTCTGGTTTCCTCTCACAGTTTGTGTGTAATATTGCTCTGCTGTACAAATGGGTGAGTTATTGTAAGGAGTTTACTGTAGCAAGTCTAACACTGTAAGTTACCTTAGAGAAAGGTGCCAAGTAGAAAGCAAAGAATAAAAATTGTGCACCACTCTGAGAAAAGGAAATGGATGAATACATTTAAACAAATTATGAGAAATCAAGGCAAAGATAGTACATAAATGTCACAAGGGTTCGGTACAAAAACCATTTAATAGCATCATAAATGTTTCACACATCTCGCTAAAAGCACCTGCTTTTTGCATGAAGCAGCCTTCTTTGTATGACTTTGGATGGTTATTAAAAGCACGATGGTTACCTGCTGTTTAACCTTTTTGTCTAGTAATGAACTAATCATATGTAATTGTGGAATAGTGGTTAGGCAATGCACCTCATCAGCAGTGAGTAAAATGATAATGATTACAGATAATACCTTATAATCTCCTGTCTGATTTGATTTATATTTAGATTTATACTTGAGAAGCACTGAACTACCATGACACACCATATGAATGTTAACACCTCTCTAGTGCCTTCAGCCAAGTTGGACAAGAGAAAGCATCTACCACCAGGACCATGTGACATGCTGGGTGGTATTACCTGTTTGTGACATAGAGAGCTGCCATTGTGTCATTTCCTTCTTTGAGATTAGTTGATATCAGTATTCACATATGTAATGTTTTAACCTTTGGTGGCCTCAAGACCTAGTTATACTCTCAGAGTGGTGCATCTACCTCCAGCTCCCAAGAAGCCAGTAAAACAGGAGGTCTGATTCTCATAAAAAGCCAGAACTGTGGAAGAGTGAGGGGAGAACCCAGAGGTTATAGATGCATGGATGATCTGGCACACAAAGGAAGAAGACAAGAATAGTCTCATTTAGAAAAAAAAGTTTCTTTATTATCAGCTTGATGATCCATTGTGAGAATGACCAAAAAAAAAAAAAAAATCACAGCAGGATAAAAGAAATATAAAAACAAAAAATGGAAAATTGTGAAGGGGGTGCTGTTTTCCCCCATGCTGTGCCACAAGCCCCTGCCCTGATCCCACAATCCTTCTCTGCTACTGCAACGGATAAAAGGACTTGCTGAGTCTGGCCCCTAAGGAAGAACGGCCTTTATTTTAGATGTCATCCTTACGCACAGGATTGGTCTCTCTTGGTCATATGATCAGAACTCTGACAGTAATTGGTCCTTTCTTTAAACCCGTTGAGTAAAAGTCAAGCATATTTTTCCGTATATTTATATTAATTTCTAGGTGAGTAACCACCCCTTCATATGCAACTTTATATAAATTATACATAAGAATACACACATTCAGCTTAAGTGATAACTGAGTTTTATAATTATAGTTGCATATCTTAAATATTTGTTCCTTACATTTTGGATACCATATGTCCACGTATATTATTAGATTAGAGTTGGGCTTCTTAGAAATTTTAACTGCAGACGCATCTATGAATCACAGAACCCCCTGTGATAACCCTACTGGAGTCATTCAAAACATTCTAAAACACAAAGGGTCGTGACTTTGCTCAAAGTCACACAGCCCTTCCTGCTGACCTATAATTCGGTCCTGGGTCACATAATGACAGGCATGTATGGAGCATCTGGAATCCTATTGCCTTCTCTGAGAAACTTGCACAGATACACACAGTCTGAAGGACAGCAAAACTATGAGGGGACACTGAGACATAGGACTGCAGATAGACTGCCCCAGTCTCCTTATGAAACTGTTCCACAACATCAGTGGGTGGCATGACAAACACATGAAGGAGAACTGCAGGCTAGAACTACTGCAGAATTCAAACAAATAGCACAAAAAGAACATGGAAATAACATCTGCTTTGTAGGACAGTTATGTGACAAGGCCAGTCACTTGAAAGATCAAACCGCATGAGACCACAAAAAACACATTCGTTGACTGCAACTCCTGTTGGTTACACAGAACTAAAATTCAGGTAGGTGTCCATCTCATTCGCAGCAGGTAAAAATACAAAGGAGCTAAAAACAAAGGTTGGCCTATAGTTCATATCCTAAAACTCCGACAGAATATGTTAGTTTACCTTTAGTGTGCCTATCCAGAGATGCTGAGGAATTTAAAATGACAATGAACAGCTGCACCCATAAATTAGCTATCCATAAATCACTTGAACGCAGTTTAAAATTAATCCATTAAACCAAAATAAAGGACAACAAAAGGTTTCTTTTTGTCAATATGAGGACATATTAAATCACATTCAAAATGTGTTAGAGGGATTACTTCATCCCACTGAGATTCAACCTTCCTTTCCAAGTCAAGGTAACATATAGTCCAGTTAAAGTGAGGAAAACCACTCCACAGGGTGCTCATCAATGGCTCATTTCTTCACATACTGCTGTTTTACACACCATATGTTTCCTTTTTGAAAGAATCAGTTTTTTGCAGTTTCTCATGGTCCTCTGAAAGATGGTCCCATGCGCCTTCTGCCAGGCATAAACCAACCTGACCCTCAACTCCAAAAGGCTGCTATCATCCCATCATGGTGTTCCACGAAAGCAACTTTGCTTTTCGAAACAGTCCAAGAGAAGAGCCATTTGAGAGTGTCTGTTGGGTGCGGTGGAGTCTGTGTGATTAAAGTGATCCCTGTGAGGAAAGGCAGGAGACTGAGATTGCCTGGGTGGAGCACTTCTTCTGCTCCACCCTCCCATGCAACATGCACCTGTTCTGCATGTTTTTCCAACACCACACCCCTTGTGTGTCCCAACCACACCGCACCCCATCAGAGTATCAGGGTCGAGCTACCACTTATTAATTATGTGGTTCATGTAGTCCTCCGTGGGGAGGCGTGCCAGCTCCTCTGCGCCCTCCTCCTTCATGAGGTCTACTCGTGCCTGGCCCCTCAGTGCCAGTCGCTGTTCCCGGCGGTCCAGCTGCCGGTTGTACTGGTAGCGCTGCTGGAAGAGGTCCTTGGCATAGTCATAGAGCTGCATATCCAGATCATTGAGCTCTTCAATGCGCAGCACAGTGTCATTGTCCACATCTACACCACCCGCCCGTGTGCTGTTGTACTGCATGAAGGGCCGGATGAACCGTAGCCTGAAAGTCCTTTCAAACAGGTACTGGGTCTTGCGCTGGAACTCAGTGAGGCCGAAGAAGGCCATGTCACGGAGGTTCTTCTTGGCTGACTCTAGCAGTATCTGGGCGCGCTTCTTCTCCGGCACAAAGGACATGTTGTAGCAACCCACAAGGCTGAGGTCAGCCAGCATGCGTACCTGCCGGTTGTTGGCCAAGTTGTAAGGGCAGTCCATAAACTGCTGCAGTGTGCACCCTGACCAGTCGGTGCCCTCATAGCAGGAAGGCAGCTCCTCGGGCGTGGGTGTGCGTCCATCACACATGTGGAGCGAGGTCTTCCAGGTGGCACCACGCTGCACGTGCCGCCACTCACTCAGGTACCGTGACACAGGGTCTCGAAGCAGCGTGATATAGTAGAACTTCCTGATGGAGAGAGGGAGCAGAAAAAAACAACAACAAATATTAGTGACCAAGGGTTCTTCACAAAAAGGCAGGATGAGCAGTGGAGAACACAAACACAGATATCACCCATACAAATCCCCCAAAAAACCCCAAGAAACCCAAATATCACAGGTGCCAAAATCTACCTCCTGAATATAACATTCAGTGAGAATGACACCTCAGTGTCTAACATTAATTAAGCCATGTAAATTTCAACAGTTTTGTATTTGCTGAAAAACCAGCTCTTGAGATGCTTCCCCCACATTTACTGGACATCTTGAAATACCATCTTCAGTAAAACAGAAGTGGAAAATTCCACAATCCCTCTGCAATCTAGGACACCCGCTAGGCAGTAGCTAGATGTTAATTCCAGGAGAGGGCCAGACACTCAGATCAGATATGGGCACGGAGACAAGCTGGCTGAACTGGATGTCACTGGACTGGCAAAAGGCAAAGGTCTCAGTCCTACATTCCCAGCAGGCCCCAGGACACTGAGGAGCACATCTGAGGAGCGGTTCTTCATTTGCCGAGTGACTACAGATGTAGCTGAAATTATTGGTACCCTCGCATTTTATTTTAGTGAGATTTTATTGAGGGTACATCATTCTTCCTGGAAAGTATTGAAATTAAAAGACCTTTTGTCATCCATACATCTATTTCTTTGGTTTTCAGTTGAACAAAACAAAAAAGCTGTGAAAAGAAAGGAATTTTTGCTTATTCTACAAAGAAATTCTACAATAGCCTGGGCAATATTATTGCTACCCTTTAGAAGTTATAAGAAATAACTGTATTGTAGTGATACTTTAAGCAGACTTTTCTCCTTTAATTAGAACCAGAGGGTTCTTCAATCTTATAGTCACTTATTCAGCCAGTTTACAAAGAGAAAAGCCCTTATTCTGCTGTTTTATGTCACTGTGTATTACGCTAAACATGGAAAAGCAAAGGGAAAACAGGAAGTTGACTGTGGAGGTCAGAAAGAAGGTAACAGCCAAACATGGCCAATGTAAAGGCTGCAAGACCATCTCCAAAGAGGTTCATGTTCCTGTGACCAATATTATGAAGGAGTACTAAGGAAAACAACAAAACAAATCCAAGCTGATCTTCAACCTTAAGGCGCAACAGTTTCAAGTCTCATATCTGCTGCTGTCTGAAAGACAATGGTCTCCATGGTAGAAGACCCAGGAAGACCCAGAAATACAAAAAAGCCAATGACAAGATACGGTTCTTCTGGGACAATGTCCTTTGGACAGACAAAACAAAAGAGCTTTTTGGTAACTCGCACCAACTCCATGTTCAGAGAAAACATGAAGCTTTCAAAGAAAAGAACACCATCCATACTGCGAAACATGGAACTCAGTGATGTTTTGGGGTTCCTTTGTTTCCTCTGACACTGAATGCCTTGAATCTGTGCAGGACAGGATGAAATCAAAGGACTATCAAGGCATTTTGGAGCAGAACATACAGCCCAGTGTCAGAAAGCTCTGTCTCAGTTCCAGGTCATGAGTCCAGTAGGATAATGACCTGAAACATAATTCAGAAAGTACCCAGCATGGATGAGAAGAAAACACTGGACTGTTTTGAAGTGGCCAGATATCAGCCTTGATCTGAATCCCATAAAACATCTATGAAAAGCGCAGAAATTCGCAGTTGGGAGAAGCACCCATCAAACCTGAGAGAACCGGAGCAGTTTGTTCAAGAACTCCAAACTACCAGTGGAGATGTATAGAAATCTCATTCAGACCTACAGAAAGTGTTTGATTGCAGTTATTATCTCCAAAGGCTATGTTACAAAGTAGGTTAGGTTAGGGGTCATAAAACTTTTCTTCTTGCCATTTTCATTTGTTTTTTTATGTAACATAATATGCTGAGTCGCAAATCAAAAGCAATGTTTCTGTTCTGTTAAATGTGAAAAAGAATGGTGGATACAAAATACTTTTGTCAGTTTCAACTTATTTCAGAAAGAGATTTTTGGAAAAAAGTGGACAGGAACCAATACTTTCGGCTACATCTGCACTTTTTTGAATAAAAAAAAATGTAGCTAGACAGAGAAATGCAACCTGCTAGCTCAGCACAGCCAGAAATGCACTACAGTAATGTTATATAGCTTGGTGGTGGGGCAGTGTCTCTCAACACAGCAGACAGATGACGCTCAGACATCTCAGAGAGAGCAGACTCCATCAAGGCTGAAATATGGGACAAACTGATGATGCAGGAAGCGTAACAGAGAGCTCCTGTGGCGGTGAGAAGTGGAAAAACACACAACCTAAATTCCTGTTACACAATCCCTGTGGTCTTACTCTATTACCATTATTTACTTGGTGTCTGATACTGTTCTCCAAAGTGAGCTAAAATGTTAAACTTGTACAGTAAGCTACTTAGAGGTATATACCTTTATATACAGCTGGTTACTTTTTATTATATCAATTCATATTAAGTAGATCACTCAGGGTACTACAGTAGGAGGTGGGATTTGAACTTGGGCCCCTGAAGCGAGACAGCTGTAACCACTACATTACTTGCTCGCCCCCTGTTTGTTTCATAGCTAGAAATATTGTACTGAGAACACAGTAAAATGAATGAGGTGGTAGAAGTAGTGGTCAGACTATGGCCCAAATGAAATATTATTTGGCAGTGATAGAAACCATATGCAGGCACAAGCACTAACTGGTAACCCATGCCCCACCACCACAACATCACTGAGTGCTGCGTGCCAGTTACCACTTAGCCCTCAAAAATTTGCTTTAAGTTGTCAGTATGTAAAGGAAAGAAACAGTCACCCTTCAACATCTTGGCAAATCTGAACCTGAAATGCTCCCCTACAATCTGGCTGCGACAACATGGCCAAGGAGAGAAGTGAAAGGGCAGTGAGCTGCCTGAATGGCACCGGTGTGTGTAATGTTGTGTTCTGAAGGGTTGAGAGCCAACAACAATAACAGTAGTAGCAGTAGCAGTAGCAGTAGCTGTAGCAGTAACACTGGATAGTTCCTCCTCCTAAGGACATGTTCCTGGGCAACCTTGCACCATTCGAACCCTATCCATCACCCAGCAGCATGGAAAGAAAGAGCAAAAGGAAGGTGGCGAAAACCAGGAAAAAGAAGGTAAAAAAAGGAGTTTGACAAATGAACGTGAGCTAGGTGATGAAATGGGGGAAGAAAGGGAGATCCGATTATGGTGATCGGGCTACGTTCAGCCGTGCTGGGCCTGATTCCTAGGCTTCTGGGAGTCCCTGCATAGCGCTTGGCAGAGTGAGAAAGGATATGGGAGGATCAGCAGCCCCGGCCCCTTTGCTTGCACAATCAGGTGGATGTTCACAGCCTGTTTCAGGGCACCATAAACAACCAGTCTTTCCCCAACATAAGGGGATGTTGAAGAGAGAGCAGTGGAGGAACACCGTGGGACTACTGACCTCCTCTCGCTTCCATTTATTCTCCATGATGTACAGCATCACTGACAGCTACACCAGCATATCCCCGACTTGCCCCCTCACAAGAGCAAACCCTGGCCTGCCCATCTCCACCCCTGTTTGGCCTGAGTACATCCCCTGGGGTGAGCCTGTCTGTCGTTGGCACTAGGTCCTTGCAATACCCACAATACCCACATGGGGGCAATGTATGTGAAATGTTGAAACAGCTGCCGGAAAAATCTGCCACTTGATTCACATCAACCCCCTGACTACTGCAGCTGTAACAACAAACAGCTCATTCAGGAATACAACTCAACGTAAAAATACACAAAAAGATAATATTGTCGTATAATATAATAGATGACATTTGACAGCACTTAGGAAGAAAGCTTTTGTGTGTTATCCAAAGTTAACGCTATGGCGTCTCAAGAGTCATCCATCTGTGTTGTTTTCCCCAATTTCTTTCAGCTGGATATTTCATTACATTTACCCTGACTGAGATGTGAACCTACAACCTTCAGATGAAGTGTAAAAATCACCACGATTCTGCCTCTCTGCCAAAAGATAAAAAACCTCGCAGAGAGATCATTTCTATCATGAACCAACCTTGGGAATTCATTCAGGTGATTTACATTGTAGGGTCAATATGTGCAAGACTGTGAGTGAGCCTGGCGCTAAAGGTGACAGACAGAGAGATGAGGGACAGGAGAGAAAGAAAAAGAGAGACAGAAAGTTTACACAAATGCACAATTTATGTTATATGCAAAAATGCATTGTAATGAACAAGAGGAGGAAGAAAAAATAAGATGAGTGGAGAGCAATAGGTGGTGACTGAAACAGCAGAAGCATGACAACGAGAGGCTGTTGAGGTCCCCTGTGAGCCATCATTCCCCGCAGACCCTGCTACCTTCAGAAAATGCCCCCATGTGATGGAACATTACACAGATCAATTTCCCCCAGAGCTGCTCAACCAGTGTGTGGCTATTTGACGGTGAACTGAAGGTGGGCAAAGGGCTGTTGTTACCCATTTCCTTCCAGTTGCCACAGGATACAGGCCTCATTCCTGCCAGGTTCATGTTTCAGACTGTACAAATAAACATCCAGCATGTTTCCAGGTTAAAATCGTTCAAGGTGAACTCACAAGTCAGGGCATTATGGTTAATTTCAGAAAACTCCTGTTTGTTGGTGTCTAAACTGCAAAAACAAAACCATTCTGTCATGTTCTTTATTGTTCCTTAGCTGAGCTTCACACACATTGCCTTCTTCCCAGGGTTACATAGGGTGAAGCTGTCACATTGTGCCTGCCTTGGAAACACGGTGGTTGCAGAGTAACCCTTGTGCTGGAGGAACCCTTTCACAGACGCACTCAATGGCATGGCAGCTGTGGCCACAAGTCACATACGGCAGATATGTCCATCAGTTCCTCTGCACATGTGTTTGTCTGTGCCTCGGGAAGATGACTATAAATAGGAGTTCTGTGAGGTCATGGGAGGAGATGAAAGAGCTTCTTCTGTCTGAAAGGGTCAGTAGGAGATCTCCCAGTCCTACGGACAGAAACTTGGGAGACACAGGTGCGTGTTCACTAAACATCCCTGAGGCTGAACACTGGAGGAATCATTCAGCATTGCTCTGATCTGCCTGGCTGGAGTAGACTCCACAGCAAGCTGTAGGCTCTGCTTACACAGAACAGCAGAACACCTGTTTGTTTCAGCGACCACACACACATGGCTATGTAACATGTGAAGCAGTGGGAAAGCAAGTGTTTCCTCATCACTTCAGCTTTCTGACATGTGAGACTCTAATGGGAGTTTTAAGGAGAGCACTGGGGCGTTGAGAGGTAACATGAAGCGGCAGGAAGATATGGGATTAATTAAAGTAAAGGCAAAATTTGGGAAAACCCATCTAGAGGTACTGCTGCCTTTTTACTACAAAACAACTAAATATATAAACCTTGGAGCAGCAAGTAGCGTGATGGTTTGCATGTGAAAAGTGCAGTATTGAATCTGATTTCCTGCCTTAGTAGGCGTGAGCACCAGACGTAACCTAAATTGCTCTAGTAAAAATTACCCAACTGTGAAAATGGGTAAAACACTCTAAGTTGCTTAATACTGTTAGTCACTTTGGAGAAAAGTACAAACTAAATAAATCTGTGTGAAACTCATAAAA
Source organism: Arapaima gigas (assembly GCA_900497675.1). NCBI lineage: Eukaryota > Metazoa > Chordata > Actinopteri > Osteoglossiformes > Osteoglossidae > Arapaima > Arapaima gigas. The sequence goes on along the minus strand of UFQX01000161.1, from coordinate 500,363 downwards.
GAACCACATGCCAGCAGTGCCACCGGGCTTGGAAGCAGTTGAGTCACACAGAGTTATAAAGAATGACCCAAAGTCAGATACTCTGCCAGAGAAAGGTTGAAGCTGAGGTCTTGATGGCTTAAGGTTTTTATTTTGACACTTTAACACAGGTGGAGAGCACAGAAAGAGGCTTCATAGCTGTGCTGAGTCACAGAGGGAAACATGCCTTCTGTATGGTGGTGGAGGTGGTGGTGGTGGTGAACACTGGGGGGTGAGAAAGTGCAGCCATGCGAGTCAGCTCTTCTAACAGCCCTGGTTCCGAGTGCAGTCAATTTCGCAATCCAGGTGCACAGAAAGAAGGCCTTTCTCAAACACCTCAAGAACTGATCGCCACATTGCCTTTTTGCTCAGATTGAAAGCCATTGTGAAATGGAGGCTTCCAGATTCAAAAAGCTCTCTTAGCTGCCCAAGAAGGTTATTATATCTTGGGTCTTGCCTTTTTAACCCAGTCTGCTCAGTTACTGTTAAAACCCACAATGCCATTACCTGTATGTCATACCTGGAAGTATGACACATTATTACACCTCATCAAATGGTGATTAGAACATTGAGCAATAAAATTCCATCATTTTTCCAGTTAAATTGTGATGCTCTTTACACCTAAAAGCTTCCCTGATTACAAACATGAAGCACAACTGAATTACTGCTATCATGTAACTTTTGAGAGGATGTAGGAGGTACTAGACGCAGAAACACACACGGACACACATATTCACAACTTCAGTCTGAAAACACAATAAATGGAGTCGCTGATTTTACTGCCCAGTTTGAAATCATCTCATACTACATCTCGTACTATATTGTGCACAAACACACACACACACACTCACACTCACACAGGTCCATTAATAACGATTCATTCCTCTAAAGTAATTACTGACATGTCGCACTTCCATTATTGCCAGTTAAAGCAACTCAAAGTTGACAGTTGCTTCATATGACTTTGTTTCGAGGTGGAGGGTGGGACCCTGGCCTTCAGGCTAACTGTCCTCCTACCTTTCTTTACAGTCAAAAAATGAGTTCACAATGCTTTGGTGAACATGTTGTTTCATCTATTTACCAGATAAGAGGTGACACACCTGCAGTTCACACGCACACTCACACGAAGACACGTGCACACGGACATGCCTGCACACATCACTGTGGGGATTTCAGTTTGGTGAGATAAATGATTCACATAGGCATGCCATCCAAACCTAGTAGAAAGTCGAAAACAAGTTTTTAGTTTTCTTTTTGTTTCCCAAGGAACTCTTCTTATGATTTGCTGTCCTTCGTAACATTCCATGCATCCATCCATTATCTATCACTGTTTGTCCAGTGTAGGGATGTGTTGGCCTGCAGCATTTACCAGAAGTATAGGGTGTGAGGCAGGGTACACCCTCAACAGAATACTAGTACAGGGCTACTCTTTAAATGCTTTCCTCAAAAAAAGTCCCCAAAAATACAAACAAATAAACATATATAAATATACAGTAATTCCTCGCTATTTGAATCTAACTGGTCACTGAAAATATGTTGGATGCCGGATTTTTTGGATACCAAGTACCTATTTCCATTATTTTAAATGGGGAAAAAATAAATAATGTGCTCCAAGCCCCTCGGAAAACACCTATATAACTTAATCAACTCATGACTTCAGCATGATGAAGAGAGGAAAAACAAGATTAGGATGCACGTTCTCCGCTATAGTGAACACTTGTTGCGACATACCCCACTGCAGCTCAAACACGACATCACATTACAACTGTCAAGTCACACGCCGTATAGCTGGACTTGTATGCACACCCTGTCATCTGAAAGATTGTACCAATCAGGCAAAAAAAGCCTCTGCAGTCAGGTGGAAAAAAGCAGAAGGCGTGAGAGGAGAGAGATAGATCAGCAGAAAGGAAAATTCTGATGTTTTTTGTAATGCTTTTGGAGGCTTTATGAGAAGGGGGGATGGCTAGCTATGAGAGGACATTTGTTACATGGCAATTTGGGAAGTCTGATGGCCTGTTGCAAACAGCATAACTGCTTTATCTGGGAAGACTAGAAAAACAAATACTGTCAATTGTGAATCTAAAGTGAACTTTTCACACAACAGAAAGATTTTCAGGGACAGAAAAGACTTACATCAGCCCCATTCCTCAAAGCAGGAGAAGTCACTCGAATTGTGAAACCACACAATAGAGATGTCTTCCTACAGTTCAAAAAAATCAAAAATCTCTGACAAAGAGAGGGCAGCAACTCTAAGAAAAATTTGTCTATCAACTTGAAAGGTGCTTTTCAGGCAACAAACAGATCCTGCTCTTGAACCCTTGAGAAACTGTTTCTGTGAAATCACTTGGTTAAAAGGATGCCAGGACCTCTCAGGACCTGGCAAGCACACGGTCCATACAGTGTGTCTTCAGCCCCATTGACACCTCACTCACACATACAGTGCCTTGTAAAAGTTCGGGGCCTTAACAAAATCATACATTCGACTGGATAACAAAGTGCTTTAATATTCATTTTCATATGATATTTAGTTCAAAATAATACTCAAAATGATTTTTTATAAATCATACATTTTGTTGTAAGATGTGTGTTTTTGTCAAGCGTCTAAACACTTGAAAAGCACTGTATCTAGGAAACACCTTCCTTGTTGTTCTTTTTTACCTTGCAAATAAAACACTGTGTAAATGATCTTCTCAAGATAACCACTACTCTGTTCTTCAAATGATGCCTCCCTGGCAACCAGCTTGAATCAGGATACCCTTTCACTGTGGGATGGGGACATGGAAGGTGAGGCAGGTCGAATTACTAACTTGATGATGTAATGGGTTTCAGTCTCCATTTTCTCGTTACCTCCTCCTTCCATATGACTCATCTTTCCCACCTTTTAATCTGCCTTCTGCTTTACATCCACCTCTACCCTGTCCCCTTGTCCATAGCTGTCACAACTTCACAAGCTCATTCACAATTCTATGAACCTCCTTAGATACACAAAAGCTCCACCTCCTCTTTGCCCTCTGTGTCGCAACTCCATGGCAACCTGAATGACCTGCTTAAGGCAGGCTTCTTGACCAGAGCATGTGGCATCTCAGCCTCCACTCCTCCCTTTATCATTTTCCTTTATTTTAGGCCATTCACTGGAAAAGAGTGAAAAGTATCAGAATTGTACCCACAGTTTTGCAAAGGACTTTTGAGTCACAACTGTGTCACCTTTTTAACCTCAGCCCATGCCACAAAGTGCTCTCAAAAAGCCTTCCCTAGCAATGCAAGCATTTCATGTGTAGAACAACTGTCTTCTGTGTTTATATTCCCTCCATTTCCTTTTTTTTATTGAGGAAAAGCAGTTGGAAAGATCTGTCAGTCCATGTGCTGGACTGAGTGAGGCCTTCTTGTCAGTGTTACTAGTTCATTTGAGGGACACGAGTGCTGTGTAGTTCTGCTCTATTCACATTCCTCCAACTTATTCTACAAAGACATGCTGACACAGCATGCACCAATATGTGGGCACAATGCCCTGCTTTTAGTTCTCAGTTTTTGTCCCTGGACAGGATAATGTTGCAAGTGTGATGATGCCAGTGATTATGAGGATTAGAGGAAATGTTCTTTAACTATACATTTTTACACAACATTTTCTCTTAACTCTTGGCACAAAATAATCCCACAAAAATTGGCTAAAACTGTAATTAAACCATTTGCCAGTCTAATATTTGTTCTTATCATATTTGCATTTATACCTCCTCCTCCCCAGCTGCTGCTCCCTCGTGACGGATGTTTTTTTTAGCACACCACTGTCTCCCATCACAGCCATGATCTGTCTGGAGTGCTCACTGGTGGTTCCTCCATGTGCAATGATCGTAATATGTTGGTAAAACATTGCTTATCTCATAGCACAGCATAAAAGGACAAAGACTGCTTTCATTGTTTTGGGACATTGGCTCATCTTTTATAACCACTTTTACATCTTGTGTCAGACTCTCTTGCTGTATGAATTATCTTTTCTTTAAGTCTATTTTGGGTAGATATGTACAGAAGAAGTAACTAACACACCACTCAGCCAGATCCTGGCTGCTGAAGGAGCACTCTTCTCTTTAGGCTACGAAAACTAGATATGAATATGTACTTTCATGCAGTTTAGAACGGCAGACCAGGAAGATGTGAACCTGAAGAGGAAGAACTTCTGGAGCAGGTAAAGTCCTCTCTATCTATACCTTCCCCTCTGTTGTCCATTTAGAAGCTAAAATTCCAGTGGCTCTACTGGCGCTCATTACTTTTCTGCAGATATACAATAGTGAAACTGCAAAGAAAACAAACATAATTAAAATGGTGCAAAATCAAAATGAGCAGAGAGCCAGATCTCCCTGGCCTCTGTAACCTCTGCCCTTGAGCCCAATGAACTTTGACATGAATACACTTCTGCTCACTGAGTGCTGGTTTTCACCATGAAGGTGAAAGGAAAGCAGGCAGACTGGGCCTGTAGGGTAACTCTGGTGCTCCACTGTGCAGTCAACCCATAAAAAATAATGAGTAGGTTGTCATAAATCTAACCAGAATGTGAGAAAATGAGACTCTGGCAAGGAGAGCTACAGATTGAGGAAGTACATGCTTTTTTATTAGGGGTTCAGATTTTTTTTAATCTTTAACTCAATTTAATATTACTCAACTATGCTTTGCAATGAGAGATTTGCTGCTCACGTTATATCAATTCAAAGGCTAAAATACATACAATGACTTAGCAACACAAATTAAATATTTTTCTTGCTAATGAAAGGTTTTTACAAATTCAGTTTTTCAGAAACTGACAGTGACCCTTAGCAAAAGGGGGAGAAAAGGGGGAGACAGTTTTTTTTTGGCCTGACTCAACCCTTTCAGCACTGCACAGAAGTACAAGTATATTCCTTTATCCATTGTCTTCTGGATTTTTCTCCTATGTTCAGAATTATTCTGTAGTGACAAGGTTCTGTGTGAGAATAATTACACTGTTTAATGCCTTTGGTAGAATTATATTCAGCACTCAGTATTCAGCGCACACACATGCGTGGCAAACAGCTATCAGACACAAGCAGCCTGTCTTTCAAAAGTAGATTGCTTTTCCATTGGCTGTTGAATCGCCATTTAAAACAGGGCTGTCACTGTCTCAGAAGTCATCATGAAGGTGGCACAAGCCAGGAAGAGGATTTTTCTTAATCTTTATTCAACTCATGCTTCATTCCCCAATTCATTTTTCAATTGCTGGGCCTTACGATGCACAACAAACAGTCAAAAAACAAACAAGGCAAATTTTCCATGTTGGCATCATTTTTTTTTTTTACCAGGGGGCATTCCTTCCCCTTTAAAATGATGACTGAATTGCTTCTCATTTAATTCTCTTACTTCAACCCTTTGGTGTACCGCAGACAGCGACCTTATCACAGAGAGGAACAGTCATTTCTGGTGACCCTGTGCTTTACCCTGAGGGGTTGTTTAAGCAACACATAAACCCTAATGAATCCACCATCCGCACGTGCCTTGTCCTGGGCTCACAGCCATCGATTTATGGGCCTGGTGAGTCAAAGTGCTCTCAGGAATTGCCTTGGTCTTGACAAAACAATAACGGCTATCCCAGAGTTGGTCTGCATCAATTTAACATCAGGCTGTAGTAAATCACAGCAATGAGGAGAAGAGAAGCAGATAAAAACAGAGAAGGAGGATGAAAACACAAAGGAGTGAGGGGAAAATGCACAAACCCGTTTTCCAACAAGACCACGACAATGGTTACCTTAATAAAGATGTTAACTTTAACTCTTGTTATATATGCTAATTTACTGCACAAATTGTCAAGCAGAGTGAAACAGTAAATGATGGAATAAACGCATCAAAAAAGAGATTTCCTATATAGCAGAGAATAAATCTCAGAGATAATGGACTGCTATTGAGTGTGCACCTCCTAACCTTTGACTTCAGATCACCTAGATTTACATTTGGGGAAAACTTCTTCCAATTGATTTTCTCTAGGATAAAATATAAAGGGAAAGGATATGGAAGGGAAAAAGACAATGATTTACCGAGAATAGAGGTCTGATGGCAAACAAGCCCTAGCAATGCAATAAATCACCTTAGGGGTTCAGCATGGCTGAGGGATTTTAGTGCTAGAAAGTCTTAAGGATTATGTGGCCTCAAAACACTGTCTTAATAGCTACAGTTTGTATCTTAAAGCCCTTGTTGGCTAGGAGCCAGAGGCCTGCAGACTCCAAACACTAGTTTGGAGATTATAGCTGTATAGTCACCACACCATATACAAAAAAAATAATGGACTGATTTATCCTCTGTTTTAAAGTTGGAGGTTGCAGGGGTTAATCCTCTATATTTAAAATGTATTATTTTTTCCCATAACTTGTAATCTAAGATAAACATTTTGTTTTAGAGTAGGGACAAAAAATGACAAATAGCTGTAATTTTACAGGATAAAATGGCTGACCAAAAGAATTTACCACTTTTTTCAAAATAAATGTATGTACTAATAGTCAAGGCCCATCCATTAACTTGAATGAAGTGCTCCTGATTGAATTGTATGACACCCAATGTTATGAACTAACATTCTACCACTATACAATATAGAATCACAGAGGATTTCAGAGAATACCACATTAAATTCACTGAGAACAAGTTGGAATGTTCCAAGATTCCAGAATGTTTGGAATGTTTCTCAAAACATAGGCTATATTCAACAGGCTGGAAGCCAGCAATGACAAGTCTTACCAGTGCCAGCCATCAGTGGTGGAGACCCCCTGACCAGAATCCGTACAAGCCAAGGAGGCAGAAATACTGCAATCTGATTTTCCTTTATCAGAAAAGGGCAAAAAAAGAAAGACTGCAGAGTTCCCTGCAGGCAAAGCTACTGGAGTCTGAAAGGGAACTTTTTCAAGTTACTGAGATGGAGTCATTTATGAAGCACCAATCCAGTGTCATGCAAGGACTAATACAATGAGACCATTGGTCCTGTTTTTGATTTGCGAGGTGCTCTTAAATGGCAGGTCAGGGTAAACAAAGGCAAACACAGCCTTTCCTGTCCATGCTGGATACTGAGCTTGGCAAATGTTTTTCTTCCCCATGTTAATGAGGAGTGGAATCAGAAAGAGTCCTTGTCAGGAAATTCAAAGGGAGAGAGTTAAGTGAGTAACTCAACCTCAGGCCTGTCATTGCGTTCCACTCTGTCCTCTCAGACAAAACACAGCAGCAATTAACCTCTACCCAGCATCTCATATCTCTCCACTCAGACCTGGCGACTGCTCTCTGCCCCTAGTGCTTGGGCTCTTTTTCTCCCCTTTCGTCCTATTGGCCTTCCAATTAAGTTGCCATGGTGACCATCTGACAGGTGAAGAGATGGCAGGATGATGGCAGACTGGTTCCTTCACAGGGCTTGGGCTGAGACAGAGTCATTCCTTAATTCCTTCTCTTTTATAGCTCACTGACCATGGCAGCAGATTCCTTTTGTTGCTCATGTCTCTGTTTTCCCCTTCTCCTCCCATTTCAGTGCGTGGCCAATTTCTCAAGACCAGTCAAGATAGTTGTGACGCCCGTCTTGTTGGTCTAAACAAAATTGAGAGTCGGTGTGCAACACAAGACCAGAGTCCCTTTCCAGAAAGCAAAGAAATAAAAGAGGTTGACAAATACAACTGTTAGAATGAAGCCGTTCCTTGGATATGGGTTTCTGCAAGCCAAAACTGCTAGAGATTGTCCCAGCTTTGACTGACTGACATCTAGGCGTGGTTAGTTCTGCCTTACGCTTTCTGGCTGTTGAAAACCTTTTCACTCCTTTTGTGTGCATCTGTGTGTGTTTGTGAGAACAGGGCATTTTTACAGGGCCATTATGAGGAAAATGTCAGCACAAATATAGCACACACTAGAACTACCATAAAACACATTTTTCTGAAGTTTGCAAAAACAAATGTGCAATTACAGTTTAGGTGTTATAACTCCAGTATATTTAGAGTTTTGTTCTGGTAGCGATATGAATAATTTATGACATTATAGTTAAGTCAAAGTGAAATTTCTGGAATAATAGGAATTATGCATCCGCATTGGTATTTCTGTGGCTTTTTGTCTACTATATTATCTCTGTCTATGTATATATGCATCAGTGTGTGTTTGGCTGTTTGGGCAGGAACACTGACAAGTAGGCAGTGAACATTACCAACCTATCATCCAACCTGAGTCATCTACTCACATGTAAACTGTATATGTCACGAAGAGGGGCTATGGCTGAAAGCAATGTTGCCACCCCACGTACCTGCTCATCATCCTCTTTCTACTCTCTACTCTCACATTTATTTCAAGTAAACGCTGTAGCCAGGAATTTTTGCTGTAATTTCTACGACATGGTCAGGAGGAAGGTCACATGTTATCCTCTAGTACTGACAACTGCAGTAAGGTCCTCCTGGGCTACCCTTAGGCTGTGACACTGGCTGTATATGTCAATTTAACTCCAAAGCAAAATGTCAAAGTGTCCTGTGTAGAACAGGTCAACTTCCTCATCACTAAGTCTTCATCCAACTCTTATGCTCTGTCCTTCCAAACAAAACAGAGCAGTAATTACCTCTACCAGACATATCTCTAAACTCATATCTTTTCAATAGCTTTGCCCCTAGCTTATTTTTCCTTTCATCCTATTGGCCTGCCAATTAGGTTGCCATGGAAATGTGAAGGTAAATTAATGTCTGGATTGCACCGGAGAAAATTTCTCCCTTTAGTGTATTTGTCGACTGGTCTGTGTTCACTGCTTGTCCGTTTATCAGCTTACACCAGGAAATGCAGTGTAGGAGGGGCATGCACCTTATTGTGGTTTCTTCACAGTAATAACATTTTTCTGTGCTTCTGTGTGACTCCAACATGGGCCACTTCACTGACTGCCAATCAGGTTTCTATTGTGAAAGCAAGACATTAGTGGTTCTCCCTCCTTGGGAGGTAGAGGAGGTTCAGCCACGAGACCTCTTAGCACACAGTGAATCTTCAAAGGTACAATAGGAAGGCTCCTTAACAAGAACCTGTTGCTTACATGGCCAGATTATGATCCACAATGCCCCAGCTGCTTAGTTTGATGCTTGAGTGTAAGTCGTAGCAGTTCCACTGAGCGACAAGGGCCTTAAGTTAATGATGAAGTGGCAAGTCTTGAGGGAACAGAGGATGAACAAGGCCTAATGGAATGTGACAAGGCATGTAAACACTTCAGCACTAACCCCTGTCCTCTCCCTCTCTGAGCCTACAAACACAAGCTGGCTCCCTCTGTGATTCTTTCAATAAGAATCTTTTCAATACACAACCCCTCGAATTCAACCCCCCCAAACTAAATTGGAGAAAACAGGGTGGAAGGTATAACAGAAACAACTCAGGACAGTAAGAGAAATACATAGAATGACAAGAGAAATACAAACCAATGTAGACTTCAATCAAAACTTTTTCCTAGCTAATTTGTGGTATCTCGCTTCTAGATATATCACAAAATGGCAGAATAAATCTTAAGTGTTCTTTCAATCCCTTGCCATTATTGGACACTACTGTGACCTTCCAGCCTTACTGTAAGCCTCTCAGCCTTACCTGAAACATTTGTTGTGTTTTGTAAAGGGAAAAACAAGACAATCTTTATCTCAAATGGAAAAGGTCACTGAAAAGAAATAAGATTAAATAAAGTTAGATCCTAATACATGTTTTCTTTGTTAGATTCTTACATCAGCAATTTTTCATATCTGGTATCAACTCAGCAATACTGTACTAACCTTCTGGCAGCCATGCCAGCAAAGCAGGCTAGGAGTTTAATCTGACTAAAGAAAGTGATGGAAAAAGGGAGGAAAATGAGGACAGCTGAAAGAAGAATGAGGACTCATTGAAGGAGGATGGAACCAACATGAGGGAGTAGAGTGGAGCAGACTCAGTTGATTCAATGAAGGAAGGCAGAGCAGACGTGACAGAGAACACTTAGTTAATTTGATGGAGCAGGGTGGAGCTGGGCAGATGGAAAAGGGTAGAGCTGACTTTGTAAATAAAGGCACACCAGATCAGCAAGACTGCTTCTGCTGTTTTGTTGAACATACTGTCTACACAGTGAAACAAGTTACTTTCGGTCAGTGAATCTTGAGTAATGCCACCGAGGACTGCTTCACATTCTCTCAGGAGTCCTACCCCCTGTCACCCTGCCTCTCTTTACCCTTGAAAGAAGCACATACAGCTACCATGAGTTACATATCCTCCTGTTTCTCAATAGAAAAGTGAAGCTGACTGCATGAGAAGTGGAAAAACCAAATGCAAAGGCTCTGTAACAGACTGAATTGTGTTTTCATCACATTTTTCTGACAGAGCTGCTGATGAAATGAATGTGATGCTGCAATGGATGCCTGGCTCCAATAGACTGGAAAGTATGGTATCAAGCCTGTTCCCTCTACTCAATGCTCCAATGCCAGGTCATTGCAATCGGGGTCTCCATCTGTGAGACTCTTTGGCTTCTGAACTCATTATCTCCTAATCAACAAATTAACTCCTGTTCCACATGCAACGATCCTCTCATTACAGTTGAAGCTTGGAAAAAAGCAAAAATACTCTCCCACCAATCCTAACAACATCTAGTTGGAGAAAAGGCAAGAATAAGGAAGAAACAACAGTCTGCTAAGGAAACTTAGCTTAGAAACAAGAGAACAAACAATATTCCCTAAAGCTGCAGGAAATGGTCTTTCCCTCAGCAGTAGGCAAAACCCAACACTACAGGGCACAAAAAGGGAATCAGGTGCAGGAAGCCCCTAATTGTGTCAATGTTAGATATGATTCCATCAACATGGCTGCTTAAATGATGAAAGAAAAAAACAACTTTGCAGTATCTGAGTCAATCCGCCAGCTTATGGACTGACTCTCTTCACACACGTAGAGAATGCAAAAGGGAACAAAGTACATTTTCTTACTCTGCGCATCAGAGTATAGCCATCCCAGCCGCAAGGAAGCAGGAGCCAGAGCGTAACATGTGTCACATAAATCCTAATTAATCCTTACATCTGATTTGGAACACACACACACACACACACACACACACACACACACACACACACACACACACACCAAGGATAAACTGGAGTGAACTTTGAGGGTATTAACCATCTTCTTCCCATTGTTGTCATTTCTTCCCCAATACCTTTCTTGTTTTGCACTTTTACCCCCAGCTGAGAACTTTCACCCTCATCCAAACATGGGACCGTGAAGCCACATTTCAGCTGTCGGTAATAAAGCTGCTTATTTATTTGGCGGGAAAGATAAACTAATCTCAGCATCAAGCTTGTTTGTGCGATAAAGAAAATAATTCACAGCTTGCTAGAGCATATTTCAATACTCCACACCTCTCGTGTTCTTTTGCACTATTCACTCACCTGAGTTGCAGCTAAAATGTTGCAGCAGCAAACTGTGTCTCAGAGTGTGCAAGTGAGACACAAATTTGTTCTCTGACAAAATTCACAATTTGGACAGCATGTTCCAGGACCAGGGTTACCAGATGCACAATGGTGACTAACAAAACTTTAGAATATTTGCTAGTGTAATGCTGGGGGGGGTGATTACCCACACACTGACCATATTAACAGCATTTCACAAAAATGTTACGCAGATGACCTGTAATAGTCTACTTCTTTGCAACATATTGTTATCCCAGATACACGCAATAGGTAAATAAATCAAAACATTCTCCATAATAGCAATTATAATATATTCCACTGTTAAATGTGTTTCAGACTTTTTAAACTTGGCAAGCAATTATACTTTTTAAAGGGTGCCAGATTCCATCTAATGATATTTATTTATACACAAAAAGCTGTGACTTCTAAATACTTTGAATGACAGTTGAAAAAATTTTATTAATTAGTTAACATAATTTACTTATTCATTCATTCATTAGTTTATTCACAAGAGCTTTCATTTACCACCTTTGTTTTTTCTAAACGATGATAATGTTTTACTTGGATGTAATTCCCTGACATACTACATCATAGCCAGCATAACCCTAACCTAAGAATGTTTGCACACTGTCTGGCCCAGTGAAACACTTGAACGCTTGCCAAAATCTTAGCATAAACAACAATGTACAAACAGTAGAAAGAAAGGTATCTTAAATAAAGAAGTCTTGTTTGTACTAGACCCAAATGAACTAGACCTGCTTGAGCATTAGTGTAAGCACAGGCTTCAGGTAATGGAGGGAACAAAACTCAACATCGCTCACCTTCTGTACTGCATCTCCTTTGGAATCAGCAAACAGTTTCATGAGACTAGCAGCGTATTTAGCAGAGCAGGTACAAGAGGTGTGTATCTGACAGAATGCAGTCCATTTGTAAAATCATAGTGAGGAGTGACCACAATGAAAAAAGATTTCTGGCAGTTACTAAGGCCAGATATATGGTCAACTTCCATAAATATTTTCAAAACTGTTAAGCCTGTTCCATGGGAATAATTCAATTTTTTTGATGGAACAATCCTGAAAATTGATACTACTAGTCAAAATGACCCTCACATTGCTTGCCTTTATAGAGCAAGACAGGATAGGTGGGAACCCTGGCACGTGACTGGGCATAAATCACTCCTTTCTAGCTGAATTTACTCAAGTGAGGCCTAAACCAAAGGGGTATCCTGTCAAAGCAAAGGTAGACAGGCCTGTCCTCTTTCAAACATAACTGTCACTAGTAAAAAGCAGTGGAAAAAAACACAGACATTCAATAAATGTAGAAGACAAAGGGAAGAGTTAAATGGGAATGGCAGTCTGACTGCTGAGATATCACAACCAAAACCCAATTATTCTTTGAACAAACGCAAGTACTCCTGTCAAAACTGTACACCTCAGCATGTCCACAGTGGACATGCAGCCCTTGGTCCAAAACTGACAGTCAAGCCCTACAGCTGTTAACCTTTGTCGGTGATGTTTGGACAGACCAGGAGCCCAGAAAGTCTTAAAAACAGTAAAATCTTAATACACACTGCTATATATATAAATCGACTTGCATATTTAATATTAATACATCATTTCTATTAGCATTACTATCTATTATATCTATTATTATTCTATTAGTTTTAGTCATGTGGACCTTTTGTTTCCATTAATTGTTTTATTTCCAACACTTCTACTTAAATGAAAACAAAAAGGAAGAGAAAGTGGAAAATCGACTGAAACATTGTTTTATATTAACCTGACCCCACATTTTATGTGACTTAATTTTTTTGGATCCCAAGAGCACGCTATGGTGGGGTTTCACTGTACTTGGCACGTGAAAGGGTTGAATGAGGAACATTAAAAAATCTTTCTGAGGTTTTATTGTGGAACATGCTTATATCAGCACTGCCTTTTTACTGATAGTACATCCAGAAACACCCTATCAGATGAACAAAACTACAAAACCATGAGACATACAGACTACAAAAAGGGTTTCTTTTAAGGCTGTGCAGATAATCAGTGCCACAGTGTAGTGTCCATATGCACAGAGGGTAGAGGCAGATTTACTTACCTGAAAGAGGAGAAGAGGATGGATGGTCAAATTGGTAGCAAGGCAGCAGAAGGCACATGGGGGAAAAGAAATGGAAGAGACATTAGAGTGCATTTTACATGACCTTCTCAAAAACAGCCCTTAGTGGATGAATCAGTGGATGATTTTATTTCATTCCCCCAGATGTGCTATGGTAAACTATTTACAAACAAGGTCAAGGTATAGACAGTGGTTTAGATCTCAGCTCCAATACATTCAACCATCATCTGTAATCAAATGGGACTCAGCATCACCTTGTGAGTATGTCTAATGTAGCTGCTAAAGAACTCTGGTAGGTAAGCAGGCATAGAGGAAAAATGATTTTTTTATTTCTTGCTTGCTTTCCCTTCTACTTACCATGCCAACTTCCCATTTCTCACTAGTCTCACAAGTACTGTCCAGATTCCAGTGATTTTTTTGCCTCATTCAGATACACCTCTGAACAGAGGTTGAAGGCAGAAGGAAGTGAGGTCACTGCAACTTTACAGAAGTACTGCGTTGTTGTCTCTCTTTGGTCAGGAATGGAGCAGCCCGTTTCCTTTGATCCCTGCTCAGGTCTCAGTCTGGTGTATGAAATTCAACACATCTCACAAGGCTGCTGTTTGCCCAGCAGGAATGTTTCAGACTTGTCCTTTCATGCGAGGTGTGTGCTCTGGCAGCACACCAGCAGCCTCTCCGCATGAGAAGGATTCATTGCAAACCAGAGAGAGGAAGACAGCCTCAGGGGACAGGCAAAAACTAATTGGCCAGGGTCCAGTGCCAAGAGAATGGGGGATGGGCCAGTACTTGTACAAAAAGCCCAATATCAATGGGATTGACAAGAGAATGGGCTAGGTCTCAACACTAAAAGGACAGGTAAAATGGTAAAAAAAAGCGCCAAAAGTAAAAATAGGAAAATAGCAAGAGGGTAACAAAAGACTTAGTCCAGAAGCCTGTTTGCATTCTCAATTTGATATCACTCCTGCAGACCTGAAAACTCCCACTGAACCCCCATGTGTTCCAGCAATGGAAAAATAAATCAGAACAAACAATCTGTCTGCATCATAACAAGACAGGCACTCAGCAAACTTTCCTAGGAGCAGCTGGTTTCATGAAGTCCCTTATTCCTACAGCAGTCCCTGAGGTCACTGGTCCAGTGGGTTCTTAAAGGGCAAAGGCTTTTCATTACCTCTCGGGGGAGACTGCTATTACAAAAACATCCAACAGGTCCTTCCTGACATTTTTGAAGGCCCTTGCTTTGAGCAGCTGGAGGTTCACAGAGCAGCCTGACCACCCAGAAAACAGGTTTGCACAGCCCAACTGAGAGGCCAGAGATTCAGTCAAGTGTTTCACTCATAGCCTTCAAAGATGGTCCAAGGCACACACATATGGAGATGTTTCTACACAAATCTGAAACAACGTATACCGAGTCCAAATCGAATCACGATGCAAGCAGGAAGAAACCTCAACATAAAGTACATCTCTCACTTCCATCATTTACTTCCCACATTTGATGCTGAAATTTGTATGAAATGGAACCTGGGAGACTCCGTGAAGAGTTATGGGTGTGGTAGAATCTGGGGGTATCTGCAGGAGGGGTAGGGTGAAGTTACAACCACTTGTGCGTCAGTAAACCCCTACCTTCCACCAAATGCACTGGTAGGGGAGAGAAGTGAAAAGGACAGTAGGCCCACGGACAATGCTGACTATGGGGAGTACGGAAGTGTGGCTCCTGGGAGATGTGACTCAATTAAGTGTGAGTTAATGAGGCTAATGACTGAACAGATGGAGCAGTTAGGAGGGTGTCCGCAAACCCTGAACCTCATGGCACAGATTAGCAGTGCAGGTCCTTCAACGGTGCAAAGACAATGTCTGGAAAGCAAACAGCAATTTCTGTCAGGGCTCCCCTGCTGGCCTCATACTGAGCTTCTCCTGGTGTCTTCATCCTTTTTTGCCTTAAATTTAGACCCATCCAAAGAGGTTCACTAAATAAAAAGACTCTCTAGTCAACAAATGCAAAACATCACATATGAATCTATAAAACATGAAGTGACATAAAGACAATATGGCGCACTACAATAGACCTACTTGTGCAACGACAATTTTGCATAGCTTCGTACATCTCTTCATGTGTCAGTTCATATTTTAGGACTCCAGCTGCAACTCTGAAATTGGTCTGATAATGTCTCCCACTCT
This sequence comes from Arapaima gigas, assembly GCA_900497675.1. NCBI lineage: Eukaryota > Metazoa > Chordata > Actinopteri > Osteoglossiformes > Osteoglossidae > Arapaima > Arapaima gigas. The sequence continues at coordinate 484,662 of UFQX01000161.1, read as the reverse complement.
TTTGTTCTGTTTTATATAAACAGTACCATAATGTTACAGTGTCCTTTTGCTATGTGACTGTTATATTCCCTTGAGTTAGAATCATTCATGTGTTAAGCTGAAAGGAATGGAGCTGAATTTAAAATTAAACCCCCATCCTTCCCCTCCCCCACCATTTTCTCTTATTTGTGTTTGATGTTCTAATATGACTGCAAAACTCTTCCCCCACAATGCATTGCTTATTCTGTTGTCTTGCCCCTTAAAGTCATTGTTGTGAAACAACAATTCATCAAAAAGGACCACCTTATTCTCCCCAATCATAGCTCGGTGCTGTCAAGGCATGGATTGATCAAAGCATCATGGAGTGTTTAAGGGAGTGGGGGTGGTGGAGACAGTCATTACCCTGAACCTCCCACAGAACACTCCCTGCTACCTGTGAAATCATATGCTGTCAGGAAAGCCAGCCCTGTGTGCAATTAAGGCATGCGGAATTCCCTTTGATTCAGAAACATTGCCTCCCTTGGTTTCTGGAGAGCAATGGGAAGATGGGCCTCGCCTAAAAGAAGTTCTGTGTCTGTGTGAAAGGTGAGGCCACTTGTCAGGTTGTGGGACTGAAAGCACCCATAGCTTCTACACAAGGAGAGCTGGATTCCTACTCTGCTGGCTGCACATGCTCATATTTAATGCAACGTAGCCTGAGGAGTCCATAGTCCAGGCAGAGGTGTGATCCTCCACAATGCCACTGTACTATACATAGGGGGTGGAATTTCACTGATGTTTTTGTTGAAAACCAGGAGGATCCTCTTGGTCAATCCAATCAGCACCTGTTTTTGGCCTAGATGTGGGAGGCTTAGCCAGTGGTTACTCTGGTGATCCTAATGCCCGGGAGCATATGGCACTGTCACAGCAGTAATTAAACACCCCATTAATGAGATGAGTCTTGAACTAAGGAGCAGGACAGATAATATTCCAAGGTGTTCTTTGGAACAGTCACACCAATTTGGGTTGTCCATTCTATTACTTGTCTATTGACCTTGCAGAAATCCTCATCCAAAGGACACACTTACAGTTCACATTTATTGGCTTAATAGAGACTTTTATTCAGAGCTATGTACAACGATCATTTTAAAATAGATATAGATTTTATTGATGCAGTTTAAGAGATACGGCTTCTTCTCCAGGGATTAGAAACTGCAACCCCCAGAGTAATTTAATAAACAGCAAAGACACATGTGTAAACAAGGTAAAAATGAGTAAACACCAGTATGAGTAAATGAGTAAACTAGTTTTAACGTGTGGACCCACAGAGGCACTTCAAGGCAAGCCCAGAGAAGGCAGTCTTCCTTCTAGTGCTTACTGAAGCAGTGAGGTCAGGAGAAAGGGGTTTTGCAGCCCAATGCCAGCAGCTAGCTTTCCCCTTGTAGATCCAACTAGGGCATGGTAATATCATTGAAGCTATGTGAAGCTAGGATCTGCAAGACCATGGAGTGGGTGTGTTGGCGTGCAGGACACATCTCTCAGACATGACTAAAATAACCCTTTCCCCAAGACTGGGTGCATTCACAACACAAAAGGGCAGTTCATGTATTCTTTCAATGCTAGTTCAGACTTAACAAAAGCTCTAGTTAACAGAGCTCTAACTGTGCACCTGAAGAATCCAAAGTCTCAAAATATGGAGAAAAAAGCAGGAACATGTAAGAGGTTGGCCTCTGATCCGCAAGTGCTGGTCTATTTCTGTCCTGGCTTCAGATATTTCCAAAAATTATCCCCATCTGGCTGAAACCCTACCTGGCTAGACCCCCTGTATCTGTTCAAAACCTGGGATTTACGGAAATATTAATCATCCTCAGGTTGGACTCTAAAAGAGGAAAAGAGTGCTGAATTATCCAAAATCTCACCACACAGTCTTTGTTCCAAAGGGAAATCACTATGGCAACCTGCATTAGTAGCACCCTATGTTTGGCCCACTTATCAACATAAGCAGAAGGCCATGTCTCAAGTGATTCTGTGACACCACTAAGTTTCTTAGCATATGCTCTGCAAATAGGTAAGAAGTGACCTTGCTGATGAACTGTGGCTTTTTCAGTCACGTGGAGAGATTAGTAAAGATTGAAAGAAATTAATAAAATTTGAGCAGCCATGGCACAGAGGTGTGGGTGTATATGTGTAACTCTGATAGAATATTCTGTTCACACTATCATGTCCCCAATGTCCTAAGGTGCCAAGCAATGAGGTCATGCTGAACTATTCCTAAGCTGACAAGCACAGTTCTCCAAGAATTTCCTTCTCTGCCAACTGACCACTGGACCAATGAGACAGAAGCTGTAGTCCTATCCTAGTCTGTAACACTGAGTAATAGTGAAAGAGAGAACAAGGTCATACAAGGGTCTGTGCTGCCCAGTATTCATTTTCCAGTCTGACAAAGTTCTGATCCATGTCCAATTGGCCCAAACACACTGGGGACCGTGTTGGGGTGCTGAGAAGTAGGATGCATGGGCTAGGGGAAGTAGAAGTCTTCCCTGGAAACTTGTCCTCCCTGAAAGAGAAAGCAGTAAGGAAGATGACACCACTCGACAGCTCATCTGTGGATTTCTACCGCTACCAGAAGGCCACAAGATATATAAGCAACTACCATTTCCATATAAAAATTCAAACGTTGTATTTTTTTCTATAGTTTTTGTTTAACTGTCTCAGGTTTTCTCAAACTGAGATGCATATATAAAAAGAGAGGGCAGAGAGTGTGGGTGGCAAAAGTTTTTAAATTGCACCTTAGTCACTCAAATGATTTTCGAAAACACTGAAGTTAAAGGGGGCAGCAGGTTGAGTCCTGGGTTTCACCCCCGGTCCTATTCCAGTAAATCCATTCATTCTGTAAAATCCCCTCATTAGGAAAATTATCACTGTAAGTGGCTCAAAATTCTATTACTTTCTTTTCTTACTAGAAAGAAGCTGTGAAATTTGAAAACATGGAATATAAATTTGGAATGCAACCCATATTTTAAGTCTAGACACACAGTATACACAAAATGAACATTTCTAGAGTTGTTTTCAGGCTGCAGGTTAGCAAAAGACTGTTTGCCCATTTACCACACAAACATCACATTGGCACAAGGCAAAAAAGCGAAAAAATGCTTTCACAGTTATATTGACAGCATGATTATCTCTAGATTATTTCTAGAAAGAGAGACGTATTTGAATATGTTATATTTTAACAAGTCTAACAAAGATGAAACATAATACAGATGTAGCTTTTTTGATGTTCTTAGAGATTGAATTGCTGCTGATAAGCACACTGTCTGGAATCTGAATCTCGCCACCTTAGCCTAAACATCAAAACAGTATACTGGCAGACAAATTCCTCTGCAGTTTAGCTATAATATAACAACTTAATAAGTTGCTGAAATCTGTTTGTAAATGCTGCACCAAAGCAATTCCTCTTCTCACTCTCAACTTCTTCCTACTCACCCACTGCTCCCCTCTGAGTGCATTTTGCTGTTACTAATGGTGGAAAGCAGAAATTCAGGCCCCCTTTCACTCTCCAGCAGAGAATAAAAGCAATAAAAAACCTCAAGTGTTTATATCTTTGAAAATACATTCAAAGATAAATGAATAAATGTAAATTTGTGTACTTCCAACACAATCACAAGAGGAAGCACAGGGAATTGCTGAAAGAAAGTCTCTTACCTGTTTTTAAAGGCCACACCTTTAACTTTATACCTATCCTTATACCAGCCTGCAGAGAGCCTAGATCTTGTGCAGCAACTGCCCAGCCCACCGAGTTCCTAGTTTTCTCCAAAAGCTCCTGGATGAAATAATGTAACAAGGGCATCTGACATTCTTTAATTATTTTCATGGTTCCTGTGTTTCATGACCATTTCCCTCACTTAGGTGTTTTTCCACCAGTACACAGCGCAGCTTGAAATCCATGCAGTAACTGTGCTGCACTGCAGCTGAATTATTCCTTTTAAAAATCTGCCATTAGCTGAAATAACATGGGGGCAAATGCAACTAGTATTCTAGCATCGATACTCTTCCATCTATTATGGAAGTAAAATGAGCGCAAACAATGCAAAAATGGTGCAAAGAATCATAACTCCACTGTATTAAGAAAGGGAGACATTTTCACAAGCTTCTATAGCAATTTTTTGTTGCATATGGTCCCACTGAGAGTTGAATGTACCTCTGACCAAGGCATTTCACATAAAATGTTCTAGTAAAATTTAGCCAACTGTATAAATAATTATAAGTAGCTTCAATCCTAAGTTGCAATAGAGAAATTTAATGAATTATAAAGGGTTAAATTTTTGAGCATGTGAGAAAATGGCTAAAAATTCAAAATTCCATGAGGACTGAAACTCTGCGCCATTAGTGGAGTAATTGTGAGGCTGAGATCAAACAACTGTAAGAGGACATCAATTGTTAAACTAAAAAAAACAGTGGGGAAAAGGCAAAATAATGATGATAGTAGATAGTATCCATTTCGTATACCTAGATGTTTACATGTGACGAGGACAGGGCCAAAGCCAGATGTCAAGAGACTTACAGCAGAAACTGAAAACCAGTAAAATCTGCACTACCTCCAAACTGCACAGATGTCGTGCCAGTTGTCTTTACAACGGCCCCTTCATTGCACCCACTCCAGAAGGGACACAGCTTCTGATCACATCATGTGGTTTGTCTGCATCACCACCCACACATGATCCACAGATCTACATATAGTGGTTTCGTCACTTTCCAGCTAATCTGTGGCGAAGGGTGATATAGTTACTCTTGGCCCCTTCATCACCCTTTAAAACCATAATTGGCTTCCAACAATTGCAGGGACACTTGAGGATCACCAGAAAGCCATGATGTTTCTCCCAAAGCGACCTTGGGACCTTCATGGACGTGTACAACCAAGTAAGACGACAGGCAGACATAAGCGTTTAAAATAGATAGACATGAAAAAAGCCATTTAGGAAGCAGGTTTGTTGGTAAAAAAGATAAACAAAAAAAAAGAAAAAAGTTTTTTCCTTATTCAAATCTCAGTAGGGGGTCTTGGGGTACCCTCAAGCATAAAACTTGACAATTAATAAAGTACATTAGAAGTACACCTAACCCCTGGTTTACATTCCTAATCTGTTCCTGAAAATCAGACTTAAACCAGGAATTGCACTGGTTCATAGGACAAGATGAGTCACGGTGGTCATTTTCTAGAGTTTCAATGTTTTATTTGGAACTTATCAATCAGGGTAAAAAGTGGTCAGGATAGATCTGTATACTAGGCTTCTTGCTTGAGGGGAGAAGTTCTTGTTCTATGGACAATAAGAGCTTAAAAAGGAATCTAATGCCAACTATTTGTAGCTAAGCACATGTGTTAGGGTTGACATGGTGTCAAGGTGTGGGTTATTGACAGTACTGTGTCTGAACTGTACTGACCTATAATGAACTGTGAAGAACTGCGCGTTTTGTCTCTCCCCATGTGTCACACCCCTCCTCTGCTGGAAACCAGTTGGGCATCACCCAACAGGCCCCGATGTTGTCCCCCACCGAGAAAGGAAGTCATGGACAGCTAGGGAGGACCCAGGCTGATGGACCACTTGGAACTTAAAATGCGGCAGGGCTAAGTACTAACAGGTGATGCACACAGTAGCCTTTCCTTAGGTCTAATTTTGAGCAATAGCAAACTGTGCCTAAGTAGTCCAGGAGTTTGTCCACCCAGGGGATCGGGTATGCATCAAAACTTGGCAATGTTTACTTTTGGTAATCGACACAGAACCATATGGAGCCATCGACTTTAGGCACTAGAACAATATGGCTACTACAATGGCATTTTGATTCCTCAGTTACCACAATTTCTAACATTTTGTCTAACTTTTCCTTCACAAGTTTCTGTTTGTGGACATGTAGACAATTCGGGGACTGTGAACAACTCAATAAGGTTAGTAAGTGCATCATGGCGCCTGGAGAGAAGATGTTAGCAAACTCAGCTTGCAACCTGTTTATGTTGTCTTGCTGAGTCTCAGAGTCCCTCCCCAGCAGGGACTGATGAGGTAGGGGAAGTAAGGGACTTCAGGATGCAGCTCAGTACTGTCAGGCATCAATGTTGCCAGGAAAACAGAAGGTCCTACTACCACCTCTTTAAGAGATTGCAATGATATAGCTGACAGGCATTCCCTTCCACCACCTCATAATTCATGGCCCTGACACGGCATGTGACCACAAAAGGTGGACTGGGAGGTCAAAGGAAGGAGGCCTATTTTATCTCCCAATTCACTCTGAGCCTCATGTTGCAATTTTAGGGCCAGGCTTGCCAGCCCTGCCATGTGCCACAGGGGCTTAATTGCCATTATTTTAAATAGGAAAAAATGACAATGCCTTTAAAAGCTGTTCACCCCCTTTGACTTTTTCATGCTTTATTGTTTGTCACAAATTCTCAGTTGAATTGATGTCTACTCTGACTTCACCACCCTAAGACATTAACCCTGCTGGTTTTAAGCCATTCCTGTGTAACTTTATGCTTGAGGTCGTTGTTTTGCTGGAAAATAGGTGGCACCAAAAAGCTCCGTTTTGCATTCAGACTACAGAAACTTGATTTCAAAGTTGTTTGGAGTGACCCTTTGTCTTCATGCCTTTGTCTAGTTTCTGTCAGGAAACTGCAAAGATACAGGTGTGTTTATACAACAGTCACTTGAAACACCTTGGCTGTACACTCTTCATTTAACTCATTATACGACTTCTAAAACCCAGTTGGCTGCATCAGTGATTCAGGGGTGTTATATTAAAGGGGGCAATAATAAATTTAGATTAATTTGTTTTGTTTTCATTTTGAAATTGAAGTTGTTTTCTGATGATTAGTGTCAAAAAGGCTCAATTAAATTCATTGCAATCCATGAGGGGGGGGTGAATACTTTTTATATACACTGTATAATCCATTCCACCACTCCACCTCCCCCCAGAAAGCCAATTTCATGAAATATCACTAAAAGACTGTGAAACACCTATATAACAAATCATCATCACTCAATCTCACTCTCTTTGTACAAAAACATACATTTCGCAGTGACATTAGTGAAAAAAAGTGAGGTCAATTTAAAATAAACAAAGAATGCAGTTTACTATAATGAATTGTTACATTGTCTATAGTCCACAAATTAAGAAAAAACTTGACAAATGCAGTAGTAGAGAGTGGAGGAGAGGGCAGCAGAGATGGTGACATATTTAACAAATGACAAACTGTGACAGCGAACAAAGCTTGCAACTCACCCAGACTCTCTACGCGCTTTCACAAGCGGCCCGCACACATTTGACTGGGGGCACATTTCAGCACCTGCCTTGCAGCCATTTTACATGTGTTTTGCATATTTTATTTTAATATCAATGTTTTGTGACAACTGAACATCATCTTATTCTCATCTTTGCATGTTACAATTAACTTTTTTGTGCCGATAAGCTGTATTTTTATTTATACATGAGAGCTGTGGTACATGTGTGCTCACATGCACGTGTGTGTTTTGCTAGATTGCAGGACTGGGAAAAGTTGGCAGGAGGAGCTTTTTGTGGAGATACACTTATGGCAGTTACAGTAATAAGACAACTGCTTGGCACAGATGACTGGACACAACCCTCACTCAAGCAGCAGGTTATGTGAAACTTCTCCATTCGCAGTTTGAACATTATGACTAGTTTCCCCAACAAAGATGGGGAGTTTTTAATTACACAGTTCAGGCGGAAAAAACTGTATCAAGCATTCCAAAGTATATAGGGAGGATGAATACTGGGGTATAGGTGTAATTCTTTTGTAATTATCCAAATATCCTTCGGATCAAAGCATTTACCTGAATACTAATAAGTAGTAACGTTGATCATTAAATGTGGGTTGTGTGAACAGTATATGCACATCAAAGAATTGAGAACCCGCTCACAGTGGACCGTACGCTTCTGGATCAGGAAAAACCTCCTGCAATCACACAAACAGCCAACAGCAGGGTATCCACTGTGACCTCGGGCTTGGCATGCGGAGGGGGACAATGTGACAACGAGACAGCCAAACCGAAAAAGACCACTCACAGATCATTGATCCCCTGTGCTCTACACCCTGCCAATTACTGACTTGAAGCTGCTGGTTGATGGCATGATGCAGGCTCCTGACTGGGTAGGCATGAAGCCATTGTACGAGTGGTACAGCTTGGAGCTTCTGGCTGATTGGCAGAACACAAGACCCCTTTAGGGTACAGCAGCCTGCGGTTTAAACCCTGATCCATTTGCTGGAGAGCAAAAGGCTGACTGATCTCAGGCACCTCCTGGCATTTCTGGAGCCATTTTCAGAGATAGCTCATGGTATTGCTGGTAGGTTATCTACTGAAGCAAGCAGATGAGACTCAGAGGTTGTCTATTTGTGTGCTCATGTGTGCTTCCCTATTAACTTTAGTCCTTTAACCCTGGGTGAATGTGCACTGGTTAACCCCCACAGACAACCCTGTCACAACCGAACAATTCAACTGTAATTTAAGTGAGACAGACAACTTCATTGCAAGCTGCTTCCCTGTCACATCCGGTTAGTTTCTCCAAGTCATTTCCTTGGTAAATATTTCCATTAATAGTTTAAGGGAGTGTCTTCGGAGATCCCGTCTGCCTCATTTATCAACAGCCCCTAGCAGGAAAACACATCCAGGAGGTCCCAGAGACATGTTTTGAAGAGGTGGCGCCAACCCTTACTGACACAAGGCAGAGTTCCATATCTTGTCAATATGAATGTACCAGACCCTTATCCTGTCACTAGGAGTGTGTTACAGTGAGAATGCTTTGACCTCTCACAAACAGTTGTGTTATGAAGTCAGAGTACCCTGTTCCATCACTAGGGAATGTGTTCCTGAGTCCAAACATCCCATCACTAAAAGGGTTGTCTAGGGAATGCATGTGACAACAGTAAAACTGTGCCTGTGGCCCGTACACTGTCTCATTGTTCCATTACGTGTGTGTAGAATTATCAGTGGAATTTGCAGTGTGCAACCAGTAGACGCCAAAAGGCCAAGACCAGAGGGTACACGCCCCCCACTGTTTACCATATCTTTCCCTCCTGGTTACTGTAGTCCTCCCCCATCACACACCCCTGCCCACATTCTCACATGGTTAAAATATCTCTCACCTCCTGTTTGTTTCTTCCACAGCTGTTTCGTCAACGACTCCAAACACCTGGTATGTGAACTCTGTTCCTAAGCGACCAGCAGATGAATGTTACACCACCAAGGTGAAAGCACACACACAGCCTTATGAGTCTGTCAACACATTTCTGTGATAAAGTCCATGGTGTGACTGGATTCCATCAGAAGCCACCATGGACTCTGCCAGTTGCTACTTGGCAAGCAAAATGTAACAATGCAGATAATCCATGCCATTATACTTTATACAGTAATCCAAATCTGTATGATGATCAACTGCCATTTAAATGATTGATGATGATGGAAAAACTTGTAGAAGACAAGTAAGAAGACAAGTGACCTAATGTTTAACTTCAGTTGAAAAAGATGAACATAGCTATGATCCAGTACTCCTGAAAATATTAGAACCGATCAGGAAGCCTAATCAACAGCCATGTGGGGACGGGGGACAGGAATAGGTATCTGGGAGCTTGGTGATCTGGTTTGTCATTCTAAAGGATTCCTGTCTTTTCATAAGAGGACTTCAAACAGGTGAGGGCAGTTCAAGTGCTCAAAGAACAAAGTCGTACAAAGATTCAAAATAGATTTCAATTAACAGCCGATTTACTCCCAAAACACCAGGTAAGGTGGCTCACGACCCACATAATGACTTCGATCAAACAATTAGGGCTCAAGACAGAACAAGAAGCCTGCCTACCCAGCGGCCATAGAGATTTGGAACTGCTGCTCCTGCCTTAAAATGAATGTCATGGTCCAATTAGACAAGCTTGTTAAAAGAGAATAATAAGGTGCAGTATTGATCATTCTCCCTGCCACATGACTTGAGGAGAGTTTCTGCTAGACATAAAAAAGGGACAAAATAGGCCAACGGTGAGTTCTGTCCTCAATAAAATGGAAAAAAATGGAAAAAAAATGGAAAAAAGCCACCTTCAGCCCAACAGGGCCGAATTTTTTAATCAGCATTTTTTTCCTGTTTTCGCAGCAGTGACTGCCCCTTTCATAATATAACAAGTAAGCACCCATTAAATCATTCTGCAGCTTGCACCATTACATCTGATGATGGTCCAAGAGGATAGGTACTTAGATATTTTTTCATTTTTATCTGTTTCATCCTGCAGAGATCAGTGTAATCAAAAACCTGCTCTGTTCAGCTTCATGCTTAGATTATCCCCAACTATTCCATCAGAGAAGAAGAGCATTGGTACAGATGAAGCCTTTTCCCAGTAGTTAATTCCAGTACTGACCAGCCCAGCAAATAACCCCAAAGAGAGACATGGGTGGGTGGCAAGGGGGTGTTAAAAAAGCCTATTTTACCCCACAGAGCTTTAATTCAGATTTTACTCCACAGCAACAGAAGGTCAGCTGGGTGGGGGGTGGATATGTGGCCTGGGATGCAAAAGTGTTTGTCTTGGCACCACCCTCCTTAGTGTATGAGGGATAACTGGGCAGTGGGAGCCAACCTCTTCCCTGAACATTTAGTCTGGCTGAAGCAGTAGCAGAGGGGACAGCTGCCTCCCAGGGGTCTGGAATTCCTCTGCATCAAATCAGGGATTGGGTAGGGATCAGTATGGATCACTGGGAAGTGTCTAATGTAAAGCAGGGGAGGGAAGGGTAGGTTATACTGAAGACATACTGGGCCACTATATCATTGTAACAGCACACTTTCAGCCATAGTTTCAGATTTGGGTTTAAATTCAGCTCAGTCTATGGGGAGTTTGCATGTTCTCCCTATGTTCATAGTTTACTGTAGATGCTGTTTAATCCCACAATCCAAACGTATGCTCAAAGGAAAGCAATGGCAAACCACTTTGGTAACCTCTCCTACCATGAAAACTACACAAGCAGTCACTAAGAATCAATTCAACACTTACTCTACCTGTCATATAATATTTCAACTGCCATTTGCTAAGATTGTCAAATTACACCGATGTGAGATAATTCACACTGTTCCTGTGATGGAGCAGTTGCTCCACATGTGTATAAAATCTTATGATAATATATACGTTGTTTAAATGTGGCATATAAATGTGTGTGTGTGTGTGTGTGTGTGTGTGTGTGTGAACACATATAAAATGTAAATGTGATGCTGNAAATCTTATGATAATATATACGTTGTTTAAATGTGGCATATAAATGTGTGTGTGTGTGTGTGTGTGTGTGTGTGTGAACACATATAAAATGTAAATGTGATGCTGTTATGTTACAGAATATGTGTATAATAACCGTGAATGTATGTACAAATGTATGATTTACAGGAATCATTCAATGCTAGTTCCTGCCTTGAATAAAATGGAAGCGAAGTGGTGAAAGAGGAATTATGGGAATTAAAAATGGAAAAACTGTTTGAATTCAGTTGAAACTGCAAAATACAGTTATCCCTGAATTTACACACACATTTAATACTATTACTCAATTTAAGCACCAATCTGCTCAATACATCACACTATGGTCCAAAAAAATATATTCCAACATTACAATACCATCCAAACATGTAAAAATATGTAAAAAGAAAACAAGTTACACCCAAATCCCATGTGCTGTCTGTGTATGTGCGCGTGTGTGCGTGCCTGTGTATGCATGCATGTGTGCGTGCAGTGATCCCTGTGTTCTGGGGGTTAGTTTGGGTGTTTTCAAAAGGCATCATTATTTTTCCCAAAAGAAATAATGAAATTAGCTATCTCAATTTACACATTTTTCACACAATACTGACTTTCAGGAACCAATTAGACTCATTAATTGATGGATTTCAGTGTCTGTAAAATGTGTCAAATGAACATTGACTGCGTTGCACTTTAAATGAATGAATGATGTTTGGTCATTTGAATGGTGCGTGGAACAGCTAAGGGCAGAGCCTATTGGGTAAAGCTTCTAGTTTCAGAGACAGTAAGGGATAAGAGTGCAACAATGTGAAGGAAGTAAAGTAAAAGTATTGTTAACCCTATTGTTTTACTTACATTAGTCTTAAGTTTGTAAACAGCTACTGCTGGAGCTCCTTGTACCTGTAAATAGAGAACTGGTACATTGCTGAACAAAACAAAACTACCATAGATCCATATTAACATTGTGAACTCACCTCAGTGCTCAACCAGCAGTCAACAGTTCCTTTTAATCCAATCTTGTGTAAAAGAGTGACAAGCCAAATACACAGAAGATGACAGTCCACAGGACCACATGTGGTGTGCGATTACCATATATTGTGGCTTTCATTAGCAATCAGTTACCTTTGGCTTTTAGCGGTTGGTTAATTTTCCCACCAGCATAGTGTGTCACTGTCATTCAAATAACTGCAATACTTTTCTTTTCTGATGTAACAAGGAAGTAAGCTTTGCCAAAACACTCAGGGTCTGTTCCCACTGGGGCCTTCTCAACTGAACTTATCCTGTAGGAGGAAAGGAGGTGGCTGTGACCAGTTGATGCTAGACTCACAGAAAGTGGCAAGAGATGACAACAAAGTTGGCACAAACACATAAACTGTCACTTTCGTGCTGACTGGCTGTCCTTTGCTCCTTTTGAGGGAGTGCAAAAAGGTTTCTCTTTAAATCCCATAACTCAGGTACCTACACACTGACTGCTGGAAAACAACTCCTTAGAAACACATGGAATCCCACTTCTGGGACTGAAAAGATTACCTGTTTTATGACTTACTTAGAATTAAACACCAACGGTCATAAAAAATGAAAACATAGAATTGAAAATATTAACGAGAAAATCATGTTACCACAGCAATAGACAGAAAGGAGTATCTTCTAAAGTGTGCACTGTTCTCTGTTTAAAGCTGGCAGAAGGTTTGAATGAAACAAATATGAAATATTGACTGCGATGTGGCAGTGTGTGTAATGTCATTTTTGCAATGCCCTCTGATGGAAGAGGTTCCTTTCTCTAACCTGTCAGTGCAGGTGTCACAATGGGTATACAGCCAAATTCTTCTCAAGTGGATTATGTCATATGGTACACATATGGTGCTCATACCTATAATCTCCAACTTTATCCAAATGGGCCTCATTTGGACTCACTTAGACCCCTTATGTTAGACCACTGAATCCAAATTCTTAATTATAGGCTCATTAAATAGCCACATTTATTTGTTTAGCAGACACTTTTGTCCAGGCTGACATACAATTATTATGAATTAGCATTTAGCTGGCACCTTTGTCTAAGACAAATTGCAATACTAGACACTACATTAAACTCCCTACAATCATTCACCTATTAATACAATGGAGAAATTTAACACACATATACCCACATGTGCATGCACACACACTGGGTGATTTTGATTTTGATTGAGACAGAACAGTTCATCTGTAGGTCCTGTGCTGACCTGCGAAGCCCATAAAACAGCAACAAGTGAAGACCTCATAGCTCCACTCCCTTGTAATTGTTAACAAAAAGACGTGGAAGAAGGGAATTTGGTAAGAAACATGTCAAGCCACATGTGTGTTCAGGGTCATTCTGTTTCCGATAGATCACCAGGGAGTCAGGCGTCAAAGGTACTTGGCAACTTTCGGAGTGTTTTTTCTAAGGTCAGTATTATACATTTTATATCCATCCATTTTTAATCGAGGTTTGGACTGAGGAATCTTGAATACTGAAACAATTGCTTAGAGGATTATACTTACACTATAAAAATGTGTCTGATTATATTATAAAAAATGACTAAGCTCAACAGATTTTTTTTCATAATCAATATATTAAGGTTCATTACCAGGTATATTATTCTCTTCTGATATAGGCAGAATTTCTTTCTGCTAAGAACAACTTTCTGCTCATGGAACAAGTGTGCACTGTTGCAAGAAAGTCAGATTAAACAGGCTATTTTGTGGCTTTTCTAGCACGGTGATTAGCTGTGCAGACAAGCTGTGACAAGCCCTTCCCGCGACAGCAAGGAGTGAGGTGTGACATTCTCCAGGATTAACTCCTCTCTGAAGTAGGTGGCTTTGTGGTATTTAAGGTGTACACTGTAAGATGGGCCACCCTGAAAAAGTCCATATACAACCCAACCCACCTTCACCAGGAGACGCTTGCCCAACCATAGTGCAGTCAACTAACCCAAGTCGATCAGAACCTTCCACCAAAACCTTTACATTTAACTAACATCTGAAAACTGGACAGTACCACATTTTCCTTCAGTGACAATTGTAAAAGGTATGGTTGTCTGATCACTGTCCACTTGGAGCTCCCTAAAACCACAAAGCAATATCCAACTGAACTGAACTATCAAGGAAAGAGTTTTTGCTATAAAGCACATTTCTTTTCATTTGCTTAGAGAACACTGAACTATAGATGACAATCCCTGACAGTTCTCTAGAAGAAAAATGGCTCTTAGGGTGAGTGTGTGCTTGTGAAAAGAGTGCATCTGACAGTTTTTTGCTCATTTGAGACAGTTAATTACATTAATACCATGTCTACTTCATATAATTAAAAACAATTATTTGAACAAATGGTTCAATTAAATGTTTCAGTTCAAAGTGTAATTAAATAACTGATGAGTTAATATAAAATTAATATGGAAACATGTGTGTCACTATTTATGTGAAGGGTATGAAATGACACACTGAAATTATGTGAAAAAGCAGACCTGAAACATGCTGTTTTTTTACAACAGACTTCAAGCAGTGTGAGAACTGTATCAGAATATAACCCTCCAGGGATACTGGCTGCTCAGCATCCAATGAAGTCCAAAGAGTGTTCTTCCTATCTCACCAGAACCTGGTATCTCTGTCCCAACATGCCGAGCTGAGAGACCTCAGCTTGTGACCAGAAAGCTTCAAGGTTCAATTTCCTTGTGCCATTAAAATATTCACCTATAAAAACACCTCAGATGTGTAAATTGTGAGCACTAAGAGGCTGTGGATAAATAAATAATACAAATAATGCAAAATAATTCACTCAGTGGTAGGTTTTATTTGTCTTTTTAGAAGGAGACAAAACACTTCCCCCCATCCACCCATCCTCCGATCCCCTGGGGTGCCAGAGACACCGGGTGTGAAGCAGGCCTGGAATCCTTCCAGCTGCCCGACTTCTATTACAGCCAGGATCAACAGCAACAATAACCATTTTTGGAGGGGGACAGGCATATTGGAGGGCCAGCAGCCCACAAAAGGCTCTGATGGCCTTTCAGGAACATAGCATTGAGAGTAGGGGGTTGGGCGCTGGTTGCGGTCTGACTACAGCCTTTTAATGGCTGCAGCAACAATTCTTTTGAAGCGACTGAGTTGGTCTGGTTTCTCTGAAAGTTTCGTGAAAAGACAGCACCCAGAGGCGAGCAAAAGCATTGCTCGTTTGTTCCGTGCTTCAGAACCTTCCTCCACAACTTCTCCCATGGGGGCTGATAACACACAAGCGGCATATAGAGGCTCCTTTTTCAAATGGGGGAAAACAAGAGCCAAAAGAGTCCTCAACACAGAAGCTGACCTAGACGATGTAGCCCAAGGCTTAAAGAGCATTTGAGCCTTACAAAAGCAGGCTGTCAATAATGGGTCAGCCACCCAGACGGGTAGAACCTCCATTAGCAGCTCTAGAATTGAATGCATGTTTAAAAGACTGCACAAGAAACATGAAAAGAGTCTTTGAAGACAGCTTCCATCTTATTTCCGCAACCACCTCCAGTCAAATCGTCAAAATGTGTCACTCAGGACCACAGATGATGGAACTACAATATAGTCAATTGAGCAGAAAGTGAGGTATCTTAACACCACCTCTCCACATTGAAAATATAATCCTGGCCCATGGCCATGCAAAGAGTCTGAATCTTTGAGGTCAGAGTGCATTGCAGTGTTTCTTTATCTGAACTGAATCTCCAAAGCTGTAACTGACAACCACTGAGCAATATGGGCAGTTATGCACATGGCGTACGATAGGCGTGTATTCATGAGGGTCTGTGCGTGAGATGAATCTGGTGATGGGGTGTTGCAGTTATGAGTGCACTGTACTGGAGATGAATCAGAGGTCCAAAAACCACAAGCATGATCCTGGAAAATCAAGACCTAGAAGAAAATACAGAGCTCCTCAGGGGTGAGTGCTTGAGAAAAAGACTGAGAAAGAAGAGCGTGCCAAGGGGACAGCGGCGGAAAATGGAGCTAAGCCAGGCATTCCAATGCACAAGCCCCTCCATGTCAACATTCCGACCCCATGACCCCACACATTTGTTAGAGGGGGAAGCAAATGCCTCCCTCCTTTGCCCCCATCTGTCTGGCACTCTCCCCAGGAGGACAGTGAAAGCCCCCTCCATTGACCAGCCCTGGAATGTCGGAATGTGCCTGGCAGGAGACGGAGGCAAGCCAGCAGCAGTCTCAATTTCCTACTTCTCACTAGGGTGTGGGAATGCTGTCATCAGTCAGGGTTATACTAATGTTGGAGCTGGCCTTGCAGTGATGCACATTTATATGCTCACAACCATACATAAACTGAATTTTTTCTAGAAAACTTAAAATAGCGATAATGATTTACCCATTTTACAGCTGAGTGTTTCTTACTGAAGCAATTTAGGGTACAGTATCTTGCTCAAGGATGCAGCAATAGGTGGGATTCAAACCTGGTCCTAGAAGTCCAGTTTTGGAGGGACTAACAACTATGCTATTTGTTGCACCTACTGACCCACAAACTAACATACTCTGCTCCACCTTAAATAGAGGGTTAGACACACAGCCATCCATATATGTTTGCATACATACACATACACAGGCAATAAACGAAATAAACAAATCCATAGACACACCCCCAGAAACTCATACCTGAGTAGATTTATATCATCACATGCACACATACATACTCACACCCATTTCCCATACTGTTCAAAAACCATATTGGTGAAGGCTGAATCAGGAAAAAATGAAGAGATGACTAATTCATCAAACTTCATCTTATATATCGCTTACACACACGCACACACGCACACACACACACACACACCCAAACTCACTCACACAAACACACAATCTCTCCCTATTACAATATACGTCCTGAATCTATCTTGTGGCAGTGGGGGGGAGGGGGGGTTGCTCAGCCTAGACTCCTGGGTATATCCCATTAATATCATGTGAATTTAAAAAGGGCACAGCCATGTTAAGCCTCCTCTCAGCTCCCAGTAGAGCACAAAAGCCCACCTCCAACACCAGTTCCCACACAACTCACAAATAACAAAGTCTGAAACTTGGTCAAATTGCCACATTCAGACTGCTGTGTCCTGGTAAAGCCAGCAGCACTGGGGACAGCTGGATGGCAACATTTTCCCCATGAATGAGTAAAGCCATGTGCATGCTGCTCAGCTGAATGTTGTCTAAAGTCTAGGTTTTCAGTGTATGTTTTTGTGTGTCTGTATGCACATGTGAAAATTTCTTGCACATCTGTAAGATCATGAATATCTAAAGAACAAGACCCTCTCCTGAACCAAAGAGAATGACAAACACTAATGGAAAGTTAAAAATAACGTATGTTCCTGCTGTCTGCCACCGCCCTCGAAAGCGTGAAAAGGAGAGCAACCGTGACCCAGCTCCCAGTGACAGAACAGTGAAAGGAGCTGCTCAGGGAACGGCTTGAGCGCTATAATTGCTTTGCAAGCTCAGAACATTCATTTGATCTTGGGTGTCTGGACAGACAAAGGTGACACTGACAAAGCTATCACATTATTTACCAACTTTGGTGGGTGCCATTCTCTCGAGAGGCCTGTGTGTCACACAGCAGGTGATAGTTGTTGCCAATGCTAAAGCTAATTACCGCAGTACTGCTGTAAAGATCTTTAATCTTGCTTAAAGGGTTCAACAGGAGTGCCCCACCTGGGAGCTTATCTGCTCTCAGCAGCCATGCTGGTAATTCGAGAAGCCAGGTTTTTGACATTAGAAAAGACTGTCTGGCTTGTGGATATCCACAGTGTTGTGCAGAACCTCCTGATCAGAGAACAGCTAACATGGCTAGTAGAGTATGAACTTGTGGAACATTCTGTGGGAACCTCTGGAAACAGGAATCCATCTCCATAATAGGGTGACAAGTGCCCTGGGGTTGATGGGAGAAAGACTCCATATTCCACAAAAAAGAGGTAAAGTCATGAAAAATGAGGGTCATTAACACAGTTTGTTGTATGCCACAGAAAACTAAAACTGTATATACTTTAACATGCCTATTTCAGTTTATGTAAGAAATTCTATAAATGAACATATCAAATATATTCCTGTCCCATTCCTATGCATGGTGAAAATCCATTCCTGATTTGGATACACACACACAACAATAAGGGAGTGTACAGAAGCGGTCTACCATTGCATTCTTCCATACATCTTTGAACTACAGGATGAAATCCAGGTAATCACAGCAGGAACAGTCAAACTCCACACAGAC
Organism: Arapaima gigas; assembly: GCA_900497675.1. Taxonomy (NCBI): domain Eukaryota; kingdom Metazoa; phylum Chordata; class Actinopteri; order Osteoglossiformes; family Osteoglossidae; genus Arapaima; species Arapaima gigas. The sequence goes on along the minus strand of UFQX01000161.1, from coordinate 466,210 downwards.
TGAATAGGAATCGAATCCCCTGATCTAAAAACCACAAACCCAGGTGCTGTGAGGCACCAAGATTATCTGCTGTGCCAAAAGGCTGCTATATATGTTTAAATTCTTATGTGCAAAATATTTAATATACTTAAATTAGTTTAGCTTTGTTCAAATATCACTATAATGCAATCTAATATCTATGCAATTTAATGCTTATTACAAAAGTATTGATTCTCTGTTTCAAAGTGCATTAAAGATGTCTCTTCTGCAACAAGAGGAGGTCATTTTAACTTAAGTGAAGTCTGGGGACATGAAACCGCAGCACATGCTGAAACAGTTCTGCAGACTAGAGATGAACTTTAGACATATGAGAAGTGAACTGTTTGTTTTGATTTGCTAGATGTCATCTATGCAAGAAAATAGCAGCACAGCTTATAAACTAAAAGTGATTTCTGATTTAAACCCTGCTGCTGTCTCCTGAATTGCCCTTCCCTATACACAGGAAAATAACTAAGTATGGAACATCATCAACTGACAATGAGTTTAAGGTAATCATAACAATTACAAAAGCAAAACTTTCTTTCATATTAGCTTAACTGAAAATCACTGCATATACGCTAAGTGACTTGCCTGTTTTCTTGTTTAGTCTATCAGTCAGTGTCTTTTATAGGCTGTGGCTATTTTCTACCAAACAACAGAAGTTCTGCTCATGCCCCCAGCTTGAGTTTTGCTGTTGTGATTTCTCTCTGTGTGGGTGGACTGCCATGGTTTTAAGACCTTGAGGTCAAGGCAACGGGCACTGCAGGATTCTTCAGCCATTAAGGTTAGTCTTAAATGTTTTTTTGTCTATTTTCCCCATGTATGTGACAAACACCACTTACATTAGTTTGGGCAGCAAAGTTGGGCTACCACAGTGGCAACAGGTAGTGCAACAGGTAGTGCAATAGGTTGTACTGTTGATTCACAGAACCTGGACTCTGCGTTCAGTTCTGGATTTGAATCCTGCTCTGTCTGTGCAGAGTTTGCATGTTCTCCTTGTGTTGGTTTTCTATGGGTGTTCTGGTTTCCATACACAACCCATAGACATATATTTTAGGTGGTGTCTCTAAATTGCCCTAATTCTTGTATGTATATGTGGTACATTGCTTTGAGGTATAGATCGCTGAACGAATGCAACGACAACAGGTAGGGGATAGAGCTACTGCCTTTAAGCTCAAGTTGCAAGTTTGAATCCCACCTCCTGCAGCAGTACCCTTGAGCAAGGTGTTAACAATTAGTAATAATTACTTTGGTGAAGTTTCAGTTAAATGAATGAATGTAAAAGTTGTCTAGCACAGTAAATCACTTTGCTAAATACTAACACACAGTTACATGCATTCATTTTAAAAAATCATGCCAGAAGTATGGAACTCTTATTGGTTGGTTGTAGCCACCTAGAGAAAACCAATACAAAGAAGGGCCGAATGGACTGAAAATGTGTTGTACACTACACTGGTCTCTCTTGGCACATGTTTCGAGTCTTCACTGTGGATGTCTTTTGTCTGACTGATTATTTTGCTTTACTTAAAAACACTGTAAAACATTTCATTTGTGTCCTCCATTGGCCTTCAGAACATCAGAAGAATTGAAGCTGAGTAAGCAAGGCATGCCAATGCGACCCATTCCTGTGATTTCTCCTTCAGGGCTCTTCACTCTCAGGCTAAGCTGGGACATATCCAAATTGCCTCTGTCTTTAGCAAATGCTCACGGAGGTACTTGACTTCACTGGAATATTTGGTGTTCTGTGGCATTCGAGTGCTTTCCATCAGCCTAGCTGTGGTAAGCAGTAGGGAGCCTATGATAATACAGAAAGCAAAACCCACACCATTCTAGATTTCATTCACTAATATCCACTAATTTAGCAGTATTATCCCAGTCCTCACTCCTTCTCTCTCTGCACTTAACACCCTAATTGACAATCAATTCCCTCCCTGTCCATTAGTATTAGCATAAACAGCAGTTAATCTGGGTCAAAGCTGTAGAACATACTACAGAAATATGAGGTAAAATACAAACAATTCTTGTAGATAGAGGCTTTAGGGAATGAAGGCTGACAGTCCAACGGGAACACCAAGCAGGCCAACTTCAACAACTCGTTTTACATTCTTCTTAACACGTGACTTGTTACCCATGTTCTCAAGCCTACTTTGGTGGTTCAGTTTTAGATAGCCTTTTTCAGCTGGGCCACCAAGGTGAACTCCTGGGATGAGCTTCCTTAACTGATTTTCATAACCAGGTGTATTTCCCTGCACAAAGCTACAACTTTCAGGTTGCACAAGGAGGTGCTAGCATGATTAATCATTTCTCTGGATGGTATTATCTAGAGTGACATGAGCCATGTCAAGAGAAATGGCAAGGATAAGAAAAATTCAAGAAGTAATGCAGCAGGTTTACACAGTGTCCAATCACAAGAAAAACAAAATGGACAAGTAAGAGTAAATACCTCACTGTACCTTTCTACTAATTCACCAGCTATACACTGAACTTGTAAAGAACCACTGAGCTGTAAACCTCACAATCACAGCAATCACACAGATTTACAACACACTACACACCTTTTCTCTTTTCAACAAAACACCATAAGAAAGAAGTGGGCAGTTTAAATTAGCAGGCTTTCTTCCATCGGTGTTCATCATTATTTCATTCCTAAATATTTAATCTGGTCCAGAGGTGCCAGGCCATGAACTATTCATGGAATTCTAGATGCATTGAGCTACCAACCCAATGATTTAGGGGATGTATGGGCTTGTGGCTAAAGTGGGGGGAGGAGAAACCACATCACTCCCCTGCTGTTTGCTGGGTTTGACAGACCAGAGCTAAGCAGGTTATCTGAGCTTCCTTATGCATAGAAGAAAAAAAACAGGTAGACTGCTTCCTCAAATATTTTATACTAGCTAAGCTACATGGCAATGCTTGTGTCAGAAAGCAAAAAGGTACCCTTAGTGCTGTTGTATGTGCATATATATAACATACACATATGGTGTCTTGTATAATTTCTTATCGCTCCCTGTGAACAGTTTGGTCCTTCCTCCAGCACACCCCCACTCCCCCGTCCCATGTGTGTGTTTGTGTGTGTGTGAAGTACCCCGTTCCTCTTCATCTGAACAAAATTCTTTGGAAATTACTGGATGCACACCTGCTAATGTGTGTAGTGTCGTATGTGTGTGTGTGTGTGTGTTTGACTACATAAAAACATCACTAGGATGAGAAGTACCTGTGTGCCAGATTTCAAGTCTGCCACTTGAAAAACAAAGTAATGCATAAAAACCAAGCAAACAAAAAGACTGACAGACAGACAGAGCCCGAGCTTTATATATATATATAGAGATCATCAGTATCAGACAACTGTGTCTAAAGGGTGCCAGGGCTCCACTAATGTACATGTGGCACAGTGATCCAAAAATAGTCTTTTTCACACTGTATTATCTGCCAAATTTCACCATGATTTCCCTTTGCTGCATTTTTACATACATGTCCCTGTAGTTTTATGCCTTAAATTTTGGCTCAGCCTGAGTGCAAGACCACAAGCACACATACTGTACAATCACATACACACATGCCCCTGCAGTCAGCCTGCTAACTTCTCCTATGTGCCTCAGAAGTCACCCGCCAGCCTGTCGAACACGGGAAAGCAAAAGAGCGGTTAGCATGCTCATTAACCAGCATGACTCCCCCCGGTGCCAATTAAGATAAGCACACACCTGCCGCATGCTGCAAAGTGCCGGCCCGCTGCCCACCGCCTCCCTCACTTGGCGGTCACACTATAAAAGCAGGGGGTGCTGGGGGTTGCCCTTCCTGCCCAGCTGCATGCAGCGAAAACACTTGTTTGTTTGTTCGGCGACAGCTGGCATCACCATTCAGTCACCCCAGTGGCCTGAACTCGACACATGCCGTTGAAACGCGCTCACTGGTGGCTCCCTGTGCGCACCACCTCCCGATCACTGCAGTACTGCCGACCGCCATCAAAAGAGCCAATTTAAAACAACACCAACATGGCTGCCAAGCAGCAGTGATTCCTTGGCCAACGTGCGGAAGTTAGTCTTGCACATATGCACACACAAAACCATACAGACAAATCATTTTAATTTTTCTGTCTCTTGGGGCTGTCTCACTCTTAAATACATACACACATGCACACAAAATAATCTAAGCCTCACACGATACGCACATTAGACTTTCTTTCCAAGTTATCTGTGTGATTAAAAGCCCAGGTATTCCCCTTGGATACATATGGAGAGCTTTCATCACACTGTCATGTTCTCTGATGGAGCACAACAAAAATGCTGTCCTCAAGGTTCATTCAGCTTGTGCACACACTCCCTGTGTCCATCTGGCCTATGTAATCACACACACACACTCACAAACACACTGAGTTTTATCTTTACTGACAACCTTGCATTTCTGCATCCGAGCTCCTTGCTTTCAGAAGGAGACACAAAACAAGGCTCTGTCAATCCAGCAAAACTTTGAGGTTGCATTTCTGCTTGAGCCAGTTCTACCAGTTCCAGTTTATGTAAACACACACAAATTCCACAAAGGTCAATCCTCCATCTGAAAAATGTGGAGTGGACAGATCGAGAAGTGGTCATGCTGTACCATGCCTAACTCAGAACCATCTGAGGCAGATTTTTGTGCCTGTTCAGACAAAGATCACGGCCACATACAGTGCGCACAATGTTGAAGACATTTCTGGCTAAGTTATCAGAATGCAGTCACAGTTTGATGTTGAGGAGCAAACCTTTCCACTTCTGCAGTAAAATCCTCATTGATTCGATAAGTCAAACTGGTGGCTCAATGTTATTTTTTTGCCACAAAACCCAAATACCAACCCAGCACAATAACATTAGCGTGACTTGGTTCACAAGAAACCCCTCCCCACAGGTAGAAAGCAAAGGTGAGGACAAGAATAAGAAAAAAAGAAAGTGGGAGGGTCAGAGATTATAACTTGGAGGGTCTGAAAGAGAAAGGCTGAAAGCTACCCATGGGTAGTGCTTTGAGAGGTTGGGAACTTCATCCCAGATAACCTTACAGGGCATGCTGTGAAATCAAAACTCCACAGTCAGCAAAGTGGAATGGTAATTATCACTCAGGACCATTCAGCCATGATCCAGGATCATGGGGGGGTGATGTGGGAAGGGGTGATCCCAACAGTGGATTGTTTGTAACAGTACCAAATCCAAAACAACAAACAATCTTTTAGGTAACAAATAGCAGTGCCTCTCACAGTCTTTATTAAGGAGAGAAATACAAGGACTTGATGCAGAGAGTGTTGTGGTCAATATTGAAAATTTATAAACTTTTCCCTGTCACTGTTCTCCTCAATCTTTATCTCTAACACAAGTACAGTCAAAGAGGTGGAGTATGTCCGAGCAGTTCACCAAATTAAATAAGCAATTAAAATACTAACAACCTTGCATGACTTTCTACCATAGACTCAACATTCAGTGGTAGAGGACTAGAGCAGTCATAGGCATGCCAGCCATCCTTCAGCATTGGTTCATGACAAAGGCCTTGTCAGTGACTGACCTGTCACACCCCACACATTGAGACTATGCCTGAGGAGAATAAGGCTGGACATGTGTTGCAAAGCTACCACTTTCCCAGGAGTAGGAGGGAGTAAAAGGATGAAATGAAATAATAGTATTTTGCTTACCTGTGTGGTCCAGCAGAAGGAGGAGGAAGAGCAGGTCATAGATGGCAAGGAAGAAAGGAAGAGATGAAAAACAAGTTAGTTTTGGAAGAATTCTGCATATCAATCAAAAGTACAATAAACAAGCCAGTGAAAAAGCAATATAGCAATTTAGTGTTCTTGTTTTGACTGATAAGAGTACATTTCAGGTCCTGACAGCAAAAAAAACACAGACAAGAACATAATGATTAAGATGTTAAAAAGCATAATGGCACACTGTTGAACTTGACTTTTTGGCTGCAGAAAAGGTATTATACAGAGTTTATAAAGCAGTACACCCAGCCTTGCCTTTTCTTTCAACCTTTGAAACACTTCTGAACCCAAACAGACAGCAAGAGGTTTGAAAATACTCTCAGCAACAATGTTGAGCTGTTCTGCGAGAACAATTTGGATCGGAGTGTGCATGTGTGGGGGGTGCTACTCACAAGAGAATTCATTTAAATACAGAAACCAGCAAGAAGTCCAAGCTCCACCCCCTGAAACCTGTTGTGATTTTTATGACTGAATCTCTGTATCCCAGTACTAAAAACCGTAATGAAGAAAGATGACATCCCCAAAAAAGCCTTCACTGGGTCTTTTATCCCAGCTCCAACAGCTGAAGTTTGAACCTGAGTTTGCTTCTTCGAAACTTTCAAAGAAGAGTTCAAAACAGATGCCAATTTAAAGATTAAAGATAAGCCAGACATGATTATGTGTTTTACTCAGAAATGGGGAGGATGGAGGATGCCATAACAAGGCCAAGCCCAGCAATTTAAATGTTCCTGGGGGACAGAGATATCTTGTCATCCAAAGCTCACTGTGCATTAATCATCAATTAAAATTCAAAATAAACATATAACATGTTCACAGTTTAACATCTTTGATTTACATGTCCTCAGAACCGAGTGGGTACATTCACGAAAGGTTGCGTACACAACGCTCCTGGAAACAGGCAGGTATGTGGTTGGAAAACATGATGTTTAGCCAGAAAATTACAATTCAGCTCCTGTAAGAGATTCTTCCTGTAACAAGATATTTAAAGGTTTATTTGTGTAAGACATCCAACTGTAAACACAAGTAAAGGGTGCACTTTTAAGATATGAATGTAACTTCAAATAAAGTGTTTGGTAACTGACAGAACTGAACATTGTAATAACGGCTGTTCCAGTTACGAGAGGGAAATCTAATCTCAACTTGAAGAAGGGATGTATTGAGCAAAGCTGATGGGAGATCTGTACAGGTGAGGAACGTGCTCTGTGAAATACGGCTCAGAGTGATGAGTCATGCTCAGTTCCCGAGGGAGCAGATGGATTGAGCCCCTGTGGCGAGCTTTGAGGTGCGAGTTTGGCGGGGGAGGGAAAAGGAGCTAGTGGGCGTTGAAGCGTTCATTGGATGATGAAGAGGCGGGTGGCAAATCATCTCGGATGATGAAGTGGCAGAGGACAAGCATTTTCAGACGATAAGCGGAAAATGGCCCTGAACAATATGCTGGAAGGTGTGGGTGGGAGGGGGGCTCTGATGATGGCCCCTTCTTGTTCCAGTGACCTGTGACAGGTGAATAGGAGCCAGGAGTCTGGACTGCCTATAGCAGGAAGAGAACCCTCATAGCAAACCACAACCATGATGTCTGGATCCTGTGACCAGAAGCAATAAACAAATCAATGGTTGGAGGAGTTAAGCCATATCTAACTAATATACATACAAAGACAAACAAAAAAAGTTACTCCAGAGAGAGACGCATTAACTCCCCCTTCCCCACTACGTCCTCTACAGTCAACAGTTTATTTGTGTACAGGCACATGCAGCAGCTTTCTGACCACAGCTAGAAAACAGTTACTGATGGGTCACCATTAGCGATTATCAACAGATTATTTGTACAGTAAGATCAGCGTTACCTTCTTGTTAACAGTAAATTCGCTGGTGTCTCCCTGCTTCTATAATCTAGCTAATGCTGATGATGGCCGCAGGCTTGGGGTTACTTGTGAAGTCACAGTTAAGGCTTATTGTGAGCACAAAATCATTTCCACTTAAGTACCTATTAGTACAAATGTTAAGCTTTCTGTCTGTCTCTCTGTCAGTATGTCATTCATTTTTCCTGCTGTAGTGTTTCACGTTGCTTATCTTTTTTACCGGCTATGAATAGTTTGAACAAATAGATTAAAACCCAAATTTATATTACACCATCCGGGGTGTAGTTTCGTATCTTTGTACTCAATGATTCCGGGATTAAGGCTCCAGACTGGTTCAACCATTTTTGAATATTAAGCAGTTACTGATAATGGATGGATGGATGGATGAAGAATTTGCTAAAAATCAACAATCATCTATTGTCATACTTATTGTCATCCTTATACAGCAGATATACAAGGGAGAATGAAATGCTGTTCCTCAGGTCCATGGTGCACAGTATTGCTTCCAGTGAAAAAAGTAAATAGAAAGAAATAAATGTTAAAAATACAGATATAGATAAATATAAAGATGAAATATAAAAGGTTATAAATATTAAAAGCAGATAAATATAAGATACTAATCTAGGAATAAAAAGGTAAACCTTATATGTAATGTCAGTGCAACATGAAATGTTGTAGATGTGCAACACTTGGTGGTCACAGGCAGTGGTTGTGGTTAGTGGTGGTGGTGGTGATTAGCCCTGAGCCATCTGAGTTCAGCAGCCTGACAGCCTGTGGTAGAAAGCTGTTTTTGAGCCTGGTGTCTTTGGCACTCACGCTGTGATAGTGTCTCCCAGATGGCAGCGATGAAAACAAATGGTGGAAAAGATGAGAGAGGTCAGTGCTAATGTTGCTTCCCACTGCAGAGCTCTCCAGTGAGAGGCAGTGCAGGAGGTCAGGTTGGTCTCAGTGGCACACCTATAAAAGTGGGTGAGGACAAAGGATTGTAGTCCAGCTCTTTTGAGTCTCCTCAGGAAGTGGAAACACTGTTGGACATTTTTCACCAGATCGGGTATGTTGTTGGTCCTTGTCCTCCTTGTGCACTCCCAGCAACTTGAAGCTGTGCACCAGCTCTACTACTGAACCACCAATGAACACGAGCACCTCAAAGTTTCTGGTCAGTCACAGCCTACGGAGTCAAGTCTTAGTCATGCTGCAACTATGCTAGACATTTGAATGCAAACTCTGATTAGCAATCTTTGCACCAGAGTAAAGGGATTGTGGGAAAGATAATCCAGAATACTAGGAGCTGTCATCCAACACCCAATACTTTTAATACTCTGAGCTGGCTAAGGGGAAGAAAATTCTAATTTTAGTTGAGTATTGCAGGGTGTTCTAAGTGGTTCAGGTATCTCACTGTTACAATAGATGTGCCCCTTACATGAGTCAACAGAGCAAGGTTGAAATCAACAAAAAGTTGGTTAATGAGTGATGTTAAATCACATTACCTAGCGTTGGGTTAAAATTTACCATGGTAGCCAAGCTATGTCTGGTATTGTGACCTCTGCAGGTCAAAAAATATGAACAAGAGGAGAAGTCGGTCAACCACTAACCTTAGTGGACCATTCTACTGGACACAAAGAACAACATGATGGAGTTGGGGTAGAGACAGAATTCAGCTCTTAATCATGACAATGACTAGGAGCACAAATGCTTGTGTTGCAGGAGCATTAAGTAAATGACAGTGTCTCCCTTTCTCTGCAAATGTACATGTTTTTCAGTTCTTAAGCAGAAACAGTGATGCTACAGTTGTTCTCCAATTAAAAACAAATCCATCAAGCTAAGACAACATACAATTATGAACCTATTTATCCAACCCAAAGAAGCTTGTTTTGCATTTCTGCATTTCTTCATGAAACAATGAGCTGTAGTAAGGCCTGCTGATAGAGTCCCTGAGACAGAGCACACCCATAGTCTCTCCTGCTTTCACAGCCAGGTACATAGAGAGTTCAACCTTGGGAAGTCACGATCACCCCAACTGCACAGACACCACAACAAATGTGGAAAATGTTGGCCAGTCCACACTTTGGGGACTGCACAGACAAAGGAATGCACATCTGAAATAAAAAAAGGAAAAATGAAAAAAATAAACAAGGCAGCATCATTTTGGATCCTTTTGTAGATTGTTCCAGACACCTCCCTCTGGCAGGCTCAGACCTTGGAAGTGCTGCCAGCAGGTGGATGACTGCTGCCAAGCAGTGCCCTTCTCTGCTCACTGGGTAGTCAGTGGAACAAGAGGATAGCTGCACCTATCAGGGGCATTCTCCAGATGGCTACACCACCCATGTAGCATCCCTTGTTGTGCCACCCACCTCTGCCCAACACGCCTACTGCCTGTTTTTATCACACTGTTAAGTCACTAAACAGATGCTCTGATTCCCAGGCACCTGGCCTAGGTCACAACTGCAGCACCCCTGCTGGGATTTGAACCTGCAACCTTATGTTCATAAGCCTAGTTCTCCTGCTGCCAAAAAAAGGACCCAGACTGCTTAGACAACAACATAAGCTGCAACATTCTTTGCCACTTGCAGTATTGGCAGTCATGTTATTGGTAGTTAGGTCAATATTATGCTAAAACCTATGTTGTGTTTCTCGTTATGTCTCTTGTGGCAGCTAAAGGGAATGCCAGGGAGGACATCTTTCTGGTTTGTGTAACAAAGACTAAAAGTAGTGCCTCTGTAAAAATATGTCATTCTAAACTTCCCTGCAAACCACAGAACACGGTGTTATGTCAGAGTAAATTGCCACCCTTGGTTAGGGAAGAAAGAACCAAAGGCTGCACATGGCCATTCAGTAGAGCACTTTTTTTATTTGGCATTTGGTTATCTTACTGGATCAACAAAATTCTGGCTTACAAAGTTACTACAGCTCTCAGTGCACATTTTTTCAGAAATCTCTGACTATACAAAGTTAGCTGCAAAAAAGTGATTTTTCATAGCCTCACATTACTCACACACATACAGTATATACCACATTCCATATACCAATGCTTATATGTGTCAGTTTTTCCCTCTCTCTGCTTGTTCAGAATCCGATACCTTGAAATTTTCTAAACTTTGTCTCTAATAAAGAAATAAAGAATTGTATTCAAGGATACATCAAAAAATATCTGCAACTACCCTACCATCCACCATATGAAACACTTAAAAAATTGTTGCTTATAAAGTGTTGAATTAAAGACTGACAGTTTCAAAAAAAGAAGTGGATTTAAAATCGTGCTGCAGTTCATGAAAATTTTACAGGACGACTCAATAAAGGAGTGCACATTAAACATGAGAAGACCATGGACAGTCTCTCCCTGTTGCCTCTGGACATACACTCAGCATCATATTCAACAAGGGCCTTAAACACTCCTGGCAAATGCAAGGAAATTATGAAAGCTTAAATAAGGCCATAAATTGACAATCAGGTCACTTAAAGGACAATTGCTGCTCACATCGAGAATTGCTCTTAGTTTACCAGTCAGGCATTTTCTCACCATACTGCTAATGGATTTCTATGGCCAGTGGACAGAGGCAAATTCTTTCATTAAGCAATTACACAGGGCTCACCATTTGCAGAACTGACTAGACATTTACTTACTCCTTACTGGCTGCGCAGCTTGCTTCCACATTCTTCTCTAATGTATCTCAGGAGCATTTCTGAAGCATAGCAACAGATTTTTTTTTAAAATGCAGCCAACATGGGGTACTGACAGGATACTCCTATCCAAGGGAAAAAAAAACTTTAACCAGCGCATATTTGTAGATGGCAGCTGGTTACGTTCACAGAGATTTATTCAGCCACTGAGGATTAGCAATCGATACATTAAACACAGTTATTCTGCAACTGGCTCTCAATCTATTTGAACACATTACCATATGCATACAAGTAATAGCTTTTAGTCCCGCAGTGCTTGAGCTCTTGAGAGAACTGCTATATATGCAAAGAGGGGCTATCATCACTGATGTATTGACAGCCCACTACAATGCCTCCACAAAGCCAGGGCTGCCATTACGTTCTGCTGTCTCTATCACATGTTTCAAATTTCACATACAGTGTGCAGCATCAATGAAGGAGCACAATGCAGCTGTCTGAAGAGATTTATTTTAAGCACACAGAATGCAGATGAGCTTGTAACTAATGATAGAAATATTTTTGGTAAATATTATTTTCAGTTTCTTCTTGCTGACACTTTAAATTGTTAAAGTGTTTGACTTGCAGACATTTGAAACTCATTTTTATATTACAGTCATTGTTTTTATTAACATGAAATAAAACTTAACATGTATTGTTTTTCTTTGTCTTCAAGCTCCCACTATGGTTAGTAGCTGGAATAACTTATCAGACAGTGATTTCCTTTCTGGAACAAGTCCAAGTCTGATGTTGCAGAAAGGACATTACTTTTTCTGTGTCATCAATGAATCTTACAATAAACTACTGTTGGATCGAGAACCACCTGTTGCATTGGTATGGGAGTAACCTTTTCACGGACACGCTTGGCTAACAATCCACAAAAGAACAGATGCGTGATAAGCAATTAAAATTCCATGCATCATCCATAAAAACAACAAACCTGATATACACCTCCTTGTCTCAAATCATGTGTATCTTTCAGCATTTTAAAAGCACGCCTTCTTGTAAAACTGAGGAATGTCTTCTGAGCACACTTCCGGGAAAAGCCACTCCCCTCAGCAACCTTTGCGGCTTAGGAAATGACAGAACATTTAATCCCCATTGCTATAGCCAAAAGACCGGAGACACTGTCACACAAAGTCGCATGATCACATATGTAAGGAAGTATGAACAACACTGAGACTCAGGATGTGCTGGATACATTTGAATCCCCTTGAGGCCTGGGATTGCTCAAAGTGTTACTGGAAGGTGGAGTCTGCTCTTACTACAGGTCAAGACTACCCTTTCAAGAGACAGAGTCTGAGTACATTGACCACATTGGTCTTGTTTACTTGCCAGGCCACAGTCTGTTTGCACAAGCATATTGCACCTCATTCAGTTGTGACAGATGTGGAGCAGTAGTTCTCCTCACTGTCAGTGCTGCCTCCCTCACATCTGGCAGAGGGGAGAAGGAAACTGTCCCCATTGCACTCACCTGAAAAGGCCATTGGATGCATGATGAATGAATACACCACTTTGTTGTCACACACAGTATACCTGTTCACGTCCCTTTAGCCACTGTATAACAATCTGCCTTCCACCCCTATCCCCAAGAGCCCCAAATGTGCAAGAACCTGTCAGACTCAGCAAGCCATGTGACAGCTGGTAAAAGCCACACGAGCCAGACTAGCCAAGGGGAAGCTCAGATGGGCGATTACAAACAAATGCAAAAAGGCATTGTTTTTGCTGAAGATTAAGTGTAGATTACGACCGTAAACATGTGAGCGCATACTGCACCCCTCCCCCACACCAGCCTCCGTTAAATCCAGCCGAGTTGCTTAATGGCATTTAATGCAACAATGGCTCCCTCACTCTCCCTCTGAGAAAGGCCATCAATCACAAGCTGCCGCTGAGGCTTTAATGGAACGCCATATGGGCCGATCTCATGGAATCATGTTATACAGTCTGCTGCAGAACTGGCGTGAAAATTCTACCAGTGTTCGCAATTACACTGAGCGAGCATGGCCTCCAGAGACAGATGGAACAAGCGGGAGGGAGGGACATGGGTGGAGGTGAGGAAAAAGGAGACAGCAGAGGAAGTGCTCAAAAAGCTGCTTTGGATATAAATCTAAAGTGCTTTGACTCCAACAGGCACTACTATATGATTATCAGAGAGACACTTGTAAGACAAAGTGAGAAGAATAGAACACAACAGTGTACTCCAAGTTCCCCTTTCCCTCGATAAGCAATAAACTACTCTGGGGTTGTGCCCCCATGCTAGTTTCCATATCCTCTTTTTCCTCTAGCACCCTTTTCATGTTGGGAATGGCAGCTGACGAATGACAGATGAATGTGTTGCCTTTTGAAGTCAGGACTTACAACTTTCCAGGTTAAGCAAAAGAAAAGTCTGCCCTTCTGCTCTTCCCCCTGGGTCTCCAACCATCCCGCCATAGAGAGACCACCAATCGTAAGGGAAACCCTACCTGCCTCCTTAGTCCTCATGATTATTCATGTGCTGACAGGCCCAAAAACCAGCTCTCCACTGAGAATACTGACAGCTACAATCATTTTAAACTGGTCAGCACCCACAGTCAAAAAACAGTGCTGATAAGAGGGTGCATGAGTCCCAGTAAGTTTACTAGGGCTGATCTCTGGAAGAGATTGAGAGATGCATGGTGCTGTTGAACCAGCTTGATTCTGGACACCTTTCCTCACCGTGTATGAGAACAATAACAAGCTGTGAATTGAGCCACAGTTGGACCCTGGTAAGATCAGATGAATTCTGCATTTCCAGAAACAGAAACATGGCCCTGGAATGGTGTTTTTCTTGTCCTCCTGAACTGTGATCTTCACCTCTTTTGTTTGTCCCCACCCCCCATGCAACCTGGATGAAATCAAAAAAAGACAGAACCTAGTGAGTGTGACTTCTAAATTACTGCAAAGCTGAGAATGTCAGGGGGTTCTAGACCCATGTTTCACATCAAGCTGCTGCTGCAGACCACATTTAGGCACTGTATGGCCCCTTCTGTTTTGCTACACAAACACCAGAGCATTCCTCTGGGACTGACTATAGTGTGTGGAGTTATAATGTTATATCTGGACTAGAGACCTCTCCCTATTGTAACACAAGTTAATGCAGACATTGCAAACTGGTCCACAGTCAGAAACCAGCAGCTTTTCACTCATAACAGCCTATTCCTTTCCAGTAACCCACACTTTGCACACATTTTAGTAATGGAAACTAAGATGGCATCCTTCACTTGTTGTCAGGCAGCACATGTTGATCAAGAGGAAGCAAACCCTATACTCCCCCCAGAAGCAGGGAAAGATCTTTTGATAGGGAAGGGTGTAAAACAGACATGGAGGTCAAAAGGAATTGGCAACTATTACAAAATTTACAGACAGAAAGAAGTATTGTGGCAACTTTCACAGAAGGCCTTTCCTCACGGCTCTCAGTTCCTCTCAGGACACGCACTACAGAAAAGTGTGTCGCTTGTGGTAAAAGACCTCATGTGGTGTGTTGCAACAAAGGGAAAAAGACTCATTTTTTCAAATGCTATGTATGCCCAACATATATATCAGGTTTAAGACTGTCTTCCCAGAGCCCTTCTTTATGTACATTTACTCAGAAAAAAAGATTGGTTCAATTCTGACACTGACATTTATACACAAATTTCCGACTCTTTGTAACTTTGCAGTTTCAAGGCAGAAAAACAGAAAACACAAATGCAGCAGCAGTAAACTGGAATTTAGCTGGCTCTCTTCACCAAAATCCACCCCCCCACCCCCCGATGCTTAGAGCAACAGGCTGATATTAGCATTTTCTCACGAGTCAATTAGCACGGTTGTCAGATAGCACGGTGGGTTCACATGCTCCCCAATCCCTTAACACACACACCCAGCCGATATTCAGTGCACCACAATGCCCCCTCGCCTGGTGGAAACTGTGTTCCACCCCCACAGACCAAGAAACAGTTTCTATTCTGTACCAGCACTGGCTGCAAAGGGAAGATAAGTGTAGCTCCATGCTTCTGGAGCTACAGAAATCTTCTTAAAAAGAATTTTCAAAAAGGAAACAAGAAATTTCTTCAAAAAAGAAACAAGAAATCAAAGGAACAAGGCATGCACAAAGACATACAAACGCACACAGAAATTCCTGGTGGGGGTCCTGTTACGACTGGTTTTGGCCCCTTGCCTGCTTTTGTTGAACAGTTTACTTTAACTACTGCAGCAATAATTCAGCCAGTTTACAATTCAGTACCTTCTTGGTCGGAGACAGACAACTGAACAATGGCTTCCTGACTATGTGGGTGCATCTGTGTCTGAGCTACATATTTTGGAGTAGATTCAAATCAGACTTTTGCATGTTCTCTGTATTCATAATCTAATAAATTATGAGCACGAAAGCTATGATAAAGCTCTTCCTTACGCTTTACCATGAAAACCACTGGAATTGTGGCAGAGTCAAGTTTGACTCAACAGTAATTTACTTACCTACCCTATCCTTTATAGAGAAAAATCACAGCTCAGCTCTCATATAAATTGTTTTGGAAACTGCATACCTTTTAGAATTTACCGAACTGACAGATCATCTAGGAATGCTGTTCTAGGAGAATTCCACAGTGCTCCAAACTTGACCCCTTGATCCCCACTCCTCCAGCAAAACACCATATAACCCTCTACAGTTTATTTTTCCACTCCTGGAACCATCTTTTGGGAAAGGTCACCTTATTGGCCAACCTCAGTGCTTATGCTGAAAATGGTCCTGGAGGTATGGTACAGGCAGAGGCCAGACCTCATTCAGCCTGTACGGTGTACCAACGAAGCTTCAACTACAAAAAAATAGCCCTTTTCAGGGCTCCATCAAGTAATCCTCACACTCCATCATGTCCTCTGACTTCTTTAATCCAGGAATATGGTCAGCTCCAAAAATCAAGAGGAAGCACTCCTGTGGTAACTTTATCATTAACATGGTTACAGAACAAAATGAGTGGCAAAAAACTGCCCAAAAACCACAAACAACACTGAGCTATTCAATCAAGTACCCTGCAGTTTTATGTCTTAAGAGGAGGTCCAAATCCACTTAATATGTTTTATAAAAACATAATAAGTTACACAAAATTTATTTCATAGATATGTGTGTAAGAAAGTGTGTAAGAAGTCTATGTATATGCATTCACTCATCTTTTAATATGCAGTACATAAGAAGAAACCATATAACCAACTACAAAGATGAAAAAGCAACCCATTAGGCTAAATCCCAGTACAATCATTTCCGATGTTGGAAGCTGGCATCATATGAGCATGTTTCTTAAACGCTGAAAAGGCAGCCTTTCAAGGATTAAATTTCCTCTGTATGGTGGACCTTGAGTACCACTAAAAGGTCTCTCTTCTCTCTTGAAGTGGAAGGTTTAATTACAGGTTGGCATCACCTGGACAAGATGCTCTTGAATTTCTTAACATTTCATTATCAGAATTGTCCAAATGAACTAATTACTTATACTCTTTTAAATCTCTACATCTTATTCACGTGTTAAGAAGCCCTTGATAAGTGAAGGTTCTACTGAATGTCACAGGCTACATCACAGAAAAGCTTCAGCTCCTGGCTAAAGAAAACAGAGCTTGCTGCAAAATCAGTCTGCACCTATTCTACATTTACTACAGGTGTTGCCACTGCATGCCAGTGCAAGTCCATGTTGGTCTTCTAAAAGTCACAGTCAATGCTGTAACATCCAAGTTCCTCAGGGTCGACATCCATAGTCAGTTGTGACTGAATGGAGTACTTTTCATATTAGGTCCAGGAAGGACATCTGTACCATTAAGAACAGTGGTTAGTGGCATACAAGCTCCACAGTGCAGCTGGTACATAGGAGCAAAAAATGCCCTGTCGCAGTCCAAGGTAGGTTACGCCAGTCCCCATCATGTGTGAAGGCACCTTTATGGTTTCTGATCAAGTATGAAGATTAACTATATCTCCTTTGTCCTCCATTATTCTCAGTGTTTTCAGAGGTCAATAACATCCCCTTTCCTTTCTTGCTGTTGTCGTATTTAATTCAGTTGGACGAACTTATCCTGCGAGAAAGATTTTCTTGCCAGCCATGAAGTCAATGATGCACAGCAGTACGGATTTGAATCCAGGTGAAGCTGAGGTGGATGTCAGTCAGACATGACAATAAATCGTTCCTGTTTTTTTAACCTATGGCTATGATGGAAACTTTAATATGCTGTGACAGGAATAAATCAAGCTCTGAAAAAAAGTAAAAGAATACTAAAAAAAATTGGGGAAAATATTCATGACGCATCAATGGGACAGTGAGTAAATGCCAAGCNCAGGAATAAATCAAGCTCTGAAAAAAAGTAAAAGAATACTAAAAAAAATTGGGGAAAATATTCATGACGCATCAATGGGACAGGGGGGTAAATGCCAAGCCTGTCCCTGATCCACAGGAACTTGTGCACCGAGGTCTACCTTTCCAGGCCTCAATGTAATTGACAAGTTCTCCACAGTACTCAGTCTGAAAACCACAGTGTGAAGAAACAGATCGGGGAAACTGAACCTTATCAGCCATAGTGTTACAGACTTCAAACCACTGCAATGGCATCAAATGTGAACAACTTTGGAAGTGCAATGAGCTACTGTAAATAGTCTTCACAGTGGACTTTAGGACTATCACCATCTCTTTGGGTCAACTTTAAAATGATTGGTACTTATTGGTACCAATTCCACACCTCCATGCAGAAAAAAAGAGCGTTACACAGATATATGATTAAAAAGTGTGGCAGACCATAAAGTCATGGTCAGTGGCAAAACCAGAGATTCACAGCCTGCACATATTTATAGAATTTGTCAAATGTCTTCTATGAGACAAAGAACGTATGCTAGAGCAGGCCCTCATGAGTAACAGTGTAGTCTCTCTGAGTTTCAAAACAAGAAAAATAGCTTTCCTTGTCCTCTTGCAGATTGCTCTCTGAAAAAAAAAAAACACAATTTATTCTTTCCTCAGACTAAACACAATAAGCTCTGCAAACCCAGCAGAGCAATTGTGTTAGTACGGTTTATGTACATGGTATATGAGACTGTGGTGTACATCACATCCTCTGTGGATGCTGTCTCTTCCTTTCGTACAAAGCTGCGAGTCACCAGTCGCTTAGTGTCACTCTGTAGATGGAGATACATAACCCTCTATGACACTAGCTTCAGAGCGATAGTCTGAGGAGAATTGGGGAGCTCAGGAGCACTATGTGCTTCTAAGAAAGTTTGAGGATACATTCCTGCTTCTATCCTGACAGAACAACCTCCAACCCTGAGGGCTACACTATCTAGTAGTTTCACAGTTTCCAAAAACATATTCTATATCCCACCAGCACTGTAAGAAATTTTTAAACAGAGACTGAACACAACACATTTTCTCCATGTTGGAGCAGCGGCCTTTTGCAGGCCCTACTGATGACTCATTCTCTAGACAGAAAACACATTGTATGGATTACAGCAGAATCTATACACAGCTTGTAATGGATCAGGTTAGTAGCGAACAATCTAGGAAAAAGTAGTCAAATCCTGAACTTCTGCAAACTCAACAGAAGGATTAAACACTGCGGACAAATCGATCACAGCCAAGCCAAATACCAGCAGAGAAAAAAGCTTTGCTTGTGGTGTTATTTGAGGACACACTTACCCTAATAAGAATTCATTTATGGGTTCTCATTGTGGGGTTCTAATCATGCTAGTGTAATAGCTGTTACAAGCCAACTTGCTGCTCACTGTTGACAACAATTAAATGGTACTTGTGACACAAGACACTACACATCAGTCTTTCCCACAAGTGATGGCTTGCTGCAACTTTTAAGTCTTTCTTATTAGTTCGTATTAGTTGACATTGCTTTCAGTAGCCTTCAGGATTACTTTTCATAGAATAGACCTTTTTTAAATTATTATTATTGTGTTTTTCACATTAGCCTATATTCTGCTTAATTTACACTGTTGCAACTTCCAGATCCAGGCAGTGCCGGGTACCTCAGCTTGCAAAGGAAATAAATTATTTTTTTATTTTTTATTTTTTACAGCAAATTGCCCTAAGAGATCATTTTAATATGGTCAGTTGCTGTTCACATTAAAGGAAGTACACTACCATATATGTATCCATTTAGTTACCCCTTCATGCTTTGAGACCCATCAAAGATCCAGTTAAAAGGACCCTCAGCATCTATTCTCATCAGGGATCTGATATCCTGCTCTCAGCTGTAGAACACCAGCCCCATCACACAGAGATATGCGGGTCTTCAAAGTTTTAGAACTTATGGTTTTATAGTTTGGGAGACAAACTGACTGGGGGTTTTTCTGCAAAGAAGGAAATAATGAGATCATAGTGATTTTAAAAATAAAAATATCTACATACTATGAAGTGAGATATCTGAAGTGATCAAACATTTCAGACAAACACAGTATTCCCCTTGATAACTCCAGGTTATCAGGTACAGGTAATGTTGGTTTGATAACACTGGAAAAATGGTGAACATGTTATTGATAAGTTCAACAAACTGCAATTACAGTGTTGTGAAAATGAAGCACATCCCCATTCAATTCAGTAGTTTTACATATCAGGGCATAAATAACAACTGTGTGGTCCTCTTCATACAACATATAACAGATTTCAGTATATTATTACTTATTTAACAAAAAGTAAGAAAAAAATTAAGTACACTCTTACTGGTTCTATACGAATTAATAAGGTAATAAGCAGCCAGGTGCTACTAATCAAATGCAATTGAGTAGTTGATCATTAGGAAGCGTAATCAGCTCTTATAAAAGTATAACTTTTGGCATTTTGGTAATCTGGAGGGTTTAGGTGTGTGTTAACACTGTGCTAAGGAGAAAAGACATCAGCAATGGACTCAGACAAGCAATTGTTGCACATAAATCTGAGAAGATCATTTCCAAACAATTTTAAAACCATCATTCTACAGTAAGAAGGATTATTTAGAAATGAAGAACATTCAACACAGTTGCAAATCTTCCCCAAAATGTGTGTCCCAGCAAATTCAGCCTAAGGCCAGACTATATAATGCTCAGAGCAATGTCAAAGAACCCAACAGCTACATCTAGGGATCTACACAGCTTGGTTAACATGTTACATGTTAAACTCTATTACTCTGCAAACAGAAAAATGGAATGATGATGATTTGGGCTTGTTTTGCAGGCACTAGACCTGGGCAACTTGCAGTCATAGTCAACCACGAACTTCTCTTTAGACAAGTATTGTAGAGGCAAATGTGAGGCCATCTATCTGACAGCTCAAGCTCAGCAGCATTTGGGTTATGCAACAGGACAATGATCCCAAGCACACCAGCAAATTTACAACAGATAAAGGAATCACGGTGTTGAATGACCAAATACAAAGTCCAGACCTCAACCTCTTTGAGATAATGCAGCAGAGCCCTTGAGAGACCCATGCATAAACAAATGCCCTCAAATATCAATGAACTGAAGCAATGTTGTAAAATGACTCCACAATCTCATGAAAGATTGATAAACTCAGACTCAAACAATTACTTCAAGTTATTTCTGCTAAAGGTGGTTCTGTAAACTATTGCACCATGGCTTCTATTTGTTGGCTTATTCTTTGTTAAATTAATTACAAAGCGTTGTTCACAACGTTAGATTTACCAAATTTTGGGGTGATTTTTTGTTATGTCCTGATATAAAAAACCACAGAATTGAAAGACAGTGTACTTTCATTTTCACATAATTGTATATTACACACAACATGTTATTCTCAGTAGCAATCATGCCTGTTAGCAGGCCACATACAAGGCAAAGCTGAGTGCAAAATTGTGTTACACAAGCTGCTTGGATTGAAGCTCAAGAATCCTGGTCAATTCTCCGCAGTCCCTGTCAAGAAAAAGCATTGTTTTGCTGCTGTGAACACTGTAGGAGGTTATGAGAATGATGTCAGCAGGTATGTCTTAAGAAATATAGAGTGAAAAAAATCTATGATCAGCAGCATCTCAGTGTCAGCCACAAGTTCACTTTTCTTAAGTTGATCAAAGCATCTGTACATGTCTCATCTCAAAGCTGCATGCGCAACAAACTTTGTTCCCATAACACTGTTCAAAAATTTACAGGGGCCAAGCAATGTATGTGTCACCTCTACACAGAGAAATATTTCCAAAGCAAATGACCTCAAGAAGCTCAGAATTAGATCTTCAGAACAAAGCCTGATATGGCTGTTTCTCACTGTAAATTACAGAAGACATTTCTCAGCTCTGGAGACATCTTCTGAGCTAGACATGGCATTCTCGTTGACCTTCGTGTTATAAATGAACCCAGTTGCTTAGCATATACTTTCAATTATCACAATTATTCTTTGTAGGCAACTCAGGTGGGGCAGCTCTCTAGATGGTCAAATAGTAGAATTTCACTGTGTTATCGTATGTTTTTTTGCAAGGACAGTCTCAGAGGGGTCATCCTACAGCTTGGCTTCGTTTGTTGTGTTGTTTTTAATGGCAACGATTCCACTGTTATCATTGCCACTGTAATAAAGGCAGCCAATAGTGGACAAGCAGTGTGTAACGTGATCACGCTCAGATGAACAAAGCTCCTCTTTCCATGGCCAAGGCTGAAATAAAAGTGAGAGAAGCCAGTTCCAACAATGTTATTACTGTTTGACATACCAAACAGATGCACAGCATCACATTTACCCAAGCATCCTATTACCAGTGTCCAGAGTCCCTGTGTGGAAAAGGAAAAAGACTTAAAGGTCCCGGCATGGTATGCCGGAAGGAATAATTCACATTTGCAGGCCGCAAGGAGATTTGCATAGCCACGTCAGCGGCTTTGACACCGCGGGGCTTTAATCCACACTGATCTGATTGGATTAAGAGATCAGCACCACCGTCCTGCTTAAGAGGGGAACAGAATTAGTCCCACAGCTCTCCTGACACTTATCCGGCTGCCTCACCACACCCAGCAAACCATGCCTGGGCAGCCAGAAATCTCTCCCTTGACTCCCTGCACACATGGCCATTTTACATACCTGCACACCCAGCTATTTCCTTTCCCAATACATCCAATTACTTGTGTACTTGACATAGCTGTATGATGTCACCATTACATATTTTGCATAGAAGATGCCTTTACACATCTGTATCTCTTTGCCTGTTGGTGAAATGTATTTTTATTTACTATAGGTTTTACACCACTTTGAATAAAAACTGCTGCAGAACAAATAAATGTAAGGTAAATGTGACAGCTCCATGTTTATGGAGCAATGGCAGAGCAGCATTGTGTCTGTCTCTCTCTGTTACTCCCTCCCTTCCCCAACACACTGAGCAACGCACAGAAACCAGGATGGTAGACGTTTGATGAATCCCCTGGCAGCAATATTTATGACACGTTATTAATAAGCACAACAATCAACCTTTGCCCATGATTGGTATCACTTAGCAAATAGGGGGAACTTTTGGCAATATATTAGCTCTATTTATGAAAAATACTAAATATTTATTTAAAGACTTCTTGACAGCAAAATGTTGATTATTTTAATTTTTTTTAAAGTTAGGGACCCTCTGTATACACTTGTTGGATTAAATATATACATAAATAGCCTGGGTTAAATATATCCCCCAAAGGAACAAATCACCAGGCTTCTGCTGACTTGTTGCACGTATGCAAAACTGACATAGAAAACTGCAGTAACTTTAACTTTAGACAGGAGCAACTATCAGGACGGGGCATTAGGTCTGTTACTACTCCCACATCTCACATCAGTCCCACTGCAATCACAGCTGACATCAATCCAGGCCATGCAAATCCAACTCCATTTCCTCCTGCAGGGGTGGGATTCAGGCCCTATTCCTGACATTAAGCCTCTTGAGATTGATTTCTTTCTATTCAGAAGTGGACCCCTGCTATCCTTTATTGACAGGTGACAAAATGAAGCACAGACACACAATTATACAGACTCATAGACACACAAACACAAACAGCTCATACTGGGAGCCAACAAAAGGAAACGCTAGAGTTGTTCACATATGGAGAAGCCAGAGGTCAAAGTGCACAGTGCTGAGCATCTTCAAACTAGTGTCAGTATTGTGAGTGTTCTTAAAAATTTACCTCAGCTACGGTGTGACTTTTCAGTAGAACCCTTCTTTGTCATTCTAGGCAAGTTTGAACACAGTATCACTGAGGTGGTACCTAGCGACCTGAGCAATTCAGACTTCTGGGATGGGGGACAAAACTGGGGGTGGGGGGTGCTAGTAGAAGTAAAAAACAAAACAAACAAATACACTTTGAAAAATCATATCCCTGTGATGGCGAATGGAGAAATAGTGGCTATTGGTGACAGCTGCTAATTGTATCTAATCTCTTTCATCTGATTCAATCATGGTAAAATGTCAGGTATGCAAAGAAAATTGCCATTCTCCAAGTTCCAACAGATTTTTGTGATGAAAATACCATTTCCTTTGACGTCATAGTTACATTCCACACACACTGTAGCTCACACCGTGCACAGATAGACAGCTGAATCTCTGCTAAGTAGTTTTCTTCTTGTATGAAATGTACTTTTATTTACAAAGTTGAACGTCACATATGAGAAAAGTATCTGTCAAACTCATACATGTAAATGTAGAGTCAAACCACCATTGTGTAAATATTTGGGATTCCATATTTTGGTGGTAAGGCAAAACCTTAATGATGGCATGTCCTCCAGGCCTTCCATTTCTGTAGCAGTCCTGGAGTGGATATTTGATTCATTAGGAACAACTGATGACATTATTGTGAAAACCCTCTATGAACCCCAAGTTCAAACTGCGTCCCACTTAGTTAAATCAGACCTGGCCCATTTTAGAAGACACTAGCATTTTGTTCCCCTGTCCCCAAAACCCTCAGGTTAGCCTTAATGAAGTAAGTGTCACTCTCAGCATCAGCTCATTAAAGTGTGTGTCAGGCATCAGGCCGCTCAGCCAATATCACTTATCTCAGGGGAGCTGACCCTAGAGCCTTCCATGAAGGATTGTTCTAAAAGACCACAGGTTCTCCTGGACATCTACAAGTTCCCCTGGAAACAACACGCAAAACAGATCCTTGGACAAGGCGGCAAAATAAACACTCAGGCCATGCTGCCCTCCACAGTGCCACGTGTAGATTAGAGACATTAGCTGCAGGTGCTGCAAACCAGTCTGGGGCGAACAAGCATGTCTTTTAGTGGCAGGTGTCACCATACTAAATTGAACATCTGTAATTACAGGGTCCCAGTAACCCAAAAACACCCTAAATAAAAACAAAACTGAAAACGAGATTTCAGATGGCAGGCCAAGCTGGCGATTATTGTTTTTCAAGGTCCTTTTCTTTACCAGCATTTTGAAAGATGCCATGTGCATCAAACTAGATAAAAATTTGGTTCTTTGAAAAATAAAACTCCTGCTCAAGGCTTTATTTCAAGACACATTAAGTATACGTTTATGTTTATTGTTTATCAAGTGGCCTGATGCAGGACAGCATTACATATTTGGTGTTTCCCAAACAGCATGGATAAAAAACATTAGTTCCCTTTGGGCAGTGAGGTTTGACAACATATTCTTTCATGAGTAAAAGTCTCAATAATCATTCCACTGGGCAATACAGTTGAAGAGCACAGTAAACTCTGTGTACCATACCACTGCACAATCTCACACTGTTAAACTACAGTCTAAGTAGAATTTCAGAACATCGGCCTGGGTTCTGTTACCCAAAACCATGAAGGAGCCACCCACTAATGGAAATTCAGATCCATCCCCATCACAGGTATGT
Source organism: Arapaima gigas (assembly GCA_900497675.1). Taxonomy (NCBI): domain Eukaryota; kingdom Metazoa; phylum Chordata; class Actinopteri; order Osteoglossiformes; family Osteoglossidae; genus Arapaima; species Arapaima gigas. Next base: position 441,192 of record UFQX01000161.1, on the reverse strand, counting down.
GATTTGTATCAACAGAGGCCCTAGCAACATTCTCATGAACTACAAAACTGCACCAAGTCAAAAGCACAACAAACAAACAAACAAGCAAACAAATAAATAACTCCACATTTGCCCATATCTACAAATGAAAAACCACTCCCTCAATGCAGGTAAAACTGAAGCCAGTCTCTCTAGGAAACAGCTACTGAAGATTGCTATTTCTTCGGTTTACACAACACATATTTCCATTTCAAGGTCACATGTCCTCAATGTTTACTGGTTCTACAAATTTCTACATTTAACACACAACAGTGCATAGCCACACCCTCCTGTGACTGGGTACAAGTGAAATGATGAACACTGCTGATGGGTGGGGGCGCAGTTATAATGAGTCAGAGAAAGGCTGTTTCCTGAAGGCTTTCCTGAAAAGGCATCTCTGAGGCCCCTCAAACTCCCTGTCTTGAGAGTATACCCCCGTAGTGCAACAATAAGTGGCCAAGTATGTTGCACTGACCAGGACAAGAAGCAGGGAAAAAAGCATTTCATAACACTCTGTCTCATATGCCTAAGATCCAAGGGTTGTTAAAGGGAAGCCATGCTTTGTGGCCATTTTGATGGAAGGCAAACAGCAATTTTTAGGAATGTCTTCCTCTTCAAAGGAGATGTGCCCCCATGTTTGAAAACCACATCATTTCACTGTTCTTTTTATAGGGATATCCCTTTGGAAAAGCAAAGAATGATCTGGCATCGCTTTTGTGTTACGGCCAGGGGCTTTTTAGTTTGAAGCACAGATTTAATACTCGACACATGCAGGAATATGTGGTTCGCAGAGACATTAAAACCTACACTGGTAGAACGTCAGACTTGAGTGATGTGCAGAGTGCCGGCAAAGGGTACTCATTCCTGCCATCAACAAAATGAGCTGAAGCACTTTGCAATAAAGGGTTCTTGACTCATTGCATATCAGGAAGCGGAGGAAGCTGCTGATGTTGGGGTTTGATTCTTCTGTCTTCTGGTGTTTGGGACGCATGCGAAAATCAATCATAGACGAACTGTCTCAAATACAGATCAGCAGACCTCCTTTATGGGACACCAGACACCACTGCAATGTTGCTGCAGAACACCAAACTGCCGGTAAACACCACAGGAATGATCTAAAGCCACTTAAAGCCACCAGCACCATGCTGAGCTGAGATCATGAACCACAAACCTTGTAATAATAACCACCACAAACTAAGACTGCAAGCCACAGACTTCTTGCCATTTCTGGCTTTGCCTTCAACCCAAACTTAGCTTGTTTTCTTTCTTCACAGTCATACCATGGAACATCTTATCAAAACCATGAAATCCATTATCTACTAAAAAGCACCGCTAAAGCTATCAGACATCATGTCCTCTGACAGCACAGCATAGTTACAAGGCATAAGAATGTGTCCATCTCCTCCCACAGGATAACTGACAGGACAGATTCCATCCACATACCCATGCAACAAGGCTTTTATGATAGGAAGGCTACAAACAGCCAGACAGAAAGATGGTGATGATGATGACCCTCATCCCCCATATTCCCCTTACTCCTGAGTACGTAGTATGAAAATCAATGCGGGTTCTGAGCACTTGGTTCTCAGTGACACTTTCCTGCACTGATGAGGGACAATGGCTGCTGGATGGTAGTTCAACAAATTAGCACCCTGCTGGGTGAAGCCTACTCTGCAGTCTTTGCAGAAGGAAGGAAAATTAACACCACCAGTGTTGAAGCAGAAATGCATTTCTGTCCCAACTACTATATAATAGTCATCCTAAATCTGTTGGCCAGAGTGATTAAAAAGGAAGCACATGCAGTATTCTCGACGCCATGGCCAAAAACAAATCATCCTAATTCAGGTTCCAATGTCAGGAAGATTAAACAAAAAAAGACTACTTCAATGGCAAAACTCTGTCGCTAACTGCTCAAAACCCCACTACACTTGTAAGAAGTCCTGAGCCTCAAGATCCCTCTCAGTATCCATCTGTGGGATTCAACTCCTGGACTGAGCCCTAATTTGGTCTCATTTCCTTGATTAGAAATAACCAAACATGAAATTAACCTGCACACCAGGTAGACCAAAACAGAGCCTTTAGAGAAGCTTTGCAATTGTTGTTTATTCTTTTTTTTCTGAGATCCAAATCAGTGGGCTTCAAAAGGCAGGAGGTAAAGTATATAACATTACAGTAACTTTGGGAGAATACCATGTGCGGGACATCTCTAGAGCATTTCCTCCTGAAAGATGGTGTCAGGGCCTGCTATTTTTTCAGTTATCACCCAGCAGAGATGTTTTATGTAAATAGGACAGGTTCAAATGGCCTCTGGGTTTAACAAGGTCAAGGGAGATTTAGCTGAATATGAAGTATCTTTGGAAGATTTATTGTCAAGTAACAGCTGTGCAGCAATGCTGTCTCTACACCCAAAAGGAGACTTCCAGATGGACACAAAGCTACAAACATCTGGCCTTGTTCCCATCAATTTTTATATATAAGGAAACTGACAAGACTTTTGTTAGCATCATGAGAAAGGTAGCAAGTGATAAAGTTCACAAGAGACGACAGTGAGTGTTGTTATGTTGGCATTGTGTGATAATTTGCACTGCATCACGTTGCCATATTGACTTGCTGTGTTGCTTGATCACCCCCCATTATTCCTGTTAAACCAAGGGTTTGAAGTTCGACACAAAGACCAGCACTGATCTCCAGGCAGGTTTAAGGTTGAGGGAAAAATGCACAACATGCCATGCATTCCAGAGACCACATCAGCATACCCCCAACATCATCTTCTCAGGGCTGTAGAGCTGTCAGAAACATGATGAGGTGTACTTTGTCTCACAGCCTATCTGGAATGGAATAAAGTGTCCTGGAATGCAGCACTGGACAAAAACAAGGCTTCATATCATGATTAAAACATTTTAGTGTAATGGTGTACTGTACTCATTCACACTGTACAGCCAGCCAAGTGACGTATACTGTTACAGTCACTCACTGCTCCCTTGTACTAATGCTCACACACCTGTTACAAAAGGCATTAGCAGGCCTTCCAAAACACATTCTATCTGTGTGTGTGTGTGTGTGTGTGTGTGTGTGTGTGTGTGTGAGAGAGAGAGAGAGAGAGAGAGGGAAAGAGAGAGAAAGAAAGGGTTCTGCTCTCATAAAGCCCCCAACTGACCATCAGACACCCTGCCCTGGAGCTGCCTGATTCCATACATATAATACCTTAAATCCATATATCTAATTCAGTGTGCAGTCCTTCCCACCCGTCCGCACAGCAATAATGATGTCATCCTCTGTCAAATAGGAGTTAAATGAGGAGCTACTCCCATGCTGAGTACCTGATTACTGAGTACTGAAAGCACTGTCTGTTCCAAGTCCTGGGAACAACTGAGTAGCACCCCTGACCGGGGGCCTCAGTGAAAAAAAGTCAAATAAATAATAGTAGAATTAAGTTACTGAAATACGTAACATTGAAGCGGCCCCACACAGGACTGAAAAATACAACAATATCTCCGAAAACTGCTTCAGAGTATTTGTAACGTGTATCGTAGGTCATTGTATTAGTATGTACTGTTATAAACCACTGATGATTTATACACTACACTATGCATAAAGATTCACTCAAATAATTCATTGTCATTATCGGGGTTGGTGAAATATCTCAATAGCTGAACATGCGTACATGAGCCACCTCTGGAGACATTTTTTGCGTTGTTCGTAAACGAGTCGTAAATTGTGTCAGATAGTCAGGTAAGCAAGCGAATTAATGTCTACAAAAGCGAAGTTCTACCAGCAGGGAATATGCAGTACATATTAAAATAAAAAGGAGACACAGAAGGCTGTGCTGCTGTAGGACAACTCCACACACACCTGGTGGGAATTACTCAGTGTTTACAAGGGCCGCTTGATAAGACGGTATTTTTCCACTTTCCCCCCTGCCGTCGGGAGCATGAGGTGTTTACCGCGCCCGCGGCGCTAAGAAGGACACAGAGGTGGACTGTAGTAGCTCTGTGAGATGATGATGATGATGATGATTATTATTATTGTTGTTATTATTATTATTATTGTTATTATTGTTATTATTATTATTATACTATGTGAGAGTACGCCAAGAGAGTAGCACAGTTAGGGGGCGTTAAAAGTGAAAGTTTGCGCAGGGGTACCTGCGGGTCTTCATCTTGCTCTCCTTCTTATTGAGCACCCCCGGCACGCAGTTTGTGAGCTCGGTCCAGTCCGCGTGCAACCCGCAGCTCCAGCCCGTGGAGAAGCGCGAGAAGAGCCACGTCTCCTTTCTGTTGGGCCGGTAGCACGTGCACTTCTTCTGACCCGGACGACAGTCGCACGGCAGCTCGAGGCGCACGTTCTGCACCAGGTGTCTCCCGAAGGTGGTGCCGCCGGTTTTCTGGATGTGTAGGAAGACGATCACGTCCTCGCCCTTGATCTGGAAGTCCACGGAGCGCTCCAGATCCCGCACGGGGAAGTAGTACTTCTTCACGTAGTGTGGGTCCGGCGTCGGGAATATGTCCGCGTCGTCCTCCACCAGGTAGCCGTGCGGGGAGCCCAAGTTCATCGCCCCCGGCGCCACGTACTGGTAGAGAATGAGCATGAAGAAGACGGAGCCCACGACGATCAGTAGAAATGTGCTGGTCCGCTCAACCATGATCCTGCCAGTGCCGCGCGGGCGAACGTCACCACGTCCCAGTCATCGCAGCCGTTTCCCTCGTGTCCTGCAGCCGAGGGACAGGTCGGACGAGCGCGCGCCTCAACTCGGCCGTTCGCCTCTTACATCGTGCGCTTTGTGTGTAGCGAGTGCGCGCGCGCGCGGACACCCGGGCCGCTCGGGCTCTGCTCGCTGACTGGCGTGAGCGCGCTGAGCGGCGCTGTGGCTCCTCTTCCTTCCTTCCTTCCTTCCTCCCTCCCTCCCTCCCTCCGCACCGTCATCGGCCACCGCAATCCTGAGGCGGACGCGCTCGGCGACACACACACACACACACACACACACACACACACACACACACACAAATTTACCAATTCGTACAGCACGGCGATCTTACTGAATACAAACACCACCACCCTATTGCCATAAACTCAAACCGCGATATCAATCAGGTTGTGTACTACATTGACAGGTATTATAAACATTTCACAGAATGTTTTAAATTTTAGTTCAATTTTTAAACAATACACATTTTAATAGAAAATATTCAAAGAGGTTGTATCATTTCTGTCGTGCCTCATTGCATACATAGTATTTGCAATAGCGTATTAATAAGGTGTAACAAAATTTGAAATGCAGACTAAAACTGAACTAACATAGGACTGTTTGGACAGCACTGCATGACTAGAAAATCAGTGAACATACTAGTAATAAAATTGCTTTAATATTTAGTTATCCATTTATATTTAAAAATACACACTGTACGTGAAGTACACAAATGTATTCACAAATTCACAAATACGTGAAGTTTACACGCAGCGGCGTATAAAGTGATGTATTAAAATTGATATAAATTAATTTTTAAAATTTGTACAGTGATTGTGTGCCAAGAATAATTACCAGGTAAGCCATTAACACACCTACATACTACAGATAATAGTGAAAGTCAACACACATTTAAAACTGTTTTTCGGCGCTTTTACGCATAGAGGGCGGTAGTGAGTATCTCTTCTGTGTGGGTTATATCATTGTCTCAGAAGTAGGCAGTCGTCCTGGTTTTAACCCTCAGCGTGAAGAACTGAAACACTTGAGCTTTTTTAAAAATTTATTTACGTTTGTAGAGTTTCATCTTTGAATTTTATTAATTTTTTATCCTTTGAACAATAAAGAAATTACCTTTTTATTAATTATAGATCATCTCTTCAAGCTATTAGCTGTCAGAAGTTTAATTTATTTATTTATTAAGCAAAATGTTTTTTTTTTATCACCTGGTAACTTGTGTTTTGTCCTCACCAAAAGAATGTAGCTTTGTCTCCTATGACCTAATGAGTCAATCTGAATGGGCTCAACTCCCTGTCCCTAAGTAAGTGCTGAGGTATGAAAGGGTCACGTGCCTTGGGTCAAGTCAACAATCCTAAATGTCTCTCTGAAAACAACCACAAGCCTTTTGTCTGTTTAACTGGAGCTTACACGTTCCCGCCTGTCTTGTGCTCTCAGACAGTCCCTGAGACTCACAATGAAGCTGATCCCTGGTATTTTTTAGCTTAAAGCTGCCCTCTGGCTATGGCTCCCCTCCATATTTTACAAATGCGTACTACTCATGCAGTTGCTGGTCAAAATGTTCAGAGAATGCAGTGAATTAAATGCGGGATTCTTGCATCTGTGTATTTGAAAAAGCTTTGTGGGTTCAACACAATGCTGCTTTTGTGCAAATGTTCTATCTGTTTCCCGGAGGCTGAACGCAGACCTTTCATATTGCATGTGGGGAACGTTGCAATGTAAGTGAATGAAACAAACAATGAATGAATTGTTTGCTTATTCATGCTGCCACCTCCTTGTACAATGGTTCATGAACACCTTAGCAACATATCTCACATGCTTTTGACAGCAATGTAGCTTTGACAGGTACAACTGCTGGTCGTAAGCTGGAGGCCTGTCCTTGAGCGAGGTGTTTGTGAAGGAGTGTGGAAGGGCCAGAGAGCCCCAGTGTTTTCGCTGCTAGTCAAGTCAGGGCATCAAGAAAAGCTGTTTGTGGGGTGGCGTGCAGTGGGGGGTCTGTCTTAACTCTCCCAGAAACTTTTAAAGGAAACTGCAATGAAAACATCCTCCCATCACACTAATGTGAAGCGCTTCAGTGTGGCCTGTTTTTCTGTTGATTACTGACATATGTATTTCAGAAGGCTTGTTTTTTTTAATGCAGAAATGTGCTCATACACAACTTTTTTAAGAAAGGTTTCTCATAGGACAGTTCACCAGAATAATTTGTGTAGCAAAATTAAAGCAGTGTCTATAGTGTTGTCAGTTGCACTTTTCTGTTTTGCTTTAAAAGGAAATTTCTTTAATAACATGTATAGTACTTTTGTATATGTGTCAATATCCATTTGCTTTCCATTTTCACTAAGCATTTGTCAAGACCAGAGGTACAAGGATGAAGAGACTATGTTTAAAGCACAACAGGGGATAAGGCAGGACATACCCTGGATGGCAGTGCAATCTCTCTCTCTCTCTCTCTCTCTCTCTCTCACACACACACACGCACACACACACACACACACATTTACAGAAATATAGTCAACACTTAATATGAAACAGCTGCATTTGGACTGTGATAGTTAACTTGGGCAACCAGAGGAAACCCATGTGAAGAGAACAAGAACATACAAACTCTACATTGAGCCAGAGACAAACCCACAGGCGAGCTACCTGCTGTGCGACCATATGGCCCTGTATGTGTAAACACTCCATCCTGAGGTAGAAATTTGATTGGTGCTACAATTTATATCTGGCCATAAGTTCAAATTTAGAGCAACATACCTGGAAAACACACTTGGCCAAAAAGACACATGGATGACCTAAAATGTAGGCAGTTTTCAAACTAGGCTCAGTACATTTTGATTGGACTGCCAAGTTAAAGCACCAGCGAGATGCTCTCTAAATACCCCTGTATGTTCAAGGTACACAAATGTAGGAGCTTGTCAGTTCAAAAATTTCGTGAGCTTGGTGACATTAAACAAGTGCTGAAAAGGAGGGGGGGAAGTGCCATCGGTGGGTGTTGCACACCTAGGTGTAAAATGATATCGTGCCTGAGAAAGCAGTGCAGGGCAAAGGCTATGTCATAAAGCCACCTGAGTACCTGTGTCAGGTGTGGTGAGGATGTGTCGCGTATCTTCAGTGATAATGATTAACAGATTGACAAAGTGCTCCATGCTGCTTCCTTCATCTGTGGAAATTGCTGCTAATTGGAATGTCATGTGCAGTTTTCTGTGGATCACTTGACATCCTCCAAACTGAGCGTCCACCAAGGGAAAGTCCCATGTTCAGCATTTTTATTTTTAAACAAAACCTCTTCCCACCCAGCCCACCCTTCATTTGAAAGGAAATAAGTTCTTGAAAACAGCCAGGGACAAGAGTGACTGCCCTTGTTATTCAAAGATAGGTTTGGCTCACTGTTTTGCTTGTGTCCTCAAGGTATTCTGGGATTGAAAAACTGTCTATTTCTGCTTTGCTTCTTCATATAGCCAAAGGACAGACCTGCATTCAGCTGAATAAAAGCAAATTCATTAATACTGATTTCTCCATGTCTTTCCACACAAAAGGTAGCAGGAAGTCCTGCTGCACTGGGAGGTAACTGACTTGGCCACTACAAACCATGCAGCTTGTGCTTAACAAGGAAAAGAGGCAAGGAATGAGTAAGAAAAATAACTCTGAGTTGTGCAAGATGTGGAAAACTTAGTGAAATAAAGTAATAAATTAAAAAATGAAAATAATTTTAGCTCCAGCAGTTTAAATGAGGAAGTGCTCTCTTGAGATCTGACAACATTTTTTTTCCTCAAAAATTAATTTAACGATTCCGTTGTTCACCCTCGACCTTCAGGCTCCATCCCCACAAAATGCAAGAAGAATGAGCAATAAATGAAGCCCAAAGGAAATGGTAGCTGTCTAGGAAAATATTTTCTGCGATGATAACATTTTTCCCAACTCAAATATTTTCTTTGGATGCAATGCAAAACATGTGGTGCAAGTGCGAGCCAGTGGATTGATGGCATTCAGATTGTGGTTACCTGCTGTTATTTTCCGATGACATCTCCATCAGGGGACGTGACTGGGACAGGGAGGCTGTGAATATTATGATCCAGATCACATGCAGTGATGTATTGACATCGCAGGAATGTTGTGGAGTTCCGCTGGGTTTGCTGTGAGCACCTTGTGGGTTATGGAAAGACATTCGTACATGTATAGTTCCACTGCTAGTACCTTCTTTTCAGCAGCATTTTGGGCTGGGTAGATCTCCCCTTGCCTACCCTTGAACAAGTTAGTTTTTATTGCTTTGGTTAAATATGTACAAATGACTACATGAGTATACATTTGAGTTAGTCAGTTGAAAAACATAAAGTTTGGGCCTATTTGAAGGTCCTGCTCTAAGTCCATATCAGTGTTTGCTGATCTTTCCTTTTCTCTAAAACTGGGAATCTGTTAACTTGGAGATTTTGAAATTACGTGTTTTGAAGTTTTCTGTGGGAAAACCACTGATTTATTTAGCTTCATTTAGATTGTTATCCAAAATATAGTTAAGCCAGCTGTATATTCTTGAAATGTTCTGAATCTGTTGGAGGCCACTGGTATTTACTTTGCCATTTGTCATCTGTAATTTACATTGTACTCTGAAGCTCAGTGAAAACAAAGGCCTTGTAAATTACCCCAGATAAGGCTATCCAGGAAAATGAACAAATAACCCTCTAAAAGACCTCAGTGAGAAACAGGCTTCTGAATACTTTCTCTCTCAGCCAAAACACATAACACTCTCTCTGCCATGCATTAAGTTACTACTACCATGGAAATGCTGTAAAAATGTTAGTGTTTTCTGGCAAATGGTACAGCATAGGGCAATGCCATCTTTCTTCTGAATGACAGAAAAGATCCTATGTGACTCATCAGTTGTTTGTATCACCAAGAACCAGTTTAAGGAGTTCTTCTGTTCAGTTCAAAACTTTGCTTTGTAGAAGGGACATCTTCATTTACCTTCTGAAATCCAGAAAGTGCAAAGATAGGAAGTTCCTTTTTCTTGTAGAGTTTAAACATAATGAACATTTTAAACCTTTAGTTGAAAGAGCAGAATTTGGTCAGTGTGAGGAAAGATGACAGGAAAGATACAAAGCAAAGTAGACTGAATAGACCTCATGCTTAAATAAAGGTGATTTTTTTTTTGTTTGATTATATCCCACAGTAATGGGAGGATACTGCATGCTTAGGATGAATCACATGCTTGGGCATGATTGGAACTTGTAAAAAGGACAGGGGTGAAAGGGTCACGGCCCCGAGTGTATGGGTTTCTCTCATCATACACCATTCTACAAACAGTTTAACCTTCGATTTAACAGCAATCAGAGTATGTTTGGATACACTATTTCAACAAACGTCTGAATTTCCATAGTTATCAGTTAGTACTGTTGTTTGTTCTGCAGTCTAACCATGCCACTTTAAAACCTAAATATTTCTATTTAAGCCAAATATTCCATTTGTTAACTATTTCTAACATAACTATAGCCATTAGAAGCAGTTAATTACAAATACAAAAAAATGGAAATGGTGTGTGTGTGTGTGTGTGTGTGTGTGTGTGTATATATTATATATATATATATATATATATATACATACATATATATGATCTGTTTGAGTAAAAATCTAGAATTGGAAAAAAAAAATATGAAAAAGACAACTCAGACCACATTTATCAACAGTTATTACAGTGCTGAATGAAAGACTTCACACATTTCAAGTTGCCACGTTTATAAAAGTAAAACTGCAGTTTTTCTACAAGGCCTCCCTGGTGCAGTTTACAATAAGGGTTCACGTCCTGCTTGTTGTTTACATTCTAAAGTCACAAATAAGAATGTGGCTCTTGCACAAACCTCAGTCGAGGGTATGTTGACAATATTGTAATCCTCGTATAAAGAGCTTGTAGCATGAGAAATTAAAGAATGTAAAATTACACAGCGGTGTTGTCTATTTCCAAAGAATTACAGTTATTTTACATTCTCTGCTTGCATGTGGAGCAAACACTGATGTAAAGTGCATGCTTTAGCCACCACAACACTGTTGAGTGAATCTGTCATCATGTTATTACCAAAAAACCTAATTTTCCAGACTATGAAACTATTCTGTTTCTATTAACAAGCTTGCCTGAGATTCAGGGCACTACTACATATTAGCATTATTAACAAGTCAATTCAATTAAAATGCAAAGTAGGAAATCCCTGGAGCACGATAACAAATTTAAAACACTGCAACTTTCTTTTTTTGGATGTTTCTTTTATGTTCCGTAGAAATGAAAATGTAAGCTATTCTAAAAGCTGTAACCCAGTAAACTGCCTTTAATGAATTATTCACTGAAAAGGGTTTTTTGGTTTGTAAATGGGCTGAATGGCCAACTGGTTTGTTTAGGAAGCTTTGCCAAAGCCACAGTGGCTAAGTATAGCCAAAAATTTCAAAAATCATAAAAGAAAACCAACAAATGAAACATTGCACATTGTTACAACCATTGTGTTTTGTAGAGGAAGAATCACAGTTTAACTTTTTAGACACCATAATAATAGAAGCAGCTCTCTGGATCAGAATTTACCTTGCCCAGAGCTTCAGGTGTGAATCTATTACTGCAAACTGAAAGGTAACTCAAAAAGCCAGCAGGTCCAGTGGTCCTTGATGCGTTGATGCCACCATCCATGAGCTGTTGTGAAGTCAGATGTTGTTTAACAGGCTGCACTCAGAGCAGAAATGGGACTAGGCTGCCTTATCTCATCTCAGCATGTCCTAGTGAAACCTGGAAAACTGTTGTCATGGCGGCAAAGACAAACACAAAAGTTCAATGCACTGACGTCACACCTCAAGCTGTCACTGTATGTTATGGAGCAATGCAAACAGATGCTTTGCAGTCTCTGTATTCCTTTCGTATACAAGGGCACAAAGCCATGTTACTTTACCGAACATCATACAGTCCAGCATTTCAGCTAACAGGTCACTTTCTGGACACACATTTGACACAATTTCACTGGAAAGATGGCACACTGATAGATAGCACTAAGCTTCATAGACTTTCTGGATAGATTCAACAGCCCTAAATATACAGTATGGTAATATGAATGTACTTTTCACCATAATATTACACATCAAAGTCTGGGAATGCAACCTTAGGGGGGCTATGGTTATAATACCCTTGAGAAAGTAATTAAATTGATTTGCTGAATTGTTCTGCAGGGTTAACCTTTTGTAAATTGACTGAAATTAAATAATTGTTTTAAGCAAACTGATATACATTTATCACTTCATTAATTAACCTCTGATGTACACATAACTGATGAGGAAACCTGTGACAAATGTTCTCTGTGTTACACTGCACGTGACATTTGTAAAACAGCTCAATTAATCAGTCTCACAGATTTAACTTATCTCACAGGGAAAAACCAACAGGTAATATGATACAACGAAACAAATGATGCGGATTCCCTGTCCTGACATTCGGACAGTGAGTACAGGAAATAAAAATTAGTATGAGTTCCTTATTCTGTGTCTATCTGATTCTAACTGTGTGTGAGGGTATAAAAGAGTAATGTGCTCCTGATTCTCTCTCAACCTGACATTCTCACTATGAGCATATGAAAGCGTAATGGCAGCCAATGAAACTACCACCCACAGACAAGGAATTCCAGTCAAATAAATCAAGAATAAAGTTGGCTGTCTTACTCAGATTTTGTGCCAGTTCAGTTAGGTTTTGGCAATCTAACCGTTCTGTTTTTCTTGACACAACATCCTAAAAATGTTAGTTTTAAGTAACTGTGTTCAGACAAAGCCATGAATAAATTTTCCAGGAGAGTGATGTCCCTGGTGCCCATATCCAATTTAAAAGTGACCAAAAATGCACACGTACACACATCTGACACATCCATGCAGGCATCACTAGTTTTACTCCTTATATAAGACGGTTCACAGCATTTTGCTGGACTGTGGAGCAGATTCAGGACTCACAGTTCATGTGGTGAATCAAACTGCTGACAGCACTGAATTTGAAAGAACCCAGGTGTTCACTGACCAGACAAAAGCGGGCTTGTACAATTATGATAACAGCAATTCTTATAACCTGCATTTTGAATGCTGCTCTAAATTATGCACATTTCAAATTTAGCATCCCATGTATCTACAGACACAGGGCCTTTGTCCCTTTGCTTGTACACAACCCTAGTACTGGAGTAAAACACAACCTGTGACGGTGTGCATTACGTGGATGGGAGTGAAGGCACAAGAGTTTGCTGGGATGGTAAACAAGTAGAAAGTGTAGGGGGCAGGGAGTGGGAAGTGTGACAGAGTCTGATTTTAACTTCCAAGTGACTATATTTTGAAAGTTAAAGCTGGGTTTGTAGACCTCATACTTCCCTTTAAATAGCATACTTGTCCCCTGACAAGTCTATTGAAGCCAGCTGTAATAACAGACGGCACAATTATTCGCACACTAGTCAGATTTGTTTAATATCATCTTCCTGCTCCTTATGAAGGTAACACATTCCTGAGAAACTCTTTGTAGCATGAACTCTTATGCTGAGAAATGTAAAAATACAGATTATCCTCGACTTGTGACCAGGTTAGGGACTGACAGCCGGGTCAGATTGTACTCATGACAGGAAGATTATTTCTAATTGCGTAGTCCACCATGGCGTAATTTCTGTTCAGATTTTTTGATGTTTTGGACCTATTTTATTTTATTTTTGGGCACAGTATTGTATAGAATTGTCCATACCATTATTAAATAGTTCAGTTCTGTATTCTTTACCAAAATTTCATTTTAAAAAGGACAACATTTTCAAAACAATTCTTAAATCCTTCATGCTCTTGTTGCTCTTGTGCTGGGCAAAGATGTTCATCTTTATATCCAGGTGCTACAACATCATACATGTGCTGTACAGGTACTGTACTTTGTACATTACAAGATGTTCATGTATATATGTTTTAATGAGCTATGAGATCTCCATTTGCATACCAGAATTCCTGGAAATCATTAAAATGTTTTTTTGTGCCAATTTTCATTCATTTCATTTTTAAAAAGTATTATTACTATTATTATTTAATTATTATTGGTCATTGTAAGTGCAGGTCCATTGCATAGTGAATAGGACATAAGTCGAGGACAGCCTGTAGTTTTAGTGGTAAAAGTGGCATCAATCTATGTTAAAATATTCCCAAATACCACACAATTACTTCAGCAGTTAAAAACAGGACAGGTTCCCTTCATTTATTACTCTATAGAACTGTGTATCTGTCTACCTGTGTTCCTTCAGCTCCAGATATTATATGCCACACATTTTACAAAGAGTGGGTTTGCATTTATGTAATTCGCCCATCTCTCTTCAGCACTAGGTAATAATGTGGTTAATGACTTTAGTAATATATCAAGCAATAGTTATCAACAAATATAAAATACTTACCCATTTTAAGTTTTAATTGTTGAGCAACAGAATTAAATAATACAATGCAATAAAGAATTTTTTTTTAGCAGTATAACCTAAAACTATTGAGTGCTTTAAATGGAGTCTCTAAAAAAGACTCCTATACAGATCAAGCCCCTCCGTTCAGTATCACAACTACGTTATACTTTACTGTAATCCCTCAGAGGTGTATGCTGCTTTACCATCCACTAAATTATTCCAAATACTGGTTTGTAGAACAAGCCTTAATAAGAGCAGGCCTTCACAGTCCACATCATATCATTTTTCAGTTACAAGAAAAAATGAAGCACGACGTTCGGGGAAACACCTCAGGAAGATGCATCTCCAGCTTGAGGCGGCTGAGATGCATTGATGCAGCTTCACTTTCCCCAACTCCTCCCTTTCCAGCAACCTGTTATTTCCCAATGGGCATTGCAATTCCTATCACTTAACACATATTTGTCTCCCCACTGGCTCATTGGTGCTTCTATAATCAGTTTACCTGGCAGATTCTTATTACTGTCATTACCAACCCATATTCAGCGTCTACACCGTCAAACTTAATAGCAGAGCTAATTAGAAGTTTAGGGCACAAATATATTGAAAGAGGCCCTGAATGCAATGCTGTCAATGTCCAAACATGCAGCTGAAACTTTCTCAGACGTGTCACAGACCTCATTATTGTTTGCTGACAAATCAGCAGAACACTATTACACGGCATACAGAGAGTGCCTCCATGCCGATGCTTTGATCCTCAGCTGTAATTGCTGTAACGTGTCACACTATGCCCTATAACCATCATTTGACTCTCCTGAAACCCTGCTTACCGCTTACCTCACAAACACTACAGGGTTTTCAACATGCCACAATTATTGTGTTGCATGACTTGTGTTCCAAATACAGTGCTGGAAATGACAAGAGAACAAGTCAGCAAACAATGAAAAACAGATTGTTTGGGTGTTCTGTTTAGTTCCCGAGGCAGCTAAACCTCTGCAAAATGCTTGTTAGAAATGAAGAGCAAGAAGTGTAATGAGCCTTTGCTATGAAGAGCTGTTAAAAATGGAAACATGTTTTTTCTGTTAGTTTACATTGGGAGTAAGCAAGAATTTTGAGGATAACAAGTGAGTAGGTCAAGGCATTATGGGGCTGTAGTCCTGAGCAGAAGGATGGCATTTCAGACCCAAGCTGCAGTTTAGCTAGTCAATGAAGGGTAGGATATAGGCAGAACGGCAGGTGTAGGAATGACCAGGCCTTTAAACATGTGACTTAAAAATCTATAACTTGCACTGTGAGATATGTTCACTTACCGAGGAAAAGACCCAAGTCTCTGGGTGGCAGAAACTGATCTGACCGCCACCTTATACCTCACTTTCTATAAAACCATCCAAAAGAAACAACTTAAACCCGTTGGTGTCACGTGTCTAACTGCAGGAAAAAGGATTTGGTCACTAATACTGGGAAAAATCACAGAATCACCACCTAAACATAAATGCAAAATCACTTTGAACATAAAAGCCAAATTTTTCCGGACTCTAACAATGACCCTTTATTTCTGATAGTGAGGAAAGATTTTCTGATTGCAGGAACACATTTAAGTACTGCTGCTAAACTGCAAGACAGAGGATCAGCTCAGACATATCAGGCTGTCATCATGAAGCACTAAAAACACAGCCTTTCAAATCCTTGTGGTGAGTGCAGCTAAATATGAGCACTTCTTCTGGCGCAGAGAAAAGAGGTCAGCGATGGCAAACGTGTTTTGGATTTCAGAAAGTCACAGAGGCACACTGGCTGGAAAGCAGGTATGCTTCAGATTACAGCAAGTGAATGTGTAACTGGGAAGGCCCTAAAGCAAGCTGAGTTCAATAAGTGACTGGGTTACAGACTGCACAGCACATCTGAGAATGTTCAATAAAAAAGTTCACATGGTTCCTATTTTTGTGAAAATGAACTCAGAGTTGACAAAATTTTCACACAGGTGATTTAATACCCCAGTTTTCCCTCATAGACAATAAAACTTATGACTTTTAAATTTCAGGTAACTTTGTGACCTTGTAGTTTGTAGCTTTTTTTATAAGTGTTCAGGCAGTAGTCCGGGAAGGGCACTCATTGTTAGCTTTTAGCAAGTCTGTAAGCCACAGGTAATGCCAAAAGGCAGTTGTGTTTTAAATACAGAAAAGTAACAGAGCTCCATGCTTGGCCAGAAGCCCATACACCCTCTGGAGTAAAAGTAGCATGTTGCTTTGTTTCTTTCTCTTCAGTGTGGAAGAATTTATTAGTACAGATAAACACATCTGAAAGGAGTTTTCCACTGCAGCTGCCTCACAGCCCCTGGGTTGTTCAGGCTTGAGTTTTAATCCAGTTCAGTCCCTGTGGTGTTTGCACGTTTGCCCCGTGAGTGCGATTCTTTCCTCCTACAGTCCAAAGACATGTGTGTCAGGTTAATTATCTGCTCTAAATTGCCTGTAGCATTTGGATGCGTGTGACTGCGTGTGTGGGACTGGCATCCCATCCAGGGTGCAATTTCTCACTGATTTTGGGATAGGTTCTGGACCACTGTGACCCTGACAGAGACTGGTAATGAATGAATGAATGAATGAATAGGTGGATGGAATTTTCCTCTTTGACTGACAGGCAAAGAGAACTGTCTAGCTGTCTAATATGAGTCAGAGAAAGAACATTGGTACTGGCAGCAACATGTAAATGCCCATCAACACAATCAATACACTATTGGCTGCTAATTCCTGTTTTTCTCTCCCTCAACTCTTTTAAAGATGTTATCCTTCAGTCCAGCTCTGCCACTCCTGCCCCTCACCAAGTGTCCCTGTTCTTCGAGCAAAAAGTACTCTGTAAGCCCTGGAGTATTATATCATTGCAACATGATGATTCAACACTGCTGCAGTGTTAGACATGCATTATGAGTCTGCAGCAGGGGACAGGGAACATGTGCTTACTGCTCATCTCTGGGCTTCTCAAACTAGGGTCATTTCAGCAGGGGTGCTAATATTCTCCTTGCTTATGGGAGCAAGTAATCGGTATCCCACAGGGATTGTTGGTTTTGTTCCGTCTACCCCATCAGGGATTTTCATTTGTGCCACGTGGCTGGACCCTCAGCTGGCCTCTGCTGTATTTGCATTGCAGAATGTCTCTTAACTGCATCGGCTCCTTATTTCCCTCCTGGAAATAAATCACATTTGGGAGCACACACTTTCTTCATTTCTCCTCCTCAGTCACACACTACATCTATCAGCTCCAGCTTGGTAAAGGGTAACCCCCCTAAATGCATATTTACTCACACTTGCGAGGTGTGAAAGATTCATGCTGGGTTAATTAATGATGCTGCATCTTGGAAACATGGCCTACTAAATGGACTGTAAATTTATGTCATGTTTTAAATTAATTTCTCCTGTACTCAGTAATAAATATATTTATAGATCATTATTTGAATGAATTGTACACCTATAAAAACAACTAAAACAAACAATTTAAACAAAAATCATGACTTACGGAGTTATTCCAGTCCCACTTGCCAAATATTTTATAAGTAAGATTTCTAGACCTTGACAGAAAAGATTTTCTGTACCAATGTTTACCTCTTTGATGAATAACTTTTTCAAAATAGGCATCCTGAAAACAGGATATAATTACAGGCTGTCCACTCTGCTAACCAAACAGCAATTTTATATTCCGTTGGATCTAAAAGGTTATGGAAAATGTTATGAAAACGACAAATAAGCTTAACTGAATTCACAACACAAGTATGCACATTCACATTTATGATGTCAACATCAGACATAGACATTTGATAAAATGCTTTGGGGGTGTGCATTACACATGTAAATTACAGTGAGATCAAGTTCCTGTTTTCACAAAGTTACTTTAGTCTCATTTGTCCCATTTTGTTGAGATTCTTTCCTTCGGTCAGCCTTTCTGATCCCAGGCCTGGGGACCTGGATCACATTTGCAAGATTTTCAAAGCCCTTGCAAAAAGGTGACCTGTCTCCTTATTTCCTCTATTTTTGGCTGGGAAGGTTTAAACCATGAGTTGGAGGAAATTTTCTTCTATCCCTGGCAGAGTGAAAATATGCTTCTGGACTTCAGTACCTTATGTTCAACATTGAAATACAGAGGCATTCCCTTAAGCCCCCATTCATTTTGCAGCTAATGGCCTAAATCCAGTAATCAGACTATTTGTTATTATTTTCCCAGCATTCCATTCACAGTAATGGCTGGGGGTTATTGTTGGAAACCAGAGCAATGTTGGAAGCCAGGAGTAAATGGATGAATTTTCCATTAAACTTAAGTTATAAGTCATTAAGTCACTGATGCTGGTCAAAGCAAGATTTTCAACAGAAATTTTAAAATGAAGGGCCTAATACAGAGAGATGCTATCAGACATTAAATGTTTTGGAAGATCTGTGGTTTGCAATGATTAGTCACTAATCTAGTTAGAAAAGGAAAATTCATCCCACAAAGACACTTTGCTTATCCTAAATGTGCCAAGGTACAACCTTTTATTTCTGCTTCTTTCTTTCTAGGTGAAATATTATATAATGTCTTGTTGCTTAGTTTGACCTTTGAACCTGCTTGAGACCTGACTTCTGAGAATCACAATAATTAGATCTGCATGATGTTCCTATGAAGAGGCCTCATTGCCGTGGATGAAGAGCTTCTTTCTTTTTAAATCATTTAGCTCCTGGCAGGTAGAATAAGCCTGGGATCTGCTTCCTGAAACATTTAGTTCTGAAGTAAAAATTAACCACAAATGACAAATGGATTATGAAATCACATACGAATAACTTATTCACCATTGGAGGGATCTGAGAACGCTGCCCTATAGAGTTATGGCCTTACTGTTTAAAAAAATATTCATGTAAAAATAAAAAAAAATTATACTTCCACAGAGTTCCTACATGAATGCACACAGAATGGTGGATGCATCTCTCCATTTTCAGAACAATGTAATTAGTGGGTATATAAGATTGTTTGCCTCTCTGTATAAAATTGCACAGATTACTCTTATGGGGGCTGGAGATTTCCATAGGCACTCTGCTTTTCTGCAACCCAAGGTCAGCACAGTTTTAACAGTTATTAAAAATGATTTGTAATTTTATTATTTAAACTCCTGCACTTAAGAGTCCTCGTGACTAGTAACTGCAGAACAAAGAGACCACAAAGTCAGAAATAGTACACTGTAAAAACTAATAATAATCTATTGGGGAAAATTCTTAAATTTGTTTTGAACACATTTTTTGACAGGGCAGGGATAACACTTACGTCAAACTATAGTATATTTAACGCCCCCCCACGCCCACCCTGTATTACCTATAGCTGTCCTCTTTTACTTATTAATCTATTTCTGGTTTGAGTCCACAGTACAAAGAAGCTCCAGTTTGTGTTTGTCTGTGATATATAGTAAGCTCTTGTTTGACCTGGGTTATAGCTATCATTAAAGCTGCCTGCCATGACTTAACTGGATGCCTCATGT
Source organism: Arapaima gigas (assembly GCA_900497675.1). NCBI lineage: Eukaryota > Metazoa > Chordata > Actinopteri > Osteoglossiformes > Osteoglossidae > Arapaima > Arapaima gigas. The sequence continues at coordinate 421,580 of UFQX01000161.1, read as the reverse complement.
TGTACAGCTGCTACGGTTGGGTCCACACAGCTGGAGGAGGCTATGCGAGGCAAACCACAGACAACCAACATCCCCAGAACATCACCTGGGGGGACCAAGTGCCCACCAGCTCCTTAGGAAGAAATGAGGAACGACCCAATTTTACAGCAAGATTATAACTTTCTGCAAGCATGTTTCCTGGAGCAGCAAATCAAATCTAAGCTAAACAAAAATTATATTGTGTGGAAAGAGTCACAAACAATGGTTAAATAACAACACCGATGCAGCTCTCATTACACCTCATTGGCTCTTTGTGTTTTATCAATATGACACAATGTTCCCAATTTAGCAAGCTTCAGAAAGCCCTTCTTCCACTACATTCACATTTAACTGCACTTTTATGGCCTAAAAGGCATGAAACAAATCTAATTTAAGTTTTGAAACTTTGAATAAAGCAATTGGAACCTCTTGTACCATGAACATGAAAACCACTGTGAAGACAGAATGGAAGAGTGGGAATATTTTCCAGGTCAGTATTCCCAGATGAAGCTCATGTCACGTTGCTCCCAGCTCACTGCGGACACAATCAGTTCTCCGATTCCACTTGATTAGCCACACATGCTAGATACACATGCTCCATTGGCACAGCATAACAATATGTTCTGCAATTATTTCACTACATTCCGAAAAACCGAAAAAAATGATAACCAAAAAACCAAATAAATGTATTCAGAAACAAGAAATTCAACATATACTTGACAAAATAATTCAGATTTTCTGGGCAATGATTCTGAGATTATGTATTTTGCATCAAAGATAAAAAAGAGATTATCATATGAACCTTCCTTCAATTCCCCTAATTACAGTGTTAAGAATAACTTTTTATTATTTTGCTTTGCAAACATGAAAAACTTTTCCTTGATGGATCTTTGTATAAGAGGTACAAACAGGTAACCAGATCAAGTAAAACTTTGGTTCACAGTGGTCTGGAGCCTATCCCAAAGTCACTGGGTGCATGGTTAAGAAAGGAGTGTACCCTTGATGGGGTGCCAATCTGTTGCATTGTAGCAACCCACACACACACATACACACACAGACACAACACACACGAAACACAAGTGTGGCACATGGAGGTTCATAATCCCAGAACAAAAATGTGCACAGGACCCTTCACAACCATGCCCAGGACCTTTCACACATATGTCATGCAGAACACTTCACTTCATATGTGGAACACTGTACCCACCTACACCTGGATACCTCTACTGGACACCACGCCAACCCTAATACAGTTAAGACCAACACACATCTAGTTGCCATGATGCCCCTGTTTAAGCCTTTTCTGTTCACAGTACAAGGACTTCTGGAGTGAAAGACAAGAGAAGCTGTGCCCTTTTGCCTTATAAACCAGTTGTCACAACATATCTTTGGACTGTAGGAGGAAATGGAAGCACAGGGAGGATGCCCTTATACACACAGGGAGGACATGCAAACTCCACATGGACAAAGCTGGATTCCAGCTTATGCTCGACCTTGGTTCTTATAAAATTTAATTTTCATTCCTCTAATATAATGTGTGTGACAAGTAACTAGAATATAATGAACTGTATGTCTGGCAGAAAAGATCCTTGGGGAGCACCTGAAGTGCAACAACTGACCTTAGATCCAGATCCTCTGAAGGTCACTTTGTGACTTCTATGAGTCAGACACAAGCAAAGTGTTTCTGAAATGTGACCCATAAAGACTGTCAAGATCATACTCTGCTGAAGGCAGAAAGAATGAGCCAGTTTATGTGGGCTGAGGCTTTGACCATTGCACTGACAAAAGGAATATTAATGTGGGGTATTGAGTAAGAGTAATTTTATTGTGGATTCAGATGTCTCGTAATGCCTGCACTTTGTAGTAGAGCCTTGATTAATGATTAAGCATAATACTGTTGAAGTAGAGGACAACTAGTCAGCCATAGGTTCATCCACACACACACACACACACACACACACATGCGCGCACAGGAAAAGCCTATGCAAAACCAACTAAAGTGTAAAGTCTAAAAGCTAAGACCCTGGAGCTGTGGGGGTGCAGTTTTGCCCTTGAAATTGCTATGCCACATATGCAAATGCATATTTAAATTTTAACTTACACAATTCTGAGCATGCTGATGTATGTTACTGAAGGTACACCTGAAACAATAGTAAAGGTGGTGGTTAAGGAGTTTACAGCAGGTTTACATGACAGTAGTCCTGGAACAAGCTCATCTGGCCTTGTTGGCTCTTGGTACCCATCAAGATAAGTGCATAAATATTGGACGTTATGGATTAAACATCTATGTCTAGAACTGGGGCAGAGAGAGCAGTTGAGAAGGGTGCAGGAGTGCTGGCATTCTCACTGGTTTCTCAAAAGCTGTATGAAAGGACAAAGGGAGATCTGGCAACTTCCAGTAAGCAACCTGGCGATTCTATTCCTGGCAACTTTGCTCATCTTTCGCTGCTCTGCCTCATGCCGTGCAACACCAATAACAATGCAGTTTTTAATTACGCTCAGAAAAAGCCCCCGGCATGTTTGAAAACAAAGATGACCCTGTAATCTGCACCATCTGTCTGACAGAAATTTGTCTTATGGGGATCTGTCAGAATTTAATCAGTGAAAGTTTGTGAACTCCACTGAAACTTGGCCAGCAGATGTAGGAAACCCAGCTCGCCACAGATTTCAGGTGGGGCTCTCTGGGGAAGTTACACATAATGCATATTAACACATGCATCAATTTTTTAACTTTTATTACTAAGTATGCAGGTTGCCACCTTTTTCTGGCCTTCTTGTGCTTATTTGTCTTTTGTTATCAGTGAAACTGAATTTTAGCCTAAGTGGAATTGCTGGCATTCTCTGCCCTTTGACTTCTAATGGGGCATCAGACACTCTGCTGTAAAAGGAGTTTCAGTAGTCCTATTCCCCTTTTTTAAACCATAGAAGGTCAATCACTGCTTTGGATCACTGAAGAAAGTCAAGAGTTTGTGCAAAGGTTAAGGAAGAGGGTGTCCCAAGGAAAGACTGAAGTGACAGATGAAGCTGAGTGCTCTTAGGTTTGGGATGGACATGGCATGACAAACACAACCACACCACCTCAACCCCTCACCTATTTCTTGGAACATTTAATGTAGTTCAAGGGGCTGGGATACAATTAAAATGCTGCAAAAATGCAAAACAAAGGGCATAGGCCACATTAACAAGATGTAAAACAGTTTTCTGCCTCATTTCAAATATGCAGGACTTTGAACACTTGTATGGTGAATACTGTTGTGTCTATAACACAACAAAAATTGACATATTTATTCTCTTCCTCTCTAGATACCAAGGTGTAAAGTCTCCAAGTAATTAGCCTGATAATGCATATTTGTTTCCACAAAGCACTGAAGATGATGTCCTGCCAGAATAGATAACAAGCATAACATGTCTCTCCACACAGCTTCATTCATGTGTTCCCATGCGGTTCTTCATGTTCCTTCCCCATCAGTGGGTTTCAGGTTTCCTGGGTGTACAGGGTGGTAAGATGCTCAAACCTTAGCCCAGGGATTTCTGTTGACAGCAGCAGTCTCCAGATAATACTATACAACCCCCATCCTCCCTGAGTTCACAGCATGTGCATCAGATTCCTTTTGTTTTCCATCATTGCAAATTTCTGCTTGGGTTACATATTGCTTCAGTTTTTATAAAAAACACATATATTTTACAGCAGTTATAGCCATCTGCCCAGATAGTACTAGCATTGATTTCCTGAATTGGATCCTTATTATCCATTAGCCACTCATCTCACATATAACAGACACTTGGAATACAGGTAAACCTCAATATACACAATTTCACTCTAATGCACCTAAACTTTTAACACCAGCTCTCAGTTTGGGCAATAGATGCCCAACAATAACTTGGAGCCACAATGCAGCATTAGAAATTCAAACTCTGCATGGCGCACCAATAGGTTGTTCCTGTACCATAATGTTTTGAAACATAATACTGTGTGGTGCACCAAGCTGTAAGGGTTATAATTTGCTAATATCCTTACAGTTTCATGTCTCATCTCAGGCTATAAAAGTGCATATGACAGAAGTGAAGGTGAAAATGATTAAAAGAAATGAAAGAACTGAGTCACCCACAACTCCCAGTCAACTATTCCCTTCACTCAAGACAGTTCATTACAGTAAATTGCCTTGTACATTTAAAATTGTTATTCTCACTTTTTAACATAAATTTCATTACTGCAGGAACAACTCTGGAATGTAGAGCCCCTGCTCTATCCTTGTCTCTTACTCATCTCTCTGGACAGGTCCAGTCACCCTTCTGTGGACAGAGGAGTTGGTGTGTGTATATCTACATGGTGCGATGCCATGCAGTGTTGGTTTTGTCTTCACAAACTATTGTTTTGTGTTGATTATCTCAGATTTATCCTAATAACATAATTAGCGTTTTTTTGTATTTTTATTGATCAGTTTCCATAACAAGCTCCAGACACAAGCTATCGATATTATTATTATTATTATTATTATTATTATTATTATTATTATTATTATAAGCTCCGTTTCCTCCCTTTAGGTCAAAGTGCATCCCATCTGCTTTTGATTCATTAGGTTCAAAGCAGCACTGACCAATATGTATCACTGAAATACCTTTTTACAAATTTTTAGACTTCAGTTGGCATTTTATATATATTTTTTCTCTTTTGTTTTGTTTTTTCTTCTCTGAGTCATAGCGTGAGAAAATGCTGATCGACAAAAACAATGTCTGGGAGTATTTTCGTAGCTGTTGTTGCTGTTCACAAAATATATACTGCTGTTCATTTTCTGCCACTCGAGAGGGTAATAAAGTTCAAAAATAACCCCTGAAAAAGCATATAAAATCATTTATGGATATTGGGACTGCTGTACTGGTAATCAAGAAATCCACAATAATTCCACTGGGGTGTCAAAGAAGCACAGTCCATCTGCCAGAGAAAGGACCTTTGTAATTGTACAATCAAACAAAACCAGATATAACATGAAGTGGATAAATGCGTTAATTATCAACTTATTTAGCATCTGAATAGCAAATCTAGGTTTGGGGGACAAAGTCCCTGAAGTTACTTGTGACAGAATGTGATGAGAAAGAAGACGCAGGTGCTAACTGGCTAACACCCACAAGTTCAGAGTTCTCATGGGTAACTCTACACACCAAGAATAGCTTTCTTCCTGAGAGATTCAGAAAACATCCATGTTCCAGGCTAAACACGCACAGAGGCATTCCAATTAATACAATGAGAAGGAACTATAAACAGAAATATATACTACAAAAAAGATGTTTTCTTGTCTCCTGAGGGGAGACTCATGATACAGTCTGTTTACTAAAGCCTGAGATATATCCTCAGATAGGTTTTTTTTTATTTCCACAGTTTTTGCTCCTAAGTAGTAAAATAATTGCCTAATAGTCAGACTGTATCAGTCTTTTACTACTTAAAGTAATGTAATAAACCTGTTATATGTATATTTTAAGTATGTGCATAAGTAACTAACATTTTTGGTTTCTGTTTCTTGTGGATTTCTTCAAAGGTTTTCAGAACACAGCATTTTGCAGTGATTTAACCCCATCCCACAAATATTCTCTTATATGATACTGGTGAGGACTCTTTTTTTAGTTTTGCATTCCAACAGGCACTGAGGGGTTCAGAAAAGGATTACAGAATTTCCCTCACCCTGTGGCTGCTTTGATTTACAGCCGTACACTCTGCTCTTGTGGAGCATCAACCTCCATACTGTCTGTGGCACCAGTGAGTCATTAATTCTGAACCTGGCACCTCCACATGCTAAAATTACTCCTCTTAAAACATCCGGTTCCTCCCAACTACAACAGAAAAACAATTCTTTTTTAGAGAGTAAATTCATTTCTCTTCCTGGCTTCTTAAGATTTAGGTAAACAGAAGATGGTGGGGTTACAATAGAGCTTGGGAAAGTGGATGTTGGATCAGAAAAGACTGCACACTCAGCCTCCACTTAGTGAAGCATTGAACAAGGAACATGGTGGATTTTAGAAAAAAGACATGGCTGTAACAAAATATAATTAAATAGGCTATTATATGAGTGCGCACTGCTGTCACCTTTAATAAAGGCAAGCAATGGACATAGCCATATGCTCAATACTGCAATTATAGACACGTTTGCTGGGGAGAGCAGGATAAGCATGGATAGAAATTATATCTCGTGTATGATGCATTGGCAAAGTGGATAGCTCCTGGGCATTGGGTTTGGACAATGACAACAAAAATTTTGATTCTTTATGCAATAATAATAGTGTCCACCTGCACACAGAATTAACAAGATTTGCTGCATTCCAAAAAAGTCACTCATGTTGTTGAGGAAGTGAGAAGAGATTTGAGAATAGATACGGAGCAGTCCAACTCCCAGTCAGTGCGTAGTTTTTATTTGGTTTTCTGTCTGTTTTCATTTAGAATGAGTATATCATTGGCTTTTGGACTGAAACAAAGTACCATTTTGTATGAGAAAGCCTGTTGATTCTAGCTTCTGCCCTCCAAATGGCTACACCAAACACAATGTGTCTGGAAAGCACTGATAGTACTGGCAAGAAAACATCAAGAAACATTGTGGAAACAAATACATATATAAATAATAAATTATATACATATAAAGTTGAACCAGGTTAGCAAACTTAAAACTTTGTCTATGTTTTCTAAATCAATTATTCACCTATCAGAATGAATTATTACAATACCGCCAAATTTTACATATCATTTGCAAATTATAGAAATCAATTTTGTATTCTGTACAGTGATCATGATTACAAACTAATGTACATGAGAATAAATATGTCCACAAACACACGCTAAAGCAAGATGATGATTTAATTGCACAAAAAAAGTGAACCCATCAAAAGCTTTTATATGGACATTACTTCAGTTATTAATTTTCTCTTTCACCCTCCTGTCCCTGCCATTAGAACACTCTCTTTTTCCTGTTTTATGATATAATGAACAGGACTGATTTTTTTTTTCTTACACAGATACATCAGTGCTGCTGACAGAAACTTTCTGTGTCATACTCAGAAATCTTCCAGCACATCCAATGTTGTGCTCACCTAATATTCCATCTTCTCCAGGGTTTCCACTGACAAATCTTATAGCCAGTTCAATGCTCCTGCTCATGGATCTCTCAGCCTATCTAATATTTTTCACTCAAAAGTTTTCTATCCTATTAAATGCTTTCCTGAAAGAGCTTTTGTAATATTTGAATACGTAAATATGTAAATACTGTGAGCTATGTACTTTCCCCCAGAGTTGAATTTTTCTGCCATGCTCAGTTTCAAAGGATTGCATTATTATGTGAAAATTCACACTTATGTAGAAAGATGATGGGGGGTTGAAATAACCATTAATGAACTTTGGACCTGAGGACTGTAATGTAATGAGTGTGACAGTAGTGTGGTCAGCAGTAGGAAGTAGTGCATCTTTGGAAACCAAAAAGAAGTGAGAAGTAAGTTGATGCCAGACTGTTAGTGTTCCCACCCTCCCACGCTTTTTTACAGCACAGCCCAAATGATCAGGGTTGAATTTGCATATTCTGCTATGAAAAACGGACAATTTCATTATCCATAAAAAAGAGTATTAGGCTTGATTGATATGTAATTTTAAACCAGTTGAAAAATAGTTTGTCCGTCACTTTTGATTGTAGGCTACAGTATATTATTCATAAATTTGAATTTAAATCATGAAGTGAAAAGTACACTTAAATCATACAATGTGACGGATGGAAATAAGTTTCTGAGCATTTTATTTTCTCTCCCTGTCTCTTGGCAGCCAGACCCTGGTCTACAGACTTGAGCAAAGAGGTTTCATTTTGCAATTTTGCAGTCAAAAGAGCTGCCCAAAAGAGAGAGACATTAAAATTTCTACATATTCTGGAAATTTCTGTTCAGGTTACAATTACCTGCCTCTAATAACCATGAGCTGAAATTTTTGTGTGTCTTTCTGGCAAAGTGGTAAGTAGAAAGGTTTCGCAACTGACTTTCCCCCAGCTCTTGAGGGTGAGAATATCACTGACCATTCCCTGAAATTAAAGAGAAAAGAAAACTGTTTACCCACAGATCTCGTAGCATTACAAGCGTACAAGAAACGGCAGATTCACACCACTCTGTACCTACGCCAGTCATCAATCACCTACCCAACCAGCCTTTGCCACAGGGATGGTGCTATCAATCAGATGTGGAACTTGCACAGGCAATAAGGGGTTGTAGGTTTTTGGATTTCATCTCAAATTTAAACTTTCAGTGTAGGGATGATATTTGCATAACCATATGTGAAAATGCACTTTGCTGAGCACTAGAATCATCTTTGTGTGCTATTGGTTTCCACTATTTGCTGGTTGGTGCATTAAACTGTCCATCTGGATGTTTCTTGCCACACTCACACTTGACCTTGGGAACTACGAAAAGAGTTCATGCCAAAGCCTGAGGGAGGCACATACAAACAAGCATCTCTTGAACCCACACTGCCATGTTAGCAGCTTTGGTGTTCTTTGAGCATTAGAATGTGGCTGTTAAAGCATTGCAATCGTTTTGTTTTCAACTGGGCACAACAAGAGCTGTAGAGTCAAACAAAACCCATATGGAGAAGTTCACTCATACTAATGAGGGCCCTATTCATTCCACTGTATTTTTGGGATGGGATTTATTTAATTTTCCAGCAGACATGGGCATCCTGGGTGGTACATTTTGCTCTTGAAGTGTTTTTGTGTTCAGCAGACAATCGGCAGCCTCTCACAGCCATCTCTGAATCTGTTCTTGTTTATAGTGAGCCCTAGGCTGCAGCTGTTCGCTGCCACTTGTCTGACACAAACACACACAGATGTGAATAGACCAGCAATGTGTTGATTCTCATTAGGTCACCTTGCAACATTTCAGCTCTCTGGTATCACTGGTCTCACACTCCATGTCACCACACTGAAACATGCACAAAGCACACACACACAGCTTTAATTTTTCCTAATTTTTCATCTTACATTCCTGTAGTTCCCACCTTGGCATGTTTGAGATGTCAAAGTTCAAGGTTCAATGTTATTTTATAGTCATTCTGTACTTGCACAGATGTACAAGAGAGAATGAAATTTAGGTTCTCCTGGACCATAATGCACAGTACACTAAACAGACAACACAGGACAACACAGGTGAACTGACGTAGCTAAATATTTCAGTAAGAATATGGTAAATAGACAAATAGATAAGAACATTACTGGTGTTGGTGATGATACAGTGGGAGATGGTGATGGTAGTATTGATTAGTCTGTATGTTCTTAACAGCTCAGTGGTCTGACAGCCTCCAAGAAAAAGCTGTTTCTGAGCCTGATGGTATTTCCCACAAGCTGCAACAGTGTCTTTCAGGTAGCAGAAGTGTAAAAGACAGTGGAAAGGGTGAGGGGGGTCCACAAGGATGATGTGAGCTTTCTCTACTTAGGAAGTGGACAAGCTGTTTTGCTTTCTTCACCAGGTGAGTTGTATTGTGGATACAGGAGAGGACTTTGATCATGTGCACAAAAAACTTGAAGCTGTGTACTAGCTCTACTCCTGGACCACCAGTGCACAGAACTGTGTGCAATGGCTTGAGTCTTTCTGAAGTTAAAAATCAAATCCTTTGGTCTTGTTGACATTGAGAGACAGATTGTTCTGTTTCCTCTCTGCATCCTATAGAATACATTCCCCTCGTTGGTGATGAAGCCCACAGCTGTGGCGTCATCTTCATACTTGATGATGTGATTGCCTCAGCATTTGGATTAGGAGGGTAAATGACAGTAAGATAAAAATACATAGCCTTGTTGTACACCTGTGTTCAGAATAACAGAGTAGGAGGTGTTGCCATGGACCCCCACTGCCTGTGGCCTGTTGGTCGGAAAGTCTAGCATTCAGTTACACCAAGTAGATCAGTTTACTGACTAATTGCTAAGGTATCACTCTGTTTTCCCCTCTCTTTCTGCTAAATTGGAGACATTGAAACATCAGAGAATTTAGTACTGAGGAGATTGAAAGGTCTCAAGTTTAGAATTCCCTATTTCAGGAAAAGCTTTTGTTCCAGGTTTCTCAATGTGGCAACATTATATCTCCTTGCTTGCATTTGCATCAGGGTGAAGCATACTTAACTGCACTCTTATGACACCATCATCTGCTCATGGATCTCCTGGTGCTTTCAGAATCTGTGTCCTTTACCTAATGCATTTTTCTTCTTTGATCCAATTTTATTTCTGAGAAAAAAAGACAGCATTTCCCAGACTGTGTGGCACAAGATCTCCAAGTCAGGTAACCAAATAGGGTGTTGTCTGACTTGCACGGTTGACTCTGTGTTCTGAAATGGGAAAGAAACTATTACAGACATAAGGGTGTCACAACAACTTCTGGAAGAATGCTGAGTAATGGGAATGAACAGGTGTTAATGTGTTGTGTTTCTGCACACATAACAGGTACAGGTTACATTGCTCAGCCTTCCATCTCTGAGGTCATATTTGAGAGTGCACAGTGCATGTTGTGTGTGACCACACTGACCTATCAAGGGAACATATTTGGTGAAACTGGTCTACCAACATGTACTCAAAAACATTAATCACCACTTTGCTTGGACCCACAGTAGTTTTTCACCTGCATGCTCCAAACACCTTAACTTCATTATGTGAATGCTTCATATCATCACCAAAAGAATGTTTCCCAAGGCAGTCATGGGACATTATCAGCCCTTTATTCACCAGAGGCAGGACATACGTCGTGTTATGTATTTACACTCCACGATGTGAGAAAGACACATTTTCCAACTGCAAACTACAAAGCAGTTCAGGCTCTGTAACATCTTTATAGAAAGCAATGAGCAGATGGTAGTGTGTGGTGTATGTGTCTGTAAGCACATTTTTCATTTTTCTGTTATGGATGTCATTATCTTTGAGCGATCCCAGCTGTAAGTAATCTGATTGAACTTTACCTCTTGCAGTGCACCAGTTTCAATATGACCATTCTGAATAAGTGTCAACACTAATAATGACAACACTTTAGGAACATGTTCAGATATCCATAAGGTTTAAGTTGAACAGTGAACACCTCTTAAAGTTCAAGTGATGGCGCAAGAAAGAGTGCATGACACCACCGAGACCGTTTGATATGGATTCATGTATGATGGATCCTGGGGTGTCTGACTGGTGACAATTAGATCCTTCACAGTACATGGTAACAAGGGTTCAGCTTTTATCCAGATGGAGGCTATTTGAGTTCATGTTATTTACATACTCCACTCAGTTTTTGCATCTAATATATGCAGAAAATATCCATATTTTTATAAAGCCCATAAACATGACTCTGATGTGCCAGGGATGACAAATTGCCATACACAGTGAGTGCAGGACATATGACAAAGACCAGGCTCAACGGATATATATTTTGTCCTCTGGATACTGCTTTTCAGCCAGTAAGCTTTACTCCCACTGTCACAGAGTGGTCCTACTGAGAGAATCAGAAGAAAAAAAATTAAGATATAAATGACAGACATGCATTCAGAAGAACACAGTCTCTTCTACTGGCTGTGGGTCATACAGTCTTTGTAACTGCTAAGTAATTTAATTATCTTAGCATCACTAAAGACATTTTGACAAATTAGTATATGTCCTATAACCAGTTTCAATTAAGGCTAGAGTCACTTGGTTAGTTCACTCAGTTATTGGCAGAGGTAATTTTAGAAGGTTCATTTAAAAGTACAGTATATTTATTACTTGCTACACAGTGAAGTGAAACTTTTAAATGCATAAGCTCAGTGCTTCAAAGCCCCTAAGCTTTCGCATGTATTGTGAGGAACCTGGCAAAATATGCACGGTGGGCCACAACATTTCATCAGCATTTTACCATGGTGACAGGACTCTCCTCCTGATCCTATGGCATCTTCATGACCCACAGTACCTTGTGACCCTCACCTTCCCTGAGTCAGATACATCACAGAAATCCCATTCCAAGTTTGCTGAGGTATGGACATCTGCTGTGTCACATGTAACCAAGAATTGAAACTTTACTTGTTATGATTAATGTAGGCATATAAAATGTCTAAACAATATACTGAGAAGTGTAAAAATATGTGCAGAAAAAGTAAATTTATTGTTTTTTTCTTTGTTATGAGATGTCAACTTCTTATTTTAGCATATGTTGACATTCATGACTTGTGTTTCCTTGGAGCAATTACACTGATACAGGTTTCAGCAGGCTTATCCATACTTTTTGGTTGGCTGACAGGGGAAGGGAGGTATTTTTAAACTGAGCTCTTCAGAGTGAGTGAAAGAATTATATAGTGCAGCAAGTAGTTTTGAGGTTAGGGTCAGAATCCTGGTTCAGATCCTAATCCTGCTCCAGTTACCCAGAATTGTAACAACACCCTGCTGTATAAATGGGTAAAATCTTTGCAAGCAGCCTGTTGTACAAACCCAACTTTGTAAGTTACCTTGGACAGAGGCATAAGTTGCATAAATACTAAAATATAAAGTCCTGTGAGTTTGAGAATGAGTCCAGTACCACCCCCATTCTAACTGTGAAGAAAGTGAGCAGAAAACAGTACTATGAGCACAGTGTTTGTGGGCCAGAGTCTGGATTTGCTACCTCATTTTATTAAAACCCAAGAAAGGATTTGTCCTAATTCTGAGTTTCAAAATGTTGGAACCTTTTACTGTGATGACAGGCTAATGGGCAGAATGAGGAAAGCCAATGAGTAGAAAACTGGATGTTCTGAGATAGTCTGGAATCTCAAAGTTGGTTTGAATCCCTCTCTGAGCTATTGCCACTTTACTCCATCACAGTGACACCTATGAGGTGGTACATGGGCTATCAGCCCATCACTAGACAAGCACATACACCCATTCACACACCTACTGTGCTTTCAGTTCCAGTGAGACACAAGATGGGTCTTTAATGTCAAAAACTACATTATATTAACCAGATGCTTTTCACCATTACACTTTAAACCTTCTCACTTTGTTTTTTCTCTGTCTTCTATCCATCCTTTTCTCCTCCTACCCAGAAGCATTTCCCTTCATGTACAAAGCAAACCACAACACACAGACACACAGACACGCACATGCACGCACACTCTAAAGACCATTTACGTTCCCAGTTTATCAGAAAAATATGTCTTTGAACTGTGGGAGCAATCTGGAGGAAATGCTCACCAGCATGGACAGAGCGTGCAAACTTCTCACACACAGAGCCAGAGTAAGATTAATGTCTGAATGTACAGGCAAAGAGCTATGAGACACCTGTGCTCCCCTTACAATGCCATGAAGCCCAATATGCAAAAGGAACTGTATATAATTTTTAAAAAAATGTTCAGGGTTCCTATTAGACAAAATAAATCAAGAAATTAATGGCCCTCCATCCAGTCAGAGAGAAAATAATGGTGTGGATCTTGTTTCATATGCACGATTGGCATTATTATAGTTGTTCACAAACAACACTGTGAAACACTACAGCCTGAAATCAGTTTTGATTAGAAGAATGACCCAGTTAAATCGTTCATGGTTTCCTCAGTGCTTGGTGCTATACAGCATCTTCTCTGCATTTACATTTTTAAATGGTACGTGAGTAAATAAAATCCAGAAGGCAAGGATCCAGCAAGTTTGAAGAAGCTGAAAGACAGCATGGTTGTTTCAACAGAAGCCTTTATCTTGGTTTTTCTGATGTGCAAACATTGTCATGTTCAGCAGTCTGTGGCTACCCTGGGGATGTTTCTAACTGTGTGATGACTTAGAGATTGTCGCACAACAGTAACAGCAAGCAGTGTCATTTTTAAATATGTGGCAATTAATAATTTTCCTTAGTAAAGCAAATTTCCAGAACAGAAGGTATTTCAGGTCAGACAGGTCTGAGTTTCTTTTTCACAGTATATCACTACAGTTCACCGAGTAAAGACTTTTTTCTCTTTTTAAAGGAGATTAATATTGCGTTGGACCAGTATACCACCGCTGCCGTCTTGTGCAAATACATTATTGTTCTTTCCCATTTTTCACATGTACCACCCACAATTGCACCATTACGTTTTTCCGGAGACTGGAGAAAAAGAAATACTCGTAATGTATGTGATAAAAATTACTCCAGATGTTTCATCTGTTGTGCTCATTCAAAGACAACATCACTGGCTAACAAGGCAATGGGAGCTTCAGCAAATGTTAAATTTTGGGAATGATCACAATTTTCAAAAAGCCAAACCACAGATGCCTGCAGCTCCTGAGTGTATGTCTGAGTGCAAGTCTCTGTTAAAAAAGGGTAAGGCCATTACCACATGATACACTAAAAGGCCAAGTCCATTTCGGTCCCTTTTTGCACTTACCAACATTTTTTTTTTCAATGGAGCAGGTTACACAGAAAAAGAACCTCACTGCTGACACCAGTTTCCTAATTGAACTTTTCACAGCACTGCCTTAGGGATGCCTTAATAAAAATAGTGTAGCCTGGATAAATCTGGCTCTATTCAGCCACAGAGTAAAGGGATAATGTCAATTAGAGTACAACACTTAGTTTTGTTGACTAAATATGTCACTTGCCTATGTCATGAATAATCATTATTGTATTAATTGTTTCAAAGGCTTTCATCGGGACAGGACAGGCACTGTCCTCAAACTGCTCTCGCCAGGGGATTTGCATTTAAGAGTCCTCCCTCAACTGAGTAAACCTTCACATCTGCTCTTTTTCATTCGTTTTTCACATGGATAAATAAGTTGCACCAACAGCTTGATTTGAATACTGCTCCCACTGTCAGTTGTGAGATAAATGATGAAATGGTAGCAATTAGACCTTCATGGTGCAATAAGCGAACAAGTAACTGGCTTTCAAGCACCTTTAAGATCGTAAATAGTTTTGGACAGCTTTGTGATTGTTATACCAAGTTTTTTTTTCTATTTTCTTCTGTTTAAGTAGATTTCGTCAGGAAAGAAGAAACTCCTGATATCCGTGGTGGAGAAGCTCTCTGTTCATTAGCATTGGCCTACTAGCACTTGCTGACACATCTGAATATTGGTGGTGTAATTAGTGCCGAATTTCCGAGGCTAGGTGAATCACCGAGACAGCGCCAAAATCCCAGCCCGTTTCTCTGGAGCGTGAAATTGCTTTTTCTAACACTCTGCTTATGAGTTAATAAAAATTGATTCCTTTCTACCTGCCTGCCCTGTTAAATGAATTGTAGGTAGGGGTCAGGTGGACTCGGAGTGGGTGTGTTTAGAGAGTGGATGCCAGATTATTGAAAATTAGCCTGGTTTTGTATCCTTTTTCACTTTCAAGTCTGAAGCGGTGCATGTAGTACTGCACTCGCTGAGCAGAACTGATCTGTGAAATACTGGTACTTTTTAGGATCAACTTGCTTAAAAGGACAAGAACCACGCATTGTGGCAAGAGGTACATTACGTCCTTATTTATGGATTGATGGGAATCTTCATCACCAAGGCACAAAAATGAATCCTCCAAGAAAGGTCTTAGGCAGCATTAACAACAAGAAATGGAGACAGAAGAAAGAATACGCTTTGTTTATTCATTTACCTAGCTTATGTATTTATTCAAAGGAGGATAATGAGGGAATCAGCTGGCATGTCTACATACAAACATACATTCACTAAACTGCAGATAAACAAGATTTTTGCCCAACTCCACTCCCCTAAAAGAAATCCACCTTTCTGACTCCTCTCAGTTAAATTACCTTGACTCCATCTCTGTGACTATTTGACCAGGTGGGCTATACATTAAAGTTTGCAGATTTACATCTATCTTCATTCTCTTTGTGTCCTGCCAGCTGGCTACCCCACTACAGCACTAAACACAAGCAAATAAATCTTTACCCTGTTAATTAAACAGCAGTTAAAGCTGCACGAATGCCTCCCTGTATTTGGAGGGTTTTGGATCTCCAAAATAGAACACGGAAGAACAGGAAGGAAAACTAAGTAGGGCAGAGAGAGAGACCTTTGTTCTGGCACATTACTGAGTTCAGTTCACACACAAACATGCATTATCTGAGCGCAGTTTCTTTGAGAGTGTGATCTTGTGAGTTGAGACAGGTTCACATCTGCTTCGTGGTCAGCATTGCCCACATTACTCCATGTTGGTGTTACAGCCATGGCAGAGTTTTGAGCAGTCTTTTGCTGCCTCCTGGATGAAGATCAGTCATTTGCACTAGCATGGCATCATTCTCTGGACATTGGCATGAACCCAACAACTCCAAGGAGGATTTGGGCTTCAATGCTGTCATTAGGTTCTTAAGAAGTCAACAATAAAAATAGCAGTCAGCTGTGGCGACCATGTGTTTGACCATGGAGCAAACAGATGCACTGGAGTGAGTTCTGCCTGGGAATGAATAAGCATCTGAGATAGGTGTGAGCTTGAACTCTTTGTCTTACACCTTCCCATGGGGTAAGGCAGAAAGCTGATTAAGCTGTATTAGGCTGAACCTGAACATCACTGAGAAATCAGCATTCTTATCCGATCAGAGGCACAAACAGCAGTGGTAAATTGTTTCAGCATCAATTTCACGACTCCAAATACCTTGCAGAAACAATTATGCGGATCATTTCAATTAGATCTATGAGTCTGCGATAATGATTAGCTCCGTCGTGCAAAGAGGCCTGCAAAAATTCCACCGAATCTTTTTGGCAGCAGCAGCTCTCACATTCCCAGGGAAATCAATGGAACAATCAGATAAACAAACTCAGAGCGCTGGGGAGAAGGAGTTCAATCTGCCGACACAGCAAGCGGGCCCGCTGCCCTCGCGGCTCCAGCATGATCAGGGCCTCATCAGCACCGCAATCACTGGCCAGCAGGAGAAACACTGCACCCACATGCAGGCTGCTGCAGCAGCCTCCATCTCCCAGTGAGCCTGTGCTGCTGCAGAAAGGTTCCTGAGAGGACAATCAGCGCAGATACGGTTTTCCAGAGAAATTGATTCATTTTCAAATCAACTCAAATTATACCAAATCCTGCTTAATATCAAATCTGTTGGCTTGTTTTGAGAAGCAACTCAGCATGGGAGAATTCCATGTTTTGGAAAGTCTCTTTTTATTACACATCAATCAATACTGTGCCCAAGTTTAAAAACAAAAAAAAAAAAGATTTTTTTTCACACTTGAGCACACTTAAAAAATCTGGGTCCTTAGGGTGTGTGATAAAATCTTCAGGAATGTAGTCTTCATGTCTCTACAGGATACAAAGAAACATAAACAGATCCGCCGTTTGCTTTAACAGCTGGCCCCCCGCTGATTTCGCTGCAAAGCCAGTGCTGCCCTCAGAGTCCTCTACAAAGGCAGTGTGTTTATGCTGTACATGTCATGCCTGTGCAAGATTAACAGAGACAAATTTACTCTCTGCCACAAGGAAACTACTTTGTAGCGACACAGTGAAATAGAAATTTATTTATAATTCATGTTTCTTTAATTTAATAAAGGAACAGAAACAGGGACAACCTGAGCTAAGAACACATAAATATTTGTAGTTAATTTTTCATACAGTGCCAACCTCAGGCAAAGTACTCTACATGGAACGGAATGAGCTCATTTCCACTCCCCCACCACCTCAACCCCACCTGCCCCTTTGTTGAATTAAGTACTATAATTAATTTGGAAAATAACCTTCTACAAACCACTGCTGTTCAAACAAGTGCACCATCTGATTATCTTCATTTCAGAGTCAAAAATGCCACTTGCTGTCACCTACATGTTGCCCATTGCACTTTTAAACATCCTAGTTGAAGTACTGCTGTACAAAGGCAGTTCTAAATGGGAGGGTGACCACTGGGTACCTCTACCTTTCAACCTTTTTCCTCTTGTAGAGCCATGTAATCATCAGGTTGGCTCAAGAGGTGGTCACATGCCGCAGCTTGGACACACATCGTCCAGGGGTCCCTAATTCCGTGCATAAAGTCAATGTTCAGCTGTGTCCCCGACAGCAGATCCGTGCCTTGCCAGAGAGGATCAGCCTTACACTGGATCAGTGCTGCCCAGTGGGTCAGGATTCTCTGGTCTGAGCATTAACCAAGAGAGCTTTAAGTTCTTATGCACTGTAACATTTCAGGCTGGATTCATTCGCCATCCCCACCCCACTCTCATCTCTCATGCCACTGCTGGGGTGCTTGAATGTGCTGGCTAAAATGAACAATGGCAGTTATAGAAAGCTCTCCGAGTGCATTTCCGTTCACAAGGGATTGCCGTGTAATTATTTTGCCTTTCCATGGATGTATACTGATAATGCCTGGTCTTGATGGAGGGAGTCTGGAACAAATGCAGTGAAATTATTCTTTCTACGAGCACAGTTGTGTAGATTTCCAGGAGAGTGGAAATACACAGAAAACAAAATAAAAAATACAAAATACTGACAGCATTTTCTTTCTCAGTAGAAAGGGGGCCTGTACAGACAACGTGACAATACAACAGACATCATAAATGAGCATAACAATCATGTGGCGAATAACTGGGATAAATTTACGCATTTTACTGTAATGACCATTTCAGGTAATTTGTTTATTTGCATGCGCATTTGTGTGTGAGCTTGTCTCACATATCTTTTTGCTCTTCAACAAAAAAAGCATGTGTTCTGAACCTTTCACAGGCAGTCAGAAACAACAGTAAAGTCCATGCATCACATTCAACTTGGGTAATTCTTGCCTTTGTATTCTCCCTTCAGTTCTCCGAAACTGAAGCCAGGAAGAGAAGCACATTGCAGCTGCCATCCTCAGTTAAATGTGGCCAATTATTTTAAAAAAATGCAGTACGTTTTAAATCAGTCTTTTGAAATCTCTGTTTCCCAATGAAAGGTCATCAAGTGATTGTATTTTAGTGTATGGATGTTTTTGATGTTCTCTGAGGGTTTATTTGTTATTATTTATTATTCATAATGTTAGCAGTTATTTACTTGGCTCCTTCCTAGGACAGATCGGCTTCCATCCCTATAAACTGCAGTCAGTAAAGGCATAAATTTGGGGTGGCAGTCAAAGGCTCTGTGCTGCAGAACAGTACAGCTGTGCCAGGCTGCGAGGTGAACATTGATAGCCAAGTAAACAGCTTACAGTACCAGAGGAATGGCTCCAGCAATAGAGAGTCCAGACCACGGTCCATTCTGCCTCTTATTGCATCAAGGGTTTGGCTATTGTTGCCAGTTACTAGCCATGGATTACATTGTTGTATCATCCTTCTTAAAAAGACAATGTCTGGTTACACGTTCAGGAATTATGTCCAGCCTGCTTCAACAGTGTGTCATGGCTCACCAGGGAAAGTATTCCCCAGTTAACCAGCTTCAGTACTAGTACTACTGGGACCAGTTCATGCTAAAAATTGGTAAAGGGTATTTCCGAACACAGCAATTTCTGTGGGACTGTAGGCACACCACTCCTAATTGTTTCTCTGCCCTGCTGAGAAAAGCAAAGACAAAACAAGATAGAAAGTGCTGCCTTATCAATCATGCCACTGAGAAAAATCACATAAAGAGGAATTTACATTTTTCAGCTCACATTTTGAACAGCACCTACACTGTAGTATCTCACTGGTTGCGGTTCACAGTTGTGAAACAAATACATTTGTGTGCATCAGGATGAAAAAAACCTGCCAGTTATTTCCACACAAAAAAAATATATATATATATAATTTTTTTGTGTGTGTGTGTGTGTGTGTGTGTGAAGGGTGTAGCACCACAATTCATCACAGGGAGTCAGCGGGTTCATCTGCAGAGAAGCACACCATGTGTAAAGCCACAAGGTGCCACACATTAGAAAAAGAGGTGGCCGTCGATATGGTGCTCAGAGCTCCTTGGACTTTGTCTCCCCAGCTTGCAGGTCACACCATCTCCCTTCCTCATCAAGAAATCTGTCTGGATGTAGCTGGAGTTTATTGACCAAGGTAGCATGCCCCTGGAGGCAGCTGGAGGACCGCTGTGAAAACTCTGAGAGAATGCAGCACCCGCTAAAAGCCTATTAGGTTGCTCACCTCACACTCGAGGCAAATGTACCGCAGTCACCAAGACATTTAAGGCCACAGATTATAATGCCTGCAGGGACTCATATATACAAGGTAATGAACACATTGCAAGCGTCTTTTGCCACTAAAGAAAATGATGTTGAAGCTGATATTTTCATTTTCTCTTCCATTACTAGCACTGGACTAGTCATATTAAAAACCAGTGCTACTACTGCTACTACAGCAAATATTTGCCGTTGAGCCCTTGAGCAAAGCACTTAACCTGACTCACTCCTTAAAAACCAGAGTAATATTCATTACACAGTAAGTCTCCTCTACAAATAAATAATGTAAAACAATTAGATAAGGGTCTCCTGAAGACTGCCCCCCTGTGGTTGTGGTAGTAGCCCATCTCCTCATGGCCGCAGATGGGCAGCTGAGCCACTTCCTGTCCGCGGGGGGATAAATAGAGCCATCCGTCAACCTGAAAAGGTCATCGGCCGTGGCAGGGAGGCGGCAGCTCGAAATGATCCGTTAATTAATCTCGGCATTGCAATCGCCACTTGCCGACCCGGGGGGGGGGTCTGCTGCGCTGCGGAGAAGTTTCTAACCTCCTTCCAGACTCCAGTTTGTACGTGCAGCGAAGCTGAGCTGGGGGGGTGCCTGAAACTGTTCAAAAAGGCAAACATAGAAAGGAAAGTGCAGGAGAAAAGAGAAACCTGTCTCCTCATGTTAAAAATACTGATGTTAAAAGCTGTCATCAGTGGTTTGTTTGTTTGTTGTGTGCTTTCGCTATGGAGAAGGCCAGCTGCAGCACAGACATTAGGTTGCTTTTGTCAAGGGCACCGGAGAGGGAAACACTGTGGAGTCCACATCAACCTCTTGAAATTCTGCTCCTGCCCCAGTCCGAATCAGCACTTTCTATTTGGAGACTTTTAATAGATAGTGAGGGACACGCTTTGCTGTACAGCATAGGTTATTACAGCAGTTTACAAGACAGAGCCTGTGCTGAGACACATGGAGGTGAACCATGCCTGTATGCAAACGGAGCCCCTGAATGCCTCAGCAGGAATATATTACACAGCTTTTACACAACTGTTTCTCCCACCAGTATCTATTTTTTAAATTAATTTCCACATTTTAGTGAATTTTAGTGATGCCTACATCTAGTTACACCTACAGGACACACAGACACGATCACAGATACAAGCTGTCCTCTTTTTCTGGAAGCACCACTGGGTGCTTGGAGGTGCAAATGGACAAGGCTTTCCAACAATGCACTTTGCGTGAAGCAAGGGAGGAAATGGTTGTTGAGGCACGATGCCTATCCACAGTGGCAGATCCAGAATAGCACAGATTTCATACTTTCAGACTTCATCCCAGGGTTCCTCAGTAGGGCAGTGATAACACTCTAATTTCCTACTCATTGGCGTATACATACAAACAAGCAGAAACAAATAAGTCTAAACGGGGGGGCCAGCCGATCACCCCGAGACCAACTCTATCCCTCTGGGACAAGAAAACATTGAGATAAAGCCTTATTGAGGGAAACAAGGACTAACCCTGAGTGAAGAAATGCCAGGGCACCCATAGTAAGGCAAACTTTCCATATGCTCGTGCATTCCTGAGCAAGAGGAAAAATGACAAGTTGTTTAAGATCTCACCATCACACCATCTGAAATTAACAGATTAATTTCATCTGCACAGTTGAAATTAACGCTCATTTCTGTGGGGAAAGACAGACAAGCAGAGATTGTCAACTCACATCTCATTGTCCATGGTAGACTCTACATGGGAGACTTTCTATCATTTTTGCCAGTTCTATCATTTTTAAGCTGAGTATATGTCATAGATGCCTCCCAGTTAAAAGCACTTTCCCATATAACACGTTGCCTAGTGATAGAAATCCCTCATACTAGCTCAATAATTAGCTAATAATTCTCCTCTTAATGCACAAATGTCCCTTTTTATCCGAGAACTAAAATTACTGATTACTCCTATGAGGATGTAAATTAGACAATCAGTTTTAACATCTGTGCTGTGGATTGCCATGCTTTTTAATTATCTCCAATTTTGCAAACGCATATAGAGCAATAGCATTTGAAACTGCAATTAAAGCACAATTTTTTTCCCCAACTTTAAAAAACAATAAAGTAAAGGAAGTTTCCAAATATTTGATTAGATTTTCAATGGTCAACTCAATGGCAGCAGTTCTGTCTACTGTAATAGTGCCCCCTCGTGGCAAGGAGCACCATCCTACACAGTGAGGTGTAGTTGGGTGATTGAAGAGCTACAGTTCTGCATGAAGCTCAAAAATTTAAAAGATGCATGGGCTCTGCATCAGAACTATTGTAAGGAGTCATGTGAACTTGGAGCAGCTCCATGTTTTGCAATTTATTTGTTTATTTATGTACCAGCTGTACAGTTGATGATGTTCCACACAGAAATTTGGTTTTGTAAAGCCAAATGGAATTACCTCGAGTCAACTGTGCTGGGTACCTGGCCCTTGGCAATTACCTGAAAACAAAAGTGGAGCGTTAATTATGCTGGTCACAAGAGGGGAAAGGATGGGGTCGCTCTCCTTGACCACGTCCAGTTGAGGGCAGGTCCCACAGACACACTGACTGATTGAAGCGCAGTGTTGGAACCACGGGCTTTTTAAACACATTAAACTGTCAGCATGACCCATGTGCCGTTTGGCTTAGCGCTGTTGTGGATGACGCTAGCGGAAGCAATTCCATGCTGTGTTTGAAATTATAAATAAATGAACAGAAAGAATTAGACTGAAAGAGTGAGACAAAGGCAAATAAAGACCTACCAAAAATGTGTTGCATGCTGGAAAACTGGGAAAATGTCAACAACATTGACCTAAATGTTTTTAAGAAACACAGCGTTCCCGCAGATGTAGTGTTTTAATGAATGCGTTTGAAGTTTGGAGCTGAAATAAAGCTGAAATGTCAACTAATGTATATTTCAAATCAGTTAGTACTTAAGGAAATAAACCCAGAATGATCAATTGATAATGAAACTAAAGCTCAGGTACTTTGGCAACACAGTCCAAATACATGACTCACTGGAGTTTCTGACTGATGTTCAGAAACTGGGGGATGACAGAGGCCAAGATGGATAGACAGTGTTACCAAAGTTAATGAGTATGTGTTTGGAAGAGTTTAAAGAACCAGCTGCAAACAGACAGGACTGACGTGTTAATTTCTGTGAGGTCATGAAGAGTCAAATTCTACTGAATGACTAAAAAACAATAACTTCATCTGTGATTAACACAACAAATGTAATAATAATATAAAGTATATTTGTAGATAGAAAATGACAGGGGTGGCATAGTACAACAGCAGGTTTTGCTGCTGCCTCACAGAGGTTGGGTTATTCAGATGTGAGTTTGAATCCACCTCAGTCTATGTGGAGTTTACATGTTTTCCTCATGTCTGCTTGGGTTTTCTCTTGGCTCAGTCCAAAAACATGTCTTTCAGGTAAATAGTCACTCAGAAATGCCCATAGCTTATAAATACGTGAGTCTCTGTGTGTGACCAATTTGAAATGTACTTGTGTCTTATCCAGGGTGTAGTTTCATAGCTTGACACCCAGTGGTTCCAGGACAGTTTCTGAAGTGGCGCAAGCCTGACCACGATAAAGTAGTTAATGATAATGGATGGATGATTGTGAAGGGAGGTGTGACATGGCTCTAAAATGGTTAACAGGTGGAATAAATTTTTGTGGTCTAATCCCAGGGGGGAAAGCTGCTGTACCAGGCAACATCTCTAAATGGTTTCAGAAACCATTCACTGCACATACAAGTGAGTTTAGAAACACTTTGGGTAGAAACATCCTTAAAAAATACAAGCAATAATGAGCATTTCTTTGTCTGCATCAGCAAAAAGTGGAATATTCTGGGATAAAAACATACACGCATACATTTGCAGCCAAAATCATGAGCAGAGAAACAAACAAACAGTGCCTATAAAAAGTACTAATTCCCTTGGACTTTTTTATATTATTTTGTTTTACAACATTGAATCAGAGTAGATTTAATTAGGGCTTTTTTGACACTGTTAATCAGAAAAAGACTCAAATGTCAAAGTGAAAACAAATCTCTATGAATTGATCTGAATTTATTATAGTTATTAAACACAAAATGACTGATTCCCTAAAAATTCACCCCCTTCAAGTGAGTATTTAGTAGAGGCATCTTTGGCAGCCATTATAGTACTGAGTCTGTATGGATGGGTTTCTATCAGCTTTGCGCATCTGGACACTGCAACTTTTCCCCCTTCTTCATAAAACTGCTCCAGGTCTGTCAAGTTGCATGGGGACTGTGAGGGAACAGCTATTTTTTTTTTTTTTAAATTCAGCCACAAGTTCTTAGTTGGATGGAGGTCTGGACTTTGACTTGGCCACTCTAGGACAGTAAAATTGTTGTTTTTAAGCCATTCCTTATTTGAGATTTTTGTCTTTCTGGAAAACAAATCTTCCCCCAAGTTACAGTTCTCTTGCTGACTGCAGCAGGTTTTCCTTCAGAATTCCTCTATATTTAGATGCATTCATTTTAACCTGTACCTTCAAAATCCTTCCCAGACCTGCTGCAGAGAAGAATCCTGACAACATTATATTGCCACTAACATACTTTATGGGGAGGATGATGTGGTTTTGATGATGTGTTGTTTGACTTATGCCAAACACAGTATTCAGTGTGATGACCAAAAAGTTCAACTTTGATTTCATCAGACCATAGAACCTTCTTCCACTTCACTTCAGAGTCTCCCACATGTTTTCTGGCAAACTCTTGCCAAGGCGCCATGAGATTTTTTTTCAACAGTTCATCGGTTCTCTCTTATAAAGCTGCAACTGGTAAAGCACCTGGACAACAGTTGTTGATGAACAGTCTCTCCCATCTCAGCCACAGATGCTTGTAACTCCTTCAGAGTTGCATAAGGCTGTTGGTGCCTTCCAGGTCACTCAGTTTTAGAGGACAACCTGTCTAGCAGATTCAGAGATGTGCCATATTGTTTTCATGTTTTAATGATTAACTTAACCATACTCCAAGGGATATTCAGTGACTTGGAAATTTTCTTGTGTCTATACTCTTTGGTTCTTTTCAGTAACCTTGTCCCAGAGTTGTTGGGAGTGATCCCTTATCTTCATGCTCTAGTTTTTCACCAGGAAACTGACTCAGCTGTATCTGTACCTTCCAGACACAGGTGTATTTATACTACAGTCACTTGACTGTAAGGGATCTCCAGGTAACTCATTATAAAACTTCTAGAACCAAATGGCTACACTAGTGATGGTCTAGGTATGTCATAATAAAGGCAGTGAATCAATTATTTTGTGTTTTATAATTACACTAAATTTACTTCAATTTTTAGAGATTTGTTTTCACTTTGATATTTGAATCATTTTCTGATAACCTGCATCAAAAAAAGCCTGAATTAATCTACTGTAATTCAATATTCTAAAACTATAAAACATAAAAAGAGCCCAAGGGGGTGAATACTTTTTATAGGCACTGTATATGAAGACACACAAATATACCTGCACACACAGACACACTGTGGTTCAGAGGTCCCCCTGCATCTTCTCTAGATGACCTGCTGAGCAGTTAATACTGTCATCCACTGAAAATCCACGAGATACAAGGTACATCAGGACTACTCAGCAAAGCAGCTAAAGATACCTTAAAGACATAGAAATCCACAGAAACGTGAAGTTGTGCTGGAATCTCCACCCCTACCACACTGCATGCCTCCCAGTGAGTCTCCCTGTGCTGTGCCCATCTGGTCAAAATGACAGCAGAAGTCAGCAGAAGTCAGCAGAAGTCAGAAGGAATTTCCAATATGTTACACAAACAGTCCATATTTAATGTTAAAAGTAACAGACGAAGAACACAGAAAAAGATGCGCCTGCAGAAGCTGTGGCCTTCTAAAATTTAGTCTGGTTAGACTGCTGTAGATGAAGTAGCTCTGTTGACCTAGTTATCCTCCAGGGCCACAATAGTAGTCCTACAAACACTGTGATCATCCAGCACTATAGTAGACTCTGTGACCTTCCAGAACTAAGGAAGAGCAACCCAATTAAGACATTTTATTCCAAGAGGATGGTAAAATTGTACTCCTGTTCTCTCCAGGATCAGGGTACATCAGTTCTATAGAGATTGGGACAATCTAGGACTACTGAAGAGCAGCTTTACAGAGGCTTTTATACCCCCTGGACTAAGGCAACGCAGCTTTACCAAAACTGTTAGCCTCCAGGACCATTTATTGTACAGTACCTGTACCAGTCTTTTACTGCACCTCCTAATCCTCAAGATATATTCAGGAGTTCTTGTTCAAAGCACAGGTCTATATTCCCTCAGTCTGAAGTCTAAATGGATGGGTGGTATATGGATCACATTCTGTTCCTTAACCCAAGATGTGCGGTCCTTTGCTCTTCACCGTAGCCCTCAGTGCCTGGCTCAGAACAGCCCAACATCTGGCCCACCGTGTGTGGCTTCCCCCTGCTCCAAGGTTAATGGGAATGTCTACACCAAGAGAGTCCCTCTACGCAAGGACAGGGACAACCAGAAGCAGTGCAGCTCCATGAATAATTCACAGGTAATTCTAAAAGCTCGATTCAAGCCTTGTTAGATATTCATAAACAAGGAAAACGAATCAGAGGAAGATGAACATATTTTTGCTTTTTCACAATTACTACCTCAGAGAATGCATAGTAATTGACTAAAGCTGCTGAGAGATTTGACTAGTGTTTGTTGTTTCATACCAGAATAACCCAGATTACATATAAAATATACAGTTCTAATGTTATATAAAATGTGGGTAGTGTTTTAACGAGGAGCACTGTTTGCCTCTCGTCGCCTGGCTGGTTGAATGCGACTTCAAATTCGGTTCAGTCTGTGTGGAGTTTGCATGTTCTCCCTGTGCCTCTTTGGTTTTTCTCTAGGTAATCCAGCATCCTCCCACAATGCAATGACATGTGATTCTGTGATTCAGGTTAATTGGTCATTTTAATTTGTCCATAGTCCCATCCAGGGGGTGTTCGATTGCTTAGCGCACATTGCTTCTGGGATAGGGTCCAGACTAGCATGACCCTCCTCAAGGAATGTACAGTAACTCTTTAAGAAAAGATATTGAAAAATCAGTACTGTATCATTCACTTCTCCTCTGCAGCATCCCTTGGACCATTGTGCTATGTCACCCTGGTAAAAGAGAGCGATATAAACATAAATTGAATTCAATAAACTACAGGACCATCTTCTTTGATATCCAAACTGTCCAAAATGTCAGACGTTTTGGTGTAACTACTCTTGAAAATTAATACCTATATCTCAGTATCTGAATGGAAACTTTTTCTATCAAGAATTTTTATCCAATGTTGATCCATGATAGAAAAACAAAACTACAAATAAATATCTCACAGTGCGCTGTAACAAAATAACACTGTATGGGCTGCAATATACTCTATTGTTTACTTTTATGTATGAATCCGAAGACAGACGTGCTCTTGCGCAGATGTTTTCAACAGTTTCTACCTCTTTCACATCATCTTAACTCATTTGCACCACGTCACCACATTTACTGTGCATTGCCTTTTTTTCAATAAACCAATTTATTTAAGTGCCAGGTGTCATGTGAAGCAAAGAGGCAGATGTGGTGGGTTACTCTGACACACGTCTTTATTTCCTTTATTCATCTCATAACACTGAAACCCAGTTGGGAGGGGACTAATGTGTGAAATGTATACATTGCAGTACTGTACACACTGCACCAAACCACTTGGTTTAAATATGCAAATTAAAGACAACATTAAGCGTTTTCTAATTAAGTAACTGGTCTATACAGTGTTTATCATGCTGAAGTCATGGGACGATAGTTATATAGGTGTTTTCTGATGGGTTGGGAGCGCTTTATTTATTTATTTATTTTCCCGTTTAAATAATAATGGGAAATAGGCACTCAGTAGTCGAAAAATATCAGAAAATATCTGACGTGCTTGCAGGCATGAATTTAAATATCGAGGATTTTCGATACTAATGCTTCAGCATCTCAAGAACGTGAGAGAATGTTCTGTATTCACTACTGCATGTTCCAGTCAGCAACATCATGCATGTCTGTTCCTGCATCATAAATATTTAATACAGAATAGGATTTTTTTGCATATGTAAGTGTGTTTTCATCAATGCCAAATTTGAGATTCTGTCAATGATACTTAAAACTTAATTAACAAATGGATAAACAATGTTTTACAAGGACAGTTTTTGATTAGCATGTGCATATATTATTTATGAGAACTTTGAAATAAAAGAACTTCAAGACAAATTTCTCATCAAAATCAATGTCACAATTGATAAAAAATTGGAATAAAAGGAATAAATCAACCATTTGTCTAAGCAGTTATCATTTATTTTAATTTACTTGAATTTTACAGCTCATCTCACTTCAGCAATTAATTAATTATGACCACAAGTAGGACAGTTTAGGAATGGCAATACCGGCAATAAAAATTAACTAGTGATTTTGCTCACATTTCTTCCTTTTGGAAGCACAGTCCTGCCTTGGCAGCAGCTGTGATTGCTTTCCTATGTCTGCATTGTCCATGTGAGTTAAGAACTTGCAGATACACCACCATTATGTGCCTTGGTAAAAAAAAAAAAAAAAAACAAGACTCTGCATTCAAATATCTACTCTATTAGCAAAGCATCATCTTGCCCTAGGAAATGAAAACATGGTTTTCAGTTGGTGCAAAAGTGCAGCACATACTGTAGTGGCTAGGCCAATTACTTTGGAAACTTAAAGTTATCTGGTTTAAACCAGAGTCTAGCTGTAGTACCCTCGATCAAGGTACTTTACCTGAAGAATACTCCACTATCTAAATAGGTAAGTCATTGTTAGGTTCATTGTGTAAAATTGTAACATTGGGCAAACATCAGCTACATAAAGGTTAATAACATTAAAAGGTTAACACACAAACAAACACAGGGACTAGACATAAGATTTGGGTATGTTCTTCTGACTTCACTTTGGCTTTGACTGTGAGGCTGCCAAAGTGGACCAGATACAAATGTTGGAAATATGTAAAAACCATAAAAACAGAGGAGAAACACAAGCAAAAGCAGTTCTGGCCATAGAGGTTGATCTGAAGACATGGCTTTGCTTCCTCAGGTAGAAGATGGAGTCTACCTATACGCTTACCTCAGATGTCTGCAACTGAATAGCTGGATATACATCATCTCTAAGACTCTAGACATAGGTTAGATGTTTATTTAGTGATATTTCTCTGTAGTCAACCAAATTTTGTGAGTAGGGAACATTGCACATTAGCCCTTTGTGCTTAAACTCTTTGGTGTTGTGAGGGCCACTTGCTGCAAGCTTCCTACTGTCTGTCACAGTGAAACAGCTCCTTGAGTGAATTAGTACATAGGTACACCATTTACTGCACTACCCCTTTATTCGGGAAATTTGATTCAGCTTTCTGAAGTGGAATGCAAACATGAGGGTTTTCCTGCAAGTGCCAATTATGTATAACCGACACCAGAGGAATTCAGTCCTGTTCCTAGAGGCTTGCAGCTCTCTTCAAACAGCTAACAACCTCACTACTTAGATAGAGGCCTAAACTGGTCCAATTATGGAAATAATTTGTTTAATCGGGTGCTTAACAGCTCAACTGTAAAACTGCTAATGAATATTCATGAGCCCAGCCTCCTCACTGAAACCCTCAAGGTCTGCATGCCCAATTTTCAGCAAAAGCGTGCATGGAGTTCTTAGATAAAACTTCTATATTCTGTTTTTCATGGTCGGAGGTTTATCTACTGGTGGTACTAAGACAAAGGAAACTTTTCAAACTTAACTTGTGAACCTGGTGCAGAATCTATTGACCTACAGAACCTTGTGTTTTGAGACTAACGTGGGGTACAATGGCTTCCTGAGGTGGAAAGCCATTCTTTATGCTTGCATTCTCATGAAGGCATCACAGAGGTGAGGA
Organism: Arapaima gigas; assembly: GCA_900497675.1. Taxonomy (NCBI): domain Eukaryota; kingdom Metazoa; phylum Chordata; class Actinopteri; order Osteoglossiformes; family Osteoglossidae; genus Arapaima; species Arapaima gigas. The sequence goes on along the minus strand of UFQX01000161.1, from coordinate 391,653 downwards.
GCGAGAAATAACTTCCTCTACTATGAGTTCCAGCATTCAAGTGAAGCTGCATTTGTTTTTCAAGATCGTATAAAAATTCCCTTACAACAGACTGACTCTTTAATTGTTGAGAATTTTTTTTTAACACTTGTTCTCTGTGCATAATTTTGATGATTATTTTAAATATTCTCCAGTTCATTAAGGTTAGAATTCAAATGAGATTTGAAATATCTTTGAAAGTCCTGATAGATGATTTGAGGTGAAGGGGGAAAAAAAGCCCACTAATTTATAAAGTACTTTTTAATGGTGCACTTTATCTCTATTTAAATAAAATTAGATGTGTTCTCATAATAACGGCATTATTCATTTAGAAGAAAGTTTGATGGTCCGATAAAACTCAGAACAGGTGGCAATTCCTAATGAAATAGAATTTTTCATTAACCAGTAGCTTTATTCTTAATTGCTGTTAACTTGCATCAGAAAAGTTTCTGGGCTAGACAGCTGGGTTAGGCGGGTTCCCTTTGTGCAGTTCAACACATCCGTCACCATTGGGAGCAGAAGACTAGAGCATCAGTTGCCATGGTTACACATGTACCTCTAGGGTAACACACCTAATAGTGCAAGGCTCTGTCCTGTCAGCAACTTCCTCTGATATCCATCCACACTCAATGAACCAGTTACATGTTTACATGGAAGCATCTGAGTTTGAAATCGAATGTACACAGCATTGTCTTTAGCTCAATCCCCCAAGTGTGTGCTTCAGTCTGAAACCCATTTCTACCCAAACCCTGAGTGTGTTCAGGTTTTTCCTCCCCTCATTACTCAGTCACTTTTAAGATTCCAATATTGCACTGTGTTCAAAACCAATGCATGCATTTGAAATTGTAGCTATTTTGCCATATGTTTAGGAAACATTATTCAGTGCTCAATTAGAGGCAAGTATGTAAATATAAAAATGAACGATAAATAATGAGTGGGTAGCCCAGCTATGACAAAGAGCAACTTTGTTTCACAGCACACAGCTTGTGAGAAACTAGTTAAGTGTATCCTCAGTCTTTACTGGGAATTTCCCCCCTTTTCACTCTTTTACCATGTGTATCACCCTAGTTGAAGAATGAAGATTCACTGGGAATTTTAAATGGTCCTCAAGTCTGCATTTTTGCATTTCTCAGTAGGAACGACAAAATGGAAAAACAAATACTTCTTTGACAAGTGTGTCTTATTTTGCTCTTTTATAAAACTATTGTAATAGTACAATGTTGTTTATGTAAATAGACTTTGGAGAACCAGGTGCAGGACTTCAAATTGAAAAGATTCTCACATGCGGCACTTCAAAATTAAACCATGTATGAGATTTCTAGCCAAGCAACAATGCACAGCATCTTGAGGGAGCTTTATCAACAGGGTGAGGTCACACAGGAATTACTGAAGAAATTTAAATGTGGCTATAAAAGAACAACACAGCAAACCAAAACTTGAAGGGGAGCAAAAAACAAAAACTTGAAAACTTTGATTTTAGAGTCTTCAACTGGTTACACTTTTAAACTTTTTGATATATAGATATATTAGTGTTATTTAAAAGTGCTATTATTTACTTTCCAGTGTATTTATTCAGAACACACCAAATTTGCTAAAAAATGGTTTTGTTGGGAGAGTTTTGGAAATCATTTGGCCAGATAGAGAATTAGGGATCATTTGTTTGCAAAACACACAAATGGTATGTTATGTTTAAGAAAGCAGAAAAAATTGCAGCTTCATACAGAAGTTCATTCGTATGATGAACAGCTGGTGTTTGAAATATAAGTGGTGTATCTTTAAATAAACCAATCCAATTTCTGAAAAGTTTCTGAGATCATTTTCAGACAATGCGTATGTCAGGTCCTTTAGTTTTTTTATGTGTAAGGCAAATTTTTGTGTAAACATTTATTTATCTGAAGAATGAACTGAAATGTGTGTTTCCACAGTTCCGACGCATATATTTCTCAAAGGAACAAGACTTTTTTACTAGCTCAACTGCTTTTCCACCATTGTATCAAAAAGAAAAGCAGAAAAACAGAGTTTCCGACTTTCAGAATAAAAAACACCTAAACAAGCAGGTGGTCTTAAGTACACTGGCACACCATCTGCAGGTTCAATCTGATGCTCCAATTAAAAAGCACAGTATTGTTATAACATTAATCAGTATGTAATGTTTCGGCAGCATTCCAAGAATGACAGTATGATGACTGTGGTCTTGACTCAAGAGACAAATGTGCAATCTGTCACGTGCCCTTTGTTACTGTAACGCCACACTAACCCTCGGTGTTGAGGATGGCCAGGCAGCACAAAACAGTGTAGTGCTACAGCTGTTTTTCCCACATCAGTCATTCCTAAAGAAACCACCCCATTTTTTCAGCAAAACTACAAAGTACTATGGCAGTAGACCAGAACCAGGAATACAATTAAAACTGTCAAATGAACAGCTCCTCATATGAGACGTCAGGAGCTCCAACCCAATACTTACAGTGACACTGACAGCAAGCCGATTACATATAGAGCTGAATGTGGAATCAGACCAATAGGATAAAGTATCAGGAGCCTTCCAGGTTCAAACCAGTAACAATCAGAATGTGTCCTTAAAACCACCCTGCAAAACAATAATTTTGGGTTTGAATGTAGAATAAATGTTGAATTACAATCTGTAGTTGCTCAATTTAATTTATAAAATGTATACAATTTTAAAATAGCTGAAGGAAATGTTAATTAAATAATTTCCTATTAATTTTAGGTTTTAGAAAATCAAAATAAAACAAAAATAAATTAGCATTATATAAATGTATTGGTCTATTAATAAGAAATGAATAATTAAAATCAAAACAAAAACTGAACTGAAATTAAAATATTAATAATTAATTCAACACATCTCACTTTCAGGCCTCAGAAATACTATTTCTGAGGCAGCATGGGCTTCCAAAAATGTGCCTCCCACCCATGGCTTTGACAGTTAACCACCACTGCTGCCTGCAGCCCCTTGGGCACATAATGGTACTGAAATAGTCTTGCCTCTATTTCAGAAAGCTGGCCAGCCTGTGAAAGTCTGGCTTAGGGTATTACACTTCTAGGGTGTTACAAAATTAAGCTCGGCATGTTTCGTGCAACATCATACCAAAGTCATGCAATGTATGAACTGCTTCGGTGCAAAAATAAAACATAGAAAAAACATTTTTTGAAGAAAAATATAAAATAAGACAGATCAAGTGCTAAACTCTTTTCCTTTTGGGTTGTGCCATACCAGAGTGGCTGTTTTTCAGACAGGAAACACGATCCTTCTGATTAGCATTCAGACTAGAAATGAAATCCTTCTGCCACAAGACCGCTGTTTGGCTTCTTAAATTTTAGCCGGTTATTAGGCCTCTGTCATTGATCCTTCGGACATGCTTGTCACAGAGTACACCCCCATTACCCCACATCACCACCACCAGATCCAACTCCATTCACTCACAGGATTGCATTTCCTGTGACAGCCATTTATAAATCGATCCAGAATTACCCTCATGATCACTGCTATCATATGTTCTGTCCTGGAATATAATACAGATGGGGTCGAAGGACAGAGCCTCTTACCCCAAATAAACAAAATCAATACAAAGTATTTCCTCTTAAAGCGTAAATGGTTGGATGAATGAATTCATTTTGTTTCCACTGAGCTATCATTTCAATGGCATACTGTTGACTTGTTTATTCTACTGACAGCCATTGATGGAAGTTAACTCTCGCAGCCAGTGAGTATCTAGGGAAAACAGGTCAAAAAAGGTAGTAGTTGTTAATATGCTGGACCATTTATGTCAGATACATAAATTCTTGAAAACATGAATAAGTAATGACCCCTTTCAGAGTGTCTTTCCATAGCTTAGTGCCCAGTGATTCTGGGATAGGTTCCAGACCCCCGTGACCCTAACCTAGAAAAAGTAGTTAATGATAATGATGGATAGATTGACAGATGGTTGGATGATATAAAGGAAAACTGCAAGTTTGTTTCAGTGAAAAGGTTCAACTAAATTATATAAAATAATGATTAATACTACTATTCTGAAAATCTGCAAAATAAAATGACTCTTACTAATCAGACAATAATTATACAAACATGTCAGCTAAAAAGTACAGCGTTTTCCAAATCTGACTGAAATCTTTATGGTAAGGACTTCGTTTTGACAAAATAATGTTCTTTGTTGGAGACGTGGGTAAAATACTGTTTGAAACCAGCAAGCAAAGTAGTTTTCATGTGTGCTTATTCTTTTTGTCAGTCATACTACAGGAGTAATGCTGTAGTATAATGCCACTTTGCAAATCCTCTTCAGTACAATGAATTTTTTTCAGCTGGTTCATAACCCTGAGTATCTGGAGTCAAATATAAAATGGTCAAAGAGCCTGCAGGAAGACATTTTCCCCCCACATTTAAGCGTAGAACAATAATCAAGCACAGATGGCTGGGCACAAAAGAACCAACCATGAGAGAAACGACATGCAGAGTGTCTGGGAAAAGATAAGGGGTCCATATTGAACACGACAGTACTTTAAAATAAATACACGTTTTGATATTCAGCTTTCTTGAGTGCAGTACGTGAAGCAGTGTAGATCCATCAGCAGGAACATGTGCTTCATCACCTAGAAAAACTTAAGATTAGCAGTCATCCTGTGAGGATAAGAACCATATGGTGCATGGGTCGGGACAAGTGGAATCTGGGCTTAATTGAAGATGACATATATTTTCTCTCAGGCTTGACCTCAATGCCCATGTGCACTGTGGGATACTCTTTCCTGTTCATCTCCCCATCCTCCAGGGCTTCAGTCTGGCCCATTAGACTTAGATCTGGTTGCTGTCTGCAGCCATTAATTGCTTCACTGCGGTGCATTGGGAAACTCTGGTCTCCCCTTATGGAATGCAGGGGATTATTGATTATCCTCAGGCGATACCTGGATGAGATGAGGGACACATGTTTAATGTATTTCATTATTTTCCCTGTTGCTCTTTATTGCCTTCACTGCATTCTGCTCAATGACTCAGCACATTTGTAGCATTTGGTCATTTAGCAGAACATTTAAAGTAGGGGTTGTGGGGTGTAGACTGCTTTCACAACAACCTGCGAAGACATATGCAGACAAACGTTGACACACACAAACCTACCAAAGCCCACATACAGATAGGATCAGACATTAAGCATGGTAAACTCAACGTCCTCTTCCCCAAAGCAGTGGATGTTTGACACATTTATTTTATTAAGGAGGGAGATTAATAGAAAGAACCGTTCAAAATTTCTTTTCAGATTTTTTGTACAAGTGCCCTAATTTTCCACCAACACTTGTGGAAAGCAAATAAGAATATGAAAAACCCGAAACCAACAAAATTCTGTTGAATAAGAGAAGTTAATCAAGTTAATGTGTCATAGCTGCTATCTGATCCTGAAGTTTTATTATTACTTTTTTTATTATTTTATTATTACTCTTTTTATTATTACTCCTTCTGAGCATATTGTACCCTCACTGATTTTGAAATCAAATAGGTCCCACCATGGCTTCAAAATCCCAGGTCACACTTGTGAATCCAGAATGTGCTCCCTAAATTAAAAAGATTCTTAAATTCTCAATTTCAGCGAGGTTCCAAAATAGCATAAATTCCACATTTCTGCCATTACTGCAATGTATACTTTTAATTCTGTTTTGCAGCAATTTTGATGCCTCGTGTGACATTTGGTCCTCAGTTAAAGAAAGCAAAGCCAAGATATGTTAGAAATGGAATGAGACAGCATTGGAAATGTCACACCATAAATGTCACGCCTACCTTACTAGCTCACAGCGAGATTCTGATGGGCCCTTCAGTCATCAGGACACGTCAAGAGAAATATTGTTATGCTCCCAGAGAACAATGTAAACATATTACCCTGTCTAACCAATTTCTCTTTACTAGAGAGCTTACTTAACATCACTTAATAAATACACACAGTGCCTGGTTAACACAATAAGCAAATAATGGTACCATTTTAAGAGGATGCCATTCTGGACTGTGTTCACTGTTGTTCACATCGGTGACTGTGCTCATTAGAAATTTTTCAATCAAAACCAATGTGTTTGAGTGATCCCATGTGACCTACCAATAACATCTGCCTCTGTGCAGGTGGCACAACTCATGCATGTATTTTGCATACAAGTGTGCAATGAATAAATACTGATTTTTATGCAAGCATTCATATTGATGCTGATTCATTATTTTCAGGCTTGAAACATACATTCTAATGTGTTACTAACTTTAAATTAAGAAGTTAAGTCTTTCTAGCTTCCTGTACTTTTGGTGGAAGAAAATAAGAATGCAGTGAAAAAAAAAAAAATATATATATATATATATATGTGTGTGTGTGTGTGTGTGTGTGTGTGTGTGTATTTTCTATTATTCATGGACTTGCATCCTCTCTAGGGTGCAGTTTCATAGCCTTGTGCCCAGTGCAGATGACTAAAACCTTGACCCCTATAAAGTAGGATGGATGGATGGTCTGTCTTTCATATTTTAAGTTTAATATGTAAGTTTTATGTATTAAATGCATTATGCATATTCGGGAGGCAGTAGTGGTGCACTATAATCTCACAGTGCCTTGGCTATTTGGGTGTGGGTGTGAATCCAGTTCAGTCTGTGTGAGGTTTGCATGTTCTTCCTGTGTCTGTATGGATTGCTTCTGGGTGCCATGTTTTTGTTCCACAGTCCAGAGACACGTGTTTCAAGTTGATTGGTCCCTCATAGATTCCCATTGTGTGTGTGTGTGTGTGTGTGTGTGTGTGTGTGTGTGAGTGTGAGAGAGAGAGAGAGAGACTGTGTACATGTCTGGCCATGCTGTGATCAACTGCCATCCCATCCAGGGTACAGTTTCATCACTCAGTGCCCAATGATTCCAGCATAGGCTCCAAACCAGCTCTTCCCTGCCCAAGACAAAGCAGTTAAAGAAAACAGATGGATAGATTATGCATTATGTGACATTGTAGAGAAAGTAAAGAAATTATTACGTATTATTTAAAAATATTGAGGGACATTTTGTGCCCCCAGGATTGGGAATTCACCACACCTGAGGCTATATGGAAGAACTTAAACAGTATTTTATTAAAAGCACAAAACAAGTAGTACAATAAGCAGATAAGAAAACACAAAGCAGTTTTAATTTCAGCAGCAAACACCTCAAGTCCAGTTCAACCTGCAAAGTGTGATGACTCGTTTCTTTTCTGTTAGTCCACCGAACGACACAGTTGCATCAGTGGCCGATTATCCAGGAGGAGGGCATGACCATGCCCTTGCCTTGTACAGATGTTTTAAGTTTTTTTTTTTTTTTTTTTTAATAATTCTGCTTCTTACATTAAGAGTGTAATGTGTTTTTTCAGTTAAAACAACTGTATGTTGGTATTTAACGAAAATGGCAACAGTCATGGGACCACAGAGTAGGTGACATTTAACCTCAGTTACACAGTTAATGAACAAGTGTGGTTGCTGTCAGCATTTTGGTTCATAACTGAAGATTGATTGTACAACTTTGAAATACAGGCTGTCAAATGTGGTAAAACACTGTAGGCAGTGATAAGCAAAATCTTAGAAGCAGGTGCCAGACAGCAACGTCACAATGAATAGCTGAAGAAACTGTTGCCATAATATTTAGTCTACAGCTTTCCCTTAAGGCCTAAAATGTCGTATTGTTCATCTGTACTATTCAACTTAAGCAGCAAATTCATATAGTTGCAAAAAGCCAACAAATGCAATTATAATTTTTAATATGAGCCAACCTGTTATTATTCCAACAGTCTTTTCATTTGGGTTCAACACGGTAAGCTTTGACAAAAAGCTTTATTGTATAAATGGAGCGCAGAGTAAATTAATCTGATTACTACAAAATGCAAGTCCACAGAAAGATCGGACCACCGACATGTAAAAAGCAATTTTGAAGTCTATGGTTTGCACATCAGAGGACAAATAAAAGGACATGTGAGAGGACACAGAAGCCCTTATTCCATTACATCCATGCATTCCATTACATCACTAAAAGGGTCATAGTGAAATAGGAGTTGGGGTGCAATGACTGTGACATTAATGGGACAAGTTCAACGTTTCAATTCACTAGCTCTCCAGGGGCTGCAGAATGCATGCGGTGGAGGTGATGGGTACAGTTATAAGGTTAGAAAATGTTCTATTTGTGCTTTTGGAAGTCAACAACCTCCTTGAAGTGGCCTATCAAATCCATATTCTAAGAGCTCTGAATGGACCGCTGACTGTTCAATGGTAGGATAAAGGATGCAGTGGGTAGAAGACATATACTGAGCCAACTGAGAATCAAAAGTGTCATTCAAACATTGCTTCTTATGCTTCACGTATGCAATAAGAGTGTTCGTCTCGACGTGTGAGATGGTCAGTTTATGGTCAGCATATGGTTTATTAAGTGGGATACAAAAGCACTTGAAATTGCCCAAAGCAGCAGTGAAGAGAAACCAGAGCAAAACACCTCATTTCATCAAATCAGTGGACTTCAAAGCAAGTTTGTGGGCCTGCAAGGGGGTATTCCTGGTTGTTACCATGACAATAAAGGTCAGCTATCCCTCCAACTGTAAGGCTCCTGATCTGGCAGTTGGAGCTGAATGTCACGGAAGGCGCGTGGAGAGACCTGATATACCTTTAGGGTGTGCGACTGGACTAATATTAAAATGGTTCATCTCCATCTTTTCTTAAACAAAAAGGTCACCATTTTAAAAGATAGAGGTTAACCAGTCTAGCGCTGACCATTACCAGTCTTCCATGCCCCATCTCCTATTTCTGTTATACCCTACAGAAAAGATGAAACTATGGCAGAAGAGATCCTACTAGAGTTATCCATCTCCTGCAGATTGCCACCTGTCAGGGTTTATGCTTCAAACAAAAGCCTTAAATGACCTTCTGGAAGGTCTACCTGGAGGATTTGTTTTAAAAATAACTTTATGGATATTTTTTTAAGATATTAAGAACTAGGGGACCTCTCCAAGCAATCTCTGATATTTAAATTCACTAATGTGTCCTGCAAATCTCCTGTTTTGCAAAAGTATAGTTTAAAACAAACCAGTCTAATGCACCTGAGTAGTGGGAATGAGAAATACAAATCCTTACAGGATTTAAGATAATTTCATTCTGTCATGTCATATATCAATAAAAAACTGTTTAAATATAAAAACAGTAGGCTCCAGCCACTGCAATAATTTTCCTATGTAGTTTGTCAGGCAACGAAAACTGATCAGGCAGTCACTCAAAGTTTAGACCCAGTCCAGCTATTTTCAGAAATCTGATCAACCCACACAAGGTCACGGAATTAAAAATCAACTTACTGTGGTTTTTAACCTCTCCTATCTCTAATTTTGTTTATTGATTTCAGTTTGCTCTGTAGTTGGTTCTGGGGGTCTGCTGTGCTTTTTATCTGAAAGCTTTTTGCCACCCTCTGAAAGCTGTTCACTCTGGGGGGCCTTTTTAAATGGCAGGATGAGTGCTGGCAGATCATTAGGACAAACAAGCTGTTCGCGTTCTGGCTCAATATGCCGACTGCCCCGAGTGGAACAGATAACGGGCGTGTAGATGTACGCATCCATAAACACCTTCATATACACACAAAGACGAGGGGACCTGAAGACAAAAAAAAACTCATGCAAGTACGCAGAGATACTTGCAGTCATGCACACACAAATATACGTATGCACAAACACAGATGGAAACATGCATGAATTGTCAAGATTGCCACCATCTATTTTATTACAGTGACACATTTGATGCAGCAAAGCCAAGGACCACAGAATGTACATACAAACCACTATACACACATACATGTGCCAAAGGGAACACACGTTCTCACAGACAGAGCTGAAGTCAGGGCTTGGTGCTGTTATACAATGGTAATGTTGCAAGAGCAATATGTGGCAGCTGGGTCTCTTGTCCATAATTAAGCTGTCCTTCCACTTGTCGGATGTTACTAACACTACCAGCCATTAAGCCTCCTCTCAAGCTGAAAACCATTCAGAGCCATTTATTATATTGGAGGGCGATGGTGACATACACTCAGACATTGTAGAGCTGTCATTGACAAACAGCAGCTGAACAGCTAGATATATAGTGAATGCACAATAAGGCAGATAAAACATGCCTCTGATTTTTTTATGTAATAATTTGAAGGTTGGGGGAGGACTTTACAGACTTAAGAATGTTGACATTCTCAGAAAAGGGTCCAAACTGGCAGTTTACCTGGAGGCCTTGATCTTCCCTGACTGTCATTTCCGAATATGTTTTCACTCAGATGGGAAATGTCAGATTCAATGGATGAACGGATGTTGGCACTGAAGTGATGACCTGAATNTGACATTCTCAGAAAAGGGTCCAAACTGGCAGTTTACCTGGAGGCCTTGATCTTCCCTGACTGTCATTTCCGAATAATGTTTTCACTCAGATGGGAAATGTCAGATGCAATGGATGAACGGATGTTGGCACTGAAGTGATGACCTGAATCATTTTCAGAATTTTCATAATTCAGAAGTTTCACACAGTTTGTTTTGATTTCTTGTACTTTCACCAATTCACTTTCACAGAGGACATAGTACAAAATAGCATCCTCTGTATCCCTGCCTGGAATGCCCCCCCCTGCATTGATGCTGTACACAGCATGTAACACTACATCGAATTAATCTAAATCATACATATGGTAAGAATCATATTGACAGATGTTGCCCTTATTGCCCAAATGCTTTTGTATAATTGTGAGCAACTTATTTAATTGATCAACATTAATAAAATTTGTGTCCAGCAGCATGTGGAAAACTGAAAAGACAGCCAAAATGCCTCTAATCACATGCAAAAGAAAATAAGAGCTGTTATAAGTGAGTCATAAGTGTAATTTTTGTCCTTGTGACCCCCACATGAACTTGTACATCTGGAAAAAAAGGACTTAGGACTTGGGAAATTTTCCGTTTCAATAAACCACTTGAGTACATTTCATTTTTGTCTTTATTATACTGAAACTATGTGGAATGCATTTCTAAAGACAATAATGTACAGTGAATATTAAAATTGTGACTATTTTCATATACGTGATTCCACATATCTGTGGTTGAATTACATAATGACATGAAATTATATTAATCAGTGAACTGATATTTCTTATGTGTTAAAGGCACAAGAAATTGAGTTAAAAAACACAGTTTTGGGGGGGAATTTATTACTTTAGCCTGTAAGGGAGAATTTTAAGCATGGAGTTTGACCCAATCCTTCCACCATCTTACTGTTCCTTACTCTTGTGGCACAAACCCAGCTCCCTTTGGAAATCCTCCCACTGCTCACTACAGACCTGCTGACCTCTGACTTGAAGTCTTAACCTTGCTTGCCATTTTTGTATACTTCAGCAAAACAGCCTTTGATTATTCCCTCAACAGCCCAAAACTAAAATTATACCAGCTTAATTCCCCATTATGGGTTTTAGGAGGCTGATTCCATATATCATTGAATCAAAGTGCTTTACAATAAAAATGCATCAGATTTAAATCAAGAAAAATGCTTTATTGAGCCCCCACATCCATTATTCATTTTTCATTAACAGCCTGGGCAACTATAACCACAGGTTGCATACTAATGAATCCCAATGTGTTGCAGAATCACATTAATTCAAGTAAAACATAAAAAGGTGGCTGTGTTTCAGCTTTTATCATAATGGGTTATTAGGCAGTTCTGGTTTGGGTAACAGTCATGATGAACAGACGTGCTCAACATTTCATGGACTCCACCTTTCTTCTTGGACCCACCACGTGTTCATAGAGTATTTTTTTTTCCTCTTTTCTTATTTATACTGCAACTTACTAGCAACATTACAAAACATTACAAAAGAAAGGCTATACAATGTTATTATATTCAGTGGTGGACTTAGCATTAGCCAAAGGTAGCCACAAGCCTAGGGTCCCAAGAATCCTTTTCTGAAAAAAGATATTTGCATGTTTACATGCAGTGATTTTTTATTAAAATGTATACCAAAATACCAGATATATTGCTGTGTACTTCCTTATTACATGAATTAGGTGGTTCACAACATTGGCTACTAAGAATTAGCTTTAAAGTACAGTTTTATTTAGAACTTGTGTCATACTTGCAAAATTAATAAATTGAGTTTATCAATTTTTGACTGCTGCACAGATCCTGCCACACTAAGCACCAGATTGATGAGTTGGTTAACTTTATTTGACCTGTTTTGCAGACGGTAACAGACTCATAATTACCAAAAACACAGATGATTCGACTAAACAGTGATGTAGAGCTCCACTTTAGCATCAAGCTGGACCTGATGTGCAGGACATTTTCTCCACGCTGCTGGACACAGCAATAGAGGTGGACTATGACGCAGCAGTTGTCAATTCTTACTGTGTCCTGCCAGTCAACACAGTTTTTGGCTTCCAGTTTTTCTATAAACTTTCACAGCAAACAGGTGAGCCTTTGCATCATTTTTCTAGATGCCTCAGACAGGCGGCTAGAGACTGTGCCTTTGGTGGCGACAGGTAAAAGAAAAGAAAAGCAGATAAGAGATGCTATAGTGAGTGAACACTTCTCTGACTATATGCACTGCGGACTTCTAGAACAAGGTCATAGACTCACACTGACATATGCGCTGAAGGTGGCTTCACTGTGTAAGAGAGCTGAAGAACAAATGACAGTGATGTCTGGTACTCATGTTCCAAAAACTGCAACAGAGTCTGTTGTGTTGCACACGAGGAAGAAAAGTGTGAGAGGAAATCTAAAGGCAAACAGGGCAATGCAAGAAATAAGACAAACAGTGCTAAAGATGTAGAAAACCAGATCACTACAGCAAAGGTCCTAAATTTCCATGTCAGATGTGCCGCAAGTGTAAAGGAACAGACCATTTTTCTAAAATGTTTTGAACAAAAAAGAATCATAAAATGCACAATGAGATGAATTTATGGTCCCAGAATGCTGAATGCCAGTGAGACTAAACATATGCCTAGGTGGAGTAAATCTGAATGCTAATTGACTGTGGTGCCACTAACAACATCATTGATGAGAAAACTTGGAAGAAACTGAAATTTAAGCGTATTAAATGTCACTCATATATACCCAATTCAGAAACTTATTTTCTTACTCAGCAAAACAACCACTGCCTGCAAAATGAGCTTTCACATACGAAACTAAGGTGGGCAAATGTACAAGCTGAGTTCATTGTCATAAAAGGTGATGGAAAACCACTGTTTTGTAAAGTGACAGCAAAGGAGCTTGGAGTGCTGAAAGTGGGCGTAGACATTGCAGCAATCACAAACATGAAACAAAGGCTCCAACTCCAATATCTAAAAGTGTTCCAAGGAGTGGGTAAACTGAATACCAAACCGATCAGTCTATACATGACCACAGTGTCAAACCAGTGGCTCAAACTCTTAGAAGGATACCCATTAATCTTAGAAGACCTGCAAAGAGGAAGATCAAAGAATGGCTTGATATGGACATTATTGACCCAGTCCTTAGTTCCACACCATAGCTGAATCTGCTAGTCATTGTACCAAAACCTAACTGTGACATTAAGCTTTATCTTGACATGTGACAGGCAAATAGGGCGATCATCAGAGAACTCTATCCAAGTTCAATAGTAAGGAAACTCCTTTAAGATATGAATGAACCTATGGTGTTTCACCAATTGGACCTAAATGGCGTTCAAATCACCATCTTGAGTTGACTCCCAAATCACACCGAATTACACCATTTATTGTTCACAGTGGACTATACAGATACAAAGGGCTTATCTTTTATGTGTCCTCAACTACTGAACAATACCAACATGAAATAGCTAATCTGTTTGCTGATACAGAATGGGTGGAAAACATCTTTGATGATGTCACTGTGCATGCTAAAGACCAGGAAACACATGACACAAGGCTGCACACTGTACCAAGGCACCTAGGAGAATGTGAACTGATAATGAATTCAGAAAATGTCAATTCAATTTTATGGGAATCCTATTGACACAAAAGGTATTGGTCTAAAAGAGGAGTGAATGCACGAGCGAGAGTGAGTTCTTGAACCCGGAGAGCCAGTGAATGTCTCTGACATAAGATGTTTTTTAGGTCTTGTTAGTTATAGCAGTCCCATTATTCCACAGTTTGCAGCATTGTCCAAACCACTGATGCGCTTCACTAGAAAAAACATACAGTTCAATTTTGGACTTGAACAACAAAAAACATTCAGGGCTCTTAAAAATGCACTAGCAAAAGCTGGGACCTTAGCTTGACCAACATGCCGCAACTCAACTAATTGCTGAGGCAAGTGCTGGGGGTGTGGACGCTGAGTTGGGCCAGAAACAGCAGGGAGAGATGGTTCCTATGTGTTATGTCAGCCTCAGTTTATCTGACTGTGAACCTCAATACTAACAAGCAGAAAGGGAAGCCTTGGCTCTGGTTTGGGCATGTGAAAGACTTAATCTACATGTGTATGGTAGACATTTTAATCTATATTCCTCTTGTATCTTATCACAGATCACAAGCCTTTGGAAACAATCTGTAGTAGTCGCTCTAAGCCATGTGCATGCATTGAATGTTGGGTTTTGCAATTATAAGCCTATAACTTCATGTCTGTTGAAGAGATCAGCATAACATGAGAAACATAAAATGGATTGGATGAGTACGTGAGCTTTGTAGCGGTGAGTGCCACCCGAAAAGCTTTCATCATAAAAAAATTGGAGACAGCCTCAACAATGGGCCAAGAACTAACTGAGGTGAGAAAGGCAAATGAAAGTGAACATTTTGAGAAATGTGTGGCTTATGTCCCAATAGCCAGTGAGTTATGTATTGTACATACGCTGGTCCTGAGAGTAAAATGCATAGCGCTGCCAAAAACCCAGAATGCTTACATTAGCTCTTGAAGGACAACTAAGAATTGTTGGAACAAATCAACGTTGCAGTAAAGTGCAGCAGCCAGGCATAGATATAGCAGCTGAAAAAGGCTTGCCATGGTTGCCAGATTGTAGCACAGCCTGATCCACAGGGACCCTTAGGACCAACCCCACTGCCTGCCAGGCTAAGTGATTATGCAATTGACCCATAAAGGGATAACTGCCTAAAAAAATGCTGGTTACGAGCACTGTGTGCATGTCGGTGAAAGGATAGAAGGTGTTAATATTTTCTTCAGTAAGGTTTTTCACCAGTTAAAACTGAACATTGAAAATGTTTAAAGAACTGAAGGTAAAGTGTGTGATAGGTTTAACAGAAGAAGTAAATAAGAGCAGAACAGATATGGAGGAGAAGTGGGGATAAAATGTTATTTGTTGCTGCAGTATCTACATGTAAAAAGTAATTGATTTCATTTAGATCACCTAATTCACTTACTAAGGTAGTACACAACAGGACTAAACTGCATTCTGCTGTTTATTAATTTCAAGGTTTTTAATGTAACATTTGTTCTAATAATTATATATGTTAGTTGTATCATGTGGCTTGTGACAGATAGAGTCACTTCTCATTTACATATGTGTGCCATGCACTATGATATACTGTAACTAACATACTTTGCTGATAACATCAAATTTAAAAAATAACTCAAACTGAACTTGCATGATGTCTCAGCTTACTGTGATTTCACCACTAATCTGAAAATGTTGATTTTTTTTTCTTTTCTAATGATGGCTGCTTCAGGTTTGACCATATGCAGGAATGTACAGAACATGCTGCTTGTCTTTATTGAGATGCACTGAACAGCGAAGCCTCAGCCGGTACCTCACACATTGTATGGTGATGATGTCACTACAGACCTATTGCAGGTCAGAATCCCCAAAGTGGCTGTTGACTGATTGTTAACCTGCTCTTGGACAGTCAGTTATAACAATCTGCTGTTTAACAGTAAAACAACAGTGTCAGTGTTTTGATTTATTTTCATCATCAGACATCCTCTCCAGTTAGTTGCACAGAAATTAAAACAGTGGTAAAAAAACAAGATTTGAACACTAATTTAGCAGTCCAAGCAGCCTAAGCAAAGAACACAGTAAATGCATGAATTTTAAGAGTTTTTCTATTGGGCTGAACTGCTACATTCATACTTCATAAATTAGTGAGGACATAACTATTTTCTTTAAAAAAATTAGCATGCATGCAACATACAGCCTGGACTTTTACAGCAGCTATTTTACTAAGCAGTAAGCCATTGAAAAGGCATTTTTACAACTACACCTGATTTTTAGACAAAGTATAGAAAAGGGTGAAAAGAGGGATTGATGAGGGCCCATTTCTATCTTTGCCTAGGGCCCCCAAACCATTAAATCTGCTGCGATTATATCCCTGAATCACACACAGCTCTTTCCGAATGACCCTAGTTCTGCCACCATTCAGGAGGATTGATTGGTCTGTGTTATATCACAACATTGTTCTGCTTTTGCACCAATTACGAGAAACAAGCTGAATTTAAGCAAAATCAATTGGGCATACAGTAACCATTGGTGTTTTATGGTACCATCAGGATATAAGCATGTAAGACAACATAAAGACAAACTGATGGATTGTCATGTGTGAATTATGTTAATGTCAATGACCTATCAGTAAAAAATGTGAACTGTGACTAATGTTGCTAGTAAGATAAATTAGACCTGACAGAGCAGCACGAGCAGATTTTTCTTTCGAACTATGGTCATTTTGTACATATCATGAAGCAGATCTGCCCAAGTTTTAGTCCATCATCAGTCAAAGATCACGCAAAGGTGACCATCTCTACAAGTGATTCAAAATGCTTCTCTTAACCTTAGTTGCAGCAAATAGCTATGTGACTGATGTTTGGGTTTTGATGTCGGTTCAACTGTACATTAGATGCACTGGGCTGCCCTGTCCTCCTTTGAAGCCAGGTGGGAACCCGGCCATGTTCTGCACAGCAATAGAAAATCAGCCACAGCTGCTCCCTAAGAAAACGCATCCCTGTGTTCAGGTTGCTCTGCAACTCTCATGTTTAGACAGAACCCTGGGCCAGACCTACCACCCTGCCCTCACCCTGCCTTCAAACTGCTTTCAGGCTGTCTTAAAACTGTCCTCAGGCTGCCCTCACACTGCCTTCAGGCTGTGTTCACAGGCTGTGCTCCCCTTACATTACACCTAAAGTGCCATCAGGCTATGCTCACACTTCTCTCACACTGCCCTCGTGTTGTCTTCACACTGCCCTCAAGCCACTCCCATTATTTTCACACTACTCTTGCATTGCCCTCACGTGGTCAGTTGGTAACAGAAATAATGTGACCGTGCATCTCATAGGCGGGCTTACTTATATGTCATTCCCCTGAAGTACTGTGTGATTCATCCCGGCATACATGTGCAGCTCAGCGCAGGAGCTCTGAGTGTGGGGAGGGAGAAACACTGAAAGGAGAGTGTACATTTCAGAAGTCATTGGCAACTAATGTTTCCAGCAACGCTTTCCACCCCCGCTGTGCTGTCACCCCAGCTCAGTCACAGATAAAGAATTCTGCCTCGCCAGAGTGAGCCTCTGTGACACAAATTTTTTTGAGAGTGACCAAGCCATGAAAAATGAATTAATGTATCTAATGTTATAATGTAACATCAACCAGTCAAAGGCTAACCACACCATTTTAGGCTCACTATAAACATTGTTTCATCATCTAACAATAAACAAAGACAAGCCACACCTTTTCATGCCCATGGTGTTACACGGTTCATACATTAACCAAACAAAGCCCAGTAATATCATTTGAAGTCCACTGTAAACTGTGCTTCATTTTTCAATCAAATCCCAAATATCCATTTCAGCCACATATTAAATTCTTTTTTCTTTGTTCCCACAATAATCGAAGTCTGACCATACACTTTCTAGCCCACAGTAAATGTTTCATTTTGTCTCATTGATCAACAAGTTGCTCTCATCATTTCCCTCCTTCCACGTCTTTGCTCCCAGGTCTTGAGCATAGCAGAGCTAGTGAGTCGACACGCAGCTGAAATGTGATTAGGTAACAGGGGGCCTTCCTTTCCCGGCTGCCTGTCACTACATCTGAATAAATGCTCTTTGTATCCCCTCTGCATCTCTTTACCTCCCTCCCTTGTTGAAATGACACATTAGAAGTGCATTGAATTACACAGACGATAATAACCATAATTGACTACGTGCAAATGAAATTTATCTGTCTCCAGCTACAGCTGATTTGTTTCTCCACAGTGTGGCAGCAGCAGAAGGAATGATTTAGCCTCTCTGACAGGCACTTGTGTGCAGTCCATTGACAGCAGATAAGATGGTTGTTGAGAACCTGGTCCCAAGACTAGAAAATGGTGAGAACAAGTCCCAGGTGGGTCCTACATAAAGCACCTGTTATTGCTGAATTTCCATAGAAAAAAGTACGTGACAAAATGGCAAAAACTTTGTTTACTTATAGTTTATTTTCTGGAAGTTGTCAGGTTCGTGAAAAGCTCAGTGTCTGGCTTCCTTTGACCAGCATTTTCAAGTGCAAAGGCAAGGAGGAGAAGTATGGTGATGTTATCCTTGATGAATAAGAATGCGGCAGTGACATGGAGTTGCTGTAGTGAGGAGGTTGGTCCGCTGAAGGTGCTCTGCTGCTCTGTTAGGGCTAGGAGTGGCTTAACTTTGCGCCCACAGGCACCTATACGGACATGGGTGGGATGGCGACAAGTGTCAGGGGGACTCTTTTTGAAAGTGCATCAAAATGGTTGCGACTGACAATGTGGCCCAGCAACCAGAGGGCAACTGACATCATTCAAAGTGGTTCATTGCTATGAGAAGCCACTCTGCCCTCTTGCTCATTTAGAAAACATCTTTCTATTGTAATTCTGAGTAATCCATTTTCAGCCCACACACATACATGTTTTCACCCACATGTGTAAACAAGGATCTCAAGGAAGGCAGAAAAAGCTGTTGTCAGATCTTTCATCTGTGTTGTTTCTGTGCTTTTTCGCACTACTAATTAAGCAATGCACGACTCAAACACAGCCACATAACTAATATTAATAAAAGCTTCACTGTCACGGAGATTCCATGCAAAAATAGAAACTTTTTCAGCATTAACATTCCCGCCACTGAATAAACCGCCCAATAATAGACACGCAGGTGCAGGCATTCACATCTAATTTAGACAAATAAGCATGAAATGCTCAGTTATTCTTAAGGGGTCATGAGAAAAGGATCTCTTACTGTAGTGTTTGTTTTTAGACTGTTTACACTGCAAAGGTTTAAAAAGGTTTTTGTGTGACGTCCCTTATTCGTGACAGTTTCTGGGTGAAGGGGAATTTAATTCACTTTTTATTTAATCTCCTGTGAAACATAGTACAACCAGTCAAAAGTAATTATCAGTTGTTCCCAGATTCAATCATTTTTACTTTGCCCTGTAATTACTTCTGTATTCCTTGTATTTTTGTATTCCTATTAAATGTGCTATTCTCAACATAACACTTTTGAAGACCAGAGGTAGCTTTAATGTGAGTGATACAAAGTACATTATTTTATTCATGCTACGAGGACTAAATAAATAAAACACTTTATCAATTATGGACAATTTGTATGAAAAATTAATCCTGGCACAATTACAAGGAGCTTCTGATTTCACTTCATGAATCAATAAAGCGGAGGTAGCATACTCTGGAGGCTAAAGACCATGCTAGAACTATGCAAATGCCCTATTTAAACACTGCTGGTGTTTGCTAGAGAGGGCTTTGAGGTTGTTATATTTTTAATTAACCTACCAGCAGACCATACAGAGACCTTGAGCAGGGTTCCTCACATTACAACAGTACCACTCCATGGTTTCTCATCCTAAATACCATGCCCTCTCCCTGTGAGTGTCTCCCTTGGGCCAACATGGTTAGACTCAAGGACATAGGCTGGACTTTCAGTGTTGTGAACATCCCCTGTCACCAAAAAGTTCCACAAAGCGTCACACCAAGAATATAGAACATGCCCATAAAGTTGCCATTCAGTATAGAGTGCAAGAGGAGTATCAGGCAAAACCACCAAAAGCAATCATGGACCCATTTATCAACCAGGCTGTGAGTAGAAACAAGAACCATGGCCAACTTTCCTTTGTGGAGAGCAGATATGGCATGTAGACCCTCACTGAGCAAGGATGCAACCAACCATAAAGGCCTGCTTCTTCAGAATGACTTCCATTGTCACGCATCTGGTAAAATTTGTTATTTTTCCTTAATTTGCCAGACCCATGGATGACTATGTCCTGCTCCATAGAAAATCATTTCTTCTGATTCTGCACTATTTGTAGTTAACAGTTTTCTCATGCAAGCCCAGTGTGTGGTGTTGTGACATATCTGTTTCTGTGTTCATCCCACCCTGGGTCTTTCTCTTCACGTACCTCAGCAGAATATCTCTTCTTCTCTCTTGGGCTCCCTGACTGCTCCTAGAGGCAGGGACAAGACACACACAAAAATATTACATCACAGACTAAGATGGCAGCACATTTGGATACAGCAGCTTCTCTGGTCAATACGGGTGCTCTATTTTTTCAGTTTTTTTCTGTATTGCATTTAATTTCTTGTCACCTTTTCCACATCGATCACGCCTCCTGGATCCACGGGATCCCCCGATGGGAACATCCAACTAAGGAGGCAGTGCAAGCAGTGCGAGAGTGGGCAGAAACACAACAAATGCACTGGGGGGGAGAGAGACTGAGAAATCAACCCTTAAAGCCAAAGATTCCATTCCAAGAATCGCTGTGTTTTCATCCTCACAGAAATGTGGCTACACAGTAACTTACCAAATTTGGTGATTAAACTAGAGGGACTTTTTACATTCTGGGGGAGCTGCTTGTGTGTCTACATACACAAATATTGATGCAGAAACATTTTGCTCATTTCCTGCCGCTGTTTACTAGAAGCTGAATTTCTAACAGTTAAATGCCGCCCCCACTACTTGCAGATGAAATTTAATGTTTTGTTCATTTCCACTGTGTACATTCTGTTTAACATCAGAGATGTGCTCAGCAAACTTTATGGTGCTATTATCCTGCAGCAGAACACAAAACCAGACAGTCTTTTCAATGTTTCTGGAGACTTTAATCAGGATAGTCTCTAAACAGTCTTTCCGTAATTCCACCAACACATCCATTGTTCTATCAGAACACTCTAGACCTTGTTTACACCTAGGAATCACCTGTCAAAGTATAATCACATTTCCCTGTTATTGGTGCCTGTTTACAAGCCACTTCTGAGGAGAGCAAAAACTGGTCACCAAGTAAATAAAAACATGGGTGAAGTGGGTGACTAAAGCCCTGGAGGACTGTTTGGATCACACTGACTAAAACATGTTCAAAACTGCTGATTATTATGGGAACTGCCTGGAGTAATACACCTTGTCTGTCACTGGCTACACTGACACCTGTATGGATTATGTCGTGACCATCAAGTCTGTCAACTTGCAAAAATCAGAAGCTTTGACTTTACTTTGAGGTTTGTGCACCACTGAAGGTCCACAAAGCTGTATTTAAATCTAGATACAGTGCAGCACTGAAAACCAATCTCCCCAGAAGTGTAAGGAAGGCCAAGGCAACCTATGCACACAAGATCAAGAAGCACTTTTTGGACAACAGCCTGAGGATCAAATGGCAGGGCATACAGACCATCACTGATTACAAGAGTAAGAACAACAGTGCTGATGATGGGAATATATCCCTGCCAAATGAGTTGAATGACACTCAGCTTGAAGCCCTCAACACATCCCTGGTCATGAAAGCAGCACCTCCCACTGGCAACCAGACATTGTTTGTGTCCCTAGCTGATGTGAGGAGGACTCTGGCAAGAGTCAAAATGCAAGAAACATGCAAGACCAGACAGCATTCAAAATTTGTGATAAAGTAGCATGCCAGTGAACTGGCGGAGGTCTTCACTGACTCAGGCAGTTGTCTCCAGGTGCCTTAAATCCACCATCATTGCCTCAGTCCCAACAAAATTACCTGTGTCCTGCATCAATGACTACCATCCTGTCACACTCATCACGGTCTTCACATGATGTGCTTCAAAGACTAGTCATATCAGACATTAGGACCTGCTTTTCACATTAAACCCGCACCAATATGCCTATTGCCACAACAGATCCACTGAGGCCATTGCTGCCGCAGTACATCTCACCCTGAGTGTTTTAAAAAAATGCTTTTCACTGCTTTCACCTCTGCATTCAACACTATTATTTCCCAGCAACTGGTCAGTAAAATGTCCTTACTGGGTCTGAAAACCCCCATGCAACTGCATCTTGGACTTCCAACAGGTCACGAGGATCCATGACAACACCTCCCATCCTGTTCAACACTGGTGTTCTGCAAGCAAGTGTGACAGAGATGTCGGCCAGCCACAGATTTCACTAAGTTCAATAATCACGTGTTCATTGCGGCAGCACTCATTTCTGTGCAGGTGCACACGCTAGCAGTGTAAAAACATTAAACATTAAACAGATGTACACGCTCATTAACTGTATATTTACTTCACTTATCTGTTTTTTTAAAGACCGTTCTGTCTGTCTGTCCGTGTATCACCGGGTCTGTTTGTATTTTGCTGTTAGTGTTTTATTCTGTGTTTATGTCCTTGGGCATGACGTCACACTGAGAGGGGACCTGAGTCAGAGCACCTGGCTTTGGTGGCGCCAGAATGGTGGGACACAAGCATTGTCTGAAAACAAGCTGGAAGACACTATGTTTTATGTTTGTAATTAAAAGTGAAACAGATTTGTTTTCTCATTTTGCCTGCATGTCTTGATGAAGATGATGTGTATTTCAGTTTAATAATACCACAGAATAATTTTGAATATGAATGAGTATAATCTCATTCAGTATATATTGCTGTGTGGTTGACAGCTTGATTATTTGTTGTTAGTTGTATTCCAAGAGATTTTGCAAAAGAGAAACTGAAGAGAATCAAGATGGTTTGGTTACATTATGAGCCTTGTTGAAGTAGATTCTCTTAGTCCAGACATTTTATGCGTCTTATTTGTTTAGTTTTTGAGTATGGATAAACGCACTTGTCAAATACTGCAAAGTATAGTTCCGTTTTGTGACATTTATTGAGAAGTCTTGTCGGATAACACTGTGAATAAATAAATTATTTGCACCAACGTGCCCTGCATATGTGCTATTGTCATGTTTGTGACGGAAAAGACCCACTTCATCAACTGTCTCCCGTCACAGCAAGGCTGTGTCCTCAGCCCACTGCTATTTACCCTTCTAACCCAACACTATGTCACCAAATACAACTGTATATTTTCAGGTATGCAGATGAGACCACAATGAGTGGGTCTACAGAAGAGCAGTGGAGTTGCTTGTACACTGATGCAAGGACAACAGTCTGTCTCTCAATGTCATCAAGACTAAGGAGATGATTTTGGAATTCAAAAAGTTTCAGCAGTGAAGCTGGCGAACAGCATCACTTTCCCTGGGAGTGTACTACTCCAAGGACCTAGACTGAGAAAAGCACAGCAGCATCCCCACTTCCTAAGGAGACTGAAAAGAGCTTCTATAGGTGTGTTTCACAGACCATCCTGTTCTCCTGTATCTCATTGTGGTATGGGAACTGCACTGTCTCTGACATTACATAAACCTGTAGAAACAAAGCGAACAACGAAATATAAAACTGCAAAGATATTAGCAAAGTATGTCAGCGAGTACAGCTTGCTGTACTACACAGTATTATGTTGCAAGGCATTATAGTACAGCAATAATCTACTTGCACGTAATCTTAGTGTTTCTAAAATTTTTTGCAGATGAATTTCTGGCACTGCTTTATGGCATCACATTATAACGGGATGTCTATTGCAGAAATAATGGTATAAAATTTAAATTTTAGCTGTGTTGTAGGGCACCCTATAGCTGGGTTTGCATATATTTATATTAACTTTTTATTTATTTGTCTATAATTACTTTTCCCTCCCTTTTATGTGTACTATGCACCATGGACCCAAGCAACTTCATTTTGTGCTCCCTTGCATACCTGTTTTATAAGTAAGTATGACAATAAATGATCCTTGATTCTTGCTCATTCGCTTTCTGGACTCACAGTGATTCAAAGTGATTTCTAGATGATGAGAACACAAAAGCAAATGGAGTGAGCCATTTTTTCCCATTTTAGTGAAACCATAACCTCAATGCAGGGGTCTGGAGAGGGCCAGAGCTGATAACTTGAAAAATGAGCTAAAAATATTTGAATGGCTCATGTAAACCTACAAGAAAATATCAACACGTTTTGTAACTTATTTGCTACATAATGTGACAATTCAGAATTTACTTCCTCATGAATGCCCATTCACAGGGGAACTCTTATGGCCATGTAGCCAGATTAACAATATTAAACCATGTTAATATAGTTACATGCTGTAATTACAATGTGGGGATTTGTGCTCAGTAGGGCTTTGAGAGGGTGTTTCTCACTAAACCACATTTCTCTGCTTATAATCTGAAACCCCATTATCTATTCATTATAGGGCCAAGGCTTTAGCTAATGCCACTAAAGAAAGTAGCCATTCTGTCATCATTAAACCTCATTTTTAAACTCTTCTTGTGAGAGGGAGACAGTCAACTAGTAAGTAGAAATGTCAGCAACGGAAATGTAGACTTTGAAACAGAGAAAAAAATTCTTGAGCCATCAGCGGTATATTTTTGCGTGAAAATATGAACACCTTTACTTCCGTTATGTACCACCTTTACTTACTAGTAACAGCAATGAATCTGTCTGCACAGGACCAAAGAAGTGTTGAGAAAAGCTTCTTCTGCATTCCTACAGCTTTGTGTATTAATCATTTCAGAAAAAAAGATATTTGTGCATGTAGCATTTTTTAAAATTATAAATAATAGTAATATGGAATATTATTATTCCATCTTGCCATGGACTGGCAACCCATCCAGGAAGTGGTTTCATTCCCAAGTGTACAATAATTCCAGGATAGGCTCTGGACCACAACAACCCTGACTTGGGCAAAGTGGATTGATGGATGGATGGAGGGATGGATAAGTGTTAATACAATTTTCCCACCGATCCATCATTATCATTATACTTGTCCAACAGAGGGTTGCTGTGGTAGACAGCCTGTCCCAGAGGCATAACTTTTGAGGGAGGGGTCAGCCTGGATGACAGCCAGCCAGTCCATGTTTGGGTGTTGTCACACGCTCATTAACTAACTCTAACAATTTAGAGTTACCATGTCTTTGGTTTGTGGAAGGAAACTGAGGCTCCCAGCAAAAATCTACACAAGCATGAGGAAAACATACAAACTGCCGAGATGAATTCAAACCCATTTCTAAACTTAGAGCCCAGGAGCTGTGCAGCACCTGCACTACTTACTGCACCAGCCATTGTTATTTATTTTTTATTTTTTTATTTTTTTGATACCAAGTCAAACTCTAGCAATATTCAGCTTTCTAAAATGTTACTAGGGCAGCTACCTTACACCCTATTAATAGAAACAATTGAAATATGGAAAAGGTACAGGGAAGGATACTGCAGAACCTATGTATGTTATTGAGCACTTGGTCCCTGTCATCATCTCTAAAATCCCCACATCCCAGCAGTTACCCTGCATAGCTTGACTGACAGCTGTATAATACAGCAGGGACTTTACAGTCATCTGCATTTATTTTTTTTGCTTAACTGTACAGATGGTATCAGAATGAAAAGCATTCCATGTTGTGTCCCCTGCTAATGCTCGATAAGCCTGCTTTGTTCATCCTTAAGAAAAAAAAATAATGCCTGTCAATATAACACTAAACTTAACGCATCATACGTACTTTTTCATTGTGATTAAATAAGGCGATCTGAACTAACGATAAAAATAAGTCAGTTTTTAAGTAGCCCACAGAGGCTCCACGCAGCCACAGAAGTAGTTTGCAATGATTGACAGGAAATTTCCAGAAGCAAAAAGTCCACACTGGTTACAGCTTTCACTGAAATAGTCTCGTCACAGATCAACTGTGGCTTCCATACCCTCAGGCAAGATGTTTTACCTCCGTTGCTCTGCTCTGCTCATAATCCAGCTGTGCGAAGGGGTTGCAGAGAGTATAAGGTGCCTAAATGTACCGAAAATGAAGGAATCTGAATTGCTATGGACAGGGGCACGTATTCCAGTTCTCACAACAGGTTTTATTGAACTCAGCAGACCACTTACTATCTCCACTTGTCCAATAACTGGGTGGAGGTAGGGGTCACCTCATGCATACTGACATCTCATAACTCGGTGTGGACTGGACAATGATGTAACCACTGGCAACAGGCACATTTCACACAAAGCAGGTTTGCTGCGGTCAGCTGAAATTATCTGACCAATTATATATCCATCCCCGGGAACAGAAAAATGTACAGCGGTGGATGCCAGCCTAAGGTCTGAATTGGAAACTTGCCACCAGTTTAGCACCTCAGCTACCTACTGAGTCTTTATGTCCTGGAGGAGTGGCATGTTATCATTAAAACCACTAGATGGGCAGAGCTAATGTCCCTGCTCAGGAACCACGATCAGGATTTTAGGCTTAGGGTTTTTCCTTTAGCACTAATTGCCATTTTTGCAATTTTGAAGTGATGGGGAAAACAGCAGAGAAAGATGTAAATAAAAACATATAATCCACAGGAAGAAAACAGTGATGAGAATGGTGGTAATGACAAAAAAAAAATCTGCAATGCTCTAAAATGATACTCCATCTCACGGGTGTGCTCCATTCCATCTGTCAGATGGAGGTGCTGTGCTCCTCCTGCAAACTCTGACCTTGCTCTGCCTCAAAGCTATTATTTTCTCTTTTGAGAAGAAACTAAACTGGGGGCAGAAAGAAGAAACGATGATTGAATGAGGTGCAGAGCATCCTATATGAGGTCACCGTCCATCACTTTTTTAATCAGCTCCAATTATCTCTATGGCAACTGCTGTCACTGGGGCAAGAGGGTTTCTAGGTTTCAGAATGGGATACAGTTTGAAAAGGCATGTCGTGTGCCCAATAGAAAGGACTGAGTGAAATGAAATTAAGAAAGTTTTTATTTAGTTTCCTCTGGCTCAGAACACCGTCTGCCTGACAATCAGATCCCAAATGAGATTTTAGTTACCCTTCAGGCAGGTTTTGCACAGTTCTACATCAAATGCAAGAGATATAAAAAGCCATGGGGATAGTTCAAACGAGTAAGTTCATTTTATTTCAATGAAGGCCTTGGAGAGGCTCCAGCTGTAGTGCTGATAGTGGTCCCTTTGGAAGGATCATGGTCAAGGCACTTTGAAAAACAGTGAATCACACAATGCATAGCAGTGTTTATAAAAGAGTACTGCATGGGCACTCAACTAGCCATTCTTTCATCATTAAACAACTAGGACTGTATACAGTTCATTCTATCGATGTGATAAAGCAAAACTGACAAGACCAGGCATATTCAGCTGAAATGTGATTAACAGCAGAGAAAAGTAAGAAAAACAAAGAAACAGAAGTTTGCCCAAGAAATCAGGCAGTTTGCTGTTGTGCTCCCTGTTTTGCAATGTTCCAACTTGTGGTCAGCTTCACCTTGTTAACTGACTTCTATTACTGTATCTTTTTTGGTTAAAAAAACATTTCCTTCCCCGAATCTGTATGACTTTGCATGCATGTACATCCTGTGAGGTTGCAAGTGGTGGAATGAGGACACTGCCAGTGTTTTCATCACCAGTGGCTGTTAATGTAGCCCTTTGAGAGCTCTGCTTATGATGCCCAGATGGTCTGCATTAGCATGACTAATAGACTGTGCTGTATAACCACCTGCACTGAAATGCAAAGTCGAACTGGGAGGAGATGCTGGGAAAAGGAACCTTCGCTGAAAACACAATTATAGCCACTTTAAGAAGTGCTGGGCTGTGTTCCCCTTGGGTTTTCTCTTTTTTATAGTTTCTGAACTTGAGGTTTGCTGTTTCCTAAAGGGCAAAGCTATATTTCCAAGTGTTTATTTGTCCTTAAATTCCCGGGTGTCTGATTGCATAGAGTATGTCCTGTCTTATTTGACCATGTCTCCTCAAGCTGCCATAACACGTTTGTTTCTTTTGGATGAAAAGCATGAATAAATTACTAACTGTGGGGTGAAAAGGGGCAAAACAGCTCTACCCTTGAAAGCCTGGGCAGTTGACAGCTTTCGCATTTTAGGCTCAGCAAAAAAGTAAGATGCATCTGAGTTGAAGGAACCCTGTAAAATAACTGTGCACACACTGGTATAAAATTAATGTAAATTAATGTATGTATATTGAAATAACATCTGCCATGGTAGTATCACCCACCATTTCACTATATATCATAAACTTATATTAAATGCATGGAGAAAATGTTGATAATGATAAATATACATATCAACAAAAACAACTTTTTTTCCCTCAGGTCTCAGAGTAAATTAGGAATGCAGCCAACCCAATAACAGCAAGTAGCCATGAAGGCCTTGTATAACCATTGTGGCTCCCCTGGATTACACTTTCACAAGGTCATTAATTTCACATTAGCAAAAATTATTAAACACACTGCTTACTAGTTCTCACACATAATTTGCTTTCTCAGCCAGAATTGCTAATTATTAAAAATACAATGTGAAAAGAACAAGTAATATCTCTGTATGTATAAAGCCCAGTCTCTATTTGTCTATTTGCCTGCTTTTTTGTTCTTTATGCACAACTTTCTTTTCAAGCCACAGACTTGAAATTTGGCTCATAGGTACTTCTTACCCTAAGGGAGGTTTTTGTGCAGTCAACTTTATTAAATGACTTTAAAATACAGCCATTTAATAGTGTCACACATAGTATGTAGTTCAGGCACATACAGGGCGTTTGTTGCAGTGACCAAATGGTCTGAGCAACAGGCTTATGCACGTTCTTTCTCTCGCTCTCTGTCTCACACAGACACACACACAGACACACACACAGACACACACATACAGACACAAATATGAGCAAGGGCGCAAACGCTGCACATGTTCCACACACATACATACGAGCATGGCAGTGGAAGGCACACACATTGTACACACATATGCACTGAAGCACTTTCTCAGTGAAAAACACACACACCAATGTACTGAATTGGAAAGGCAATAAAACTTGGAGATATACAATTTGTTATTACTGTCTGTATGTCACTATAACTGATGTGCACACTACTCTCTCTTGCATCTGAGTGTTTGACCACAGGAGTCAGTTACATATGAGCACCTATGTACTATGAACACATCAGACTGTTTCTTGTATTTTACACACAAACACAACAGCGAGAGGGAGGGGAGATGATGGGGGCAGGGTTCAGTGTGCTTCAAAGACAGGAAATCATCATCATCATCATCATCAACATAATGCCGAGTGGCAACAAGAGATGGTAGCTGCAATATGTGCACAAATAAAATAATTTATATTATCTGTACAAACTTAACATGTAAAAATTAATATGAAATTGTGCATCACACATATGCAAACAGATACATTAGTGATTTAAGGGTTATAAAGTTTACGATATGCAGCACTGTGCAAAAGTCACACAGTACATCAGCAGTTTGTGACACACAAAAGTCACACACACATCAGAAGTTTCACAAAAATATGTGTCTTAGATGGTTATTTTACATATTCAACATTCATGTGTCAACAGGAAAGAGCATATTTTAAACATTAATCCTTTTGCAAAAACTGAAATATTACTGTGAGATTTTTGTGTCGTTAAATAAAGAAAGTAACATAGTAAAAACCGATGTTCCAGATAATAAATGTGAGGTCTTTTTAGGCGTATAGCCCAGTGCGGGATTAAACAAATATAGCAAAGAGGTGCTAATGATCAATGACATAATGTGTAGCTTGAACCAAACTGATTCACTGAAACAGAAACAGCTGTAGAAGGAATAAAACTGTGCAAGGAACAACCAAACTAAAAAAGAGAAATTTCAGAAGATGTGGCAGCATAACCTTCAAATCTTATACCATGGTAAGAGTGAGCAAAGCAACAAGACACAAATTTGGCTCTAACAGAGGGCAGAGAAACTACCAAAGAGCTGGAGAGCTACATGAATTTGTGTCTGTAGGCAACAGTGAAGCAGGGTGGAGGTTCCCTGCAGGTTTGGGGCTGCATTTCTGCAAAAGGAGTTGGTGATTTGGTTAAAATTAATGGCTCCCTCAATGCTGAGACATGAAGGCAGATTCTTATCCATCATACAATATCATCAGCGAGGCATCTGATCAGCCTCAAATTCATTCTGCAGCAATAACTGCAAACACATGGCCAAAGCCATAAACTGTCTTCAGCGAAAAGAAGAAAAAGGAATTCTGCAACAGATGGTATGACCCCCACAGAGCCCTGATCTCAGCATCATGGAGCTGGTTTGAGATTACACACAGAGACAGAAGCAAGTGAGACAGCTAAAGTCTGCAAAAGAACTACGGCAAGTTCTTCAAGGTGCTTGGAACAACCTACCAGCTGGGTACCTTAAACTCACACGAGTGTACCTAAGAGAATTGATGGTGTTTTAATGGCAAAGGGTGGTCACACCAAATATTGATTTGATTTAGTTTTTTTTATTTTCAACATTTCCTAGGAGCTTTATTGATTAATAAAGCATCCTTGCTTTATGACATTTTTTCACAAGAGCCTAAAACTTTGAACAATACTGTCTATATAAAATATATATACATATATATTTATATATGTACGTGTACGTACCAAATACTGCGGGCAGAATTTCCCATTGCTGGGAAAAAATAAATAATGTGCTCCCAGCTCATTAAAAATCAATGTTAATGACAATTAATGTCATTAATTTGCATGTCTATATCACATGGTTCAGTATGTACATTACAGGACATTTCACATGTCAGTGACCCACAATCTGTCTCCCCTCAGGGAAAAATACATATCAAAATTCTGTGTTTTAAAATAATCTCTACAATGTAGTACACAGGAGTTGCACATTGATTCAGCTGTATTTTATCTGTGCTTTTTAATAAGAGCATGCTATTTTAAAATATATTCATATACTCCCTCTTATTTGGTTACTTTAATATTATACAATTTGCTGGTATACTTTCTGCTGTAAAGCTATGTGCCCTTGTGACTCATTATATTAACCCAGGAGAGCTGTAACTGCCCTGAGCTGATATACTCAAACCACTGAAAAAATTCAAATGACTCACTACTCAATTCAATCGACTTGAGAGCCATTATGAGGGAGATGACAGAGCAGTAATGCTGCATTAAATTCAATATCCATCCATCACGTATGACATGCTATGGCTCAGCTTGCAATAGAGTCATCACAGCCCACTTCCTAGCTTGCAACATAGATGTGAGGCTAAAGGAACAAATGGAAAAATGATGAAAAAGTCAAGATTACGTAGACCTAATGAGAACCTGACGGCTCCCACAATTGTCTGGGAATGAGGAGATGGGGCAGATCTGGTCTGCAGCAGCAGCGGTCAAGCTGGGAGCCAGCTAACCAAAGGGATTCCTTGAGTCTCAGGCAACTTCACTGCTGGTAATCGCAAAAGAGACAAATGTTGATAAAAGTAAGAAGTCAATGTAAAAATAACTAAAATGCAAGAACAAAAGATGCCCCATACTTTCTGGTGAATTAAGCCAGATATTTAAATTAGCAGAGACTAAGATCACTGTGTTTTCCTTTGCAGTATCTGCACCACAATACAGAGCATTAATGGTCAGTCTCAGTGGCCTGCTGGTCCGTTTTTGAGACATAACCTGAATCATTGTTGCAAAACATCTAATTTTAAACAATAGAGACTGCTTTGAATAAAAGCAGCACAATAAAATAATCTAACAATACATTATAAAAAGCAGAAAAAGCTTTTTAACTTCAGAAAGAGTAAACAGTGTGCACATGACAGGGACTTAGTATGCATGAAAGTGTCTCAGGAAAATAAATTATGAATAATCCATGCAATGATGGACCACATACTAGGCCCAGGGGGATGCTAGTGGCTGTGCAGCCTTGCTTCAGTGACAAGGCAATAGAGCAAAGACATCTACAGCACTGAACTGCAATCAAAACCCAGAATAAAACCAATGATTCCAAAGAATCTTAAAGAAGAAATCGGTTGTGATGACTCACCTGGATAAGGCTTTTTTAATATACTTTTGTGGTACTGAAAGGATTAAAAAAAACTTTTCTTTTGCATTTTAATCAGCATTAAGTTAAAAAAATTTTTAAAACTCACCTGTATTTTTGTTTCTTTGGGGTGCACCGGTATGGCAGAGACAGATGGAATCGTCGTGGGAACAAGCAGAGCACAGTGTATGGTGTCTCAATGATTTGAAAGGATGCATTGTCTTCAAAAAAGACTTTGTGTCTGAACTGGGAACTTCTCTTAAATGCAAAATGATCTGATGGAAAAAGTAATCCTTTATTTTTTTCTGTATGGCTCTGATTCACTCTTTTATGATATGTGCATTTTGCACCATCTGAGCAAGACATCAGGTTGTGGATTGTGGTTATAATCTTTCATTGTAATCCACTTCATCCTAACCTGATCAGGAAGGTGGCTCCCACGATGCTTTTTATCAAAAAGTGCCTTTCCTCAAAAACAGCTTCAGAACCACTGACTAATATGTAAACTGGGTTTTTTGAGATTTTGCACCTTGTAACTATTTGTGAAAGACAGCATCTACATCCAGCATTGATTGTTCCAGAACATTATTAGGGAAACTCCATCTTTGAGTAAAACTCCAATTGCTTTCTCTGTGGAGAACTCTGAGCATTGGTACATATTCCCTCTAATCGATACATCCCTCGCAGTAACCGAATGGCAAGTTTGTCGAAAGCAGGACCTTCCAGTGTGTCAATCACCCCTTCTTTCATTCAGCTGTTCTCCAACTTGTGAGATTGCCTTTAAATGCCACCATGAGTGCAAGGCCCCAGGCCATTACATTGCTATTGATCCACAGTTACTGCACAGGTGGCTTGACATAATGCCTGACACAGCATTGCTGTTTCTACAGCCCACCTTCTGAAGTAACAAATCACAGATGAAAAAGTACACCATAAGATTTACATTAAAAAGAAAACAATGTTATAATAAACTGCATGGTTAATGATCCGTTGCAAAAAAAACATAAAAACAACGAGATGAATGTAACCATCTTGCACACTTTTCATGTCATTAGAAGACACAGTGACCTCTGTTTAAGTGTTCACATACCAAATCCTACACCAAACAGTCTGAGAGAAAACACTGTGTTTGTGAAAACAGTCCAGTGATTAGTGCAGTAATCCGCACTCAGACACAGGTCCATGTGCTTTTTGCCTGTGCCAGGTGCCCCTGAATATTCATTGCACCTTGTCTAATTTTGATCATAATCCTTCTCAATAAGGATAGAATGTCTGCAGCCAGAAATCTCTTTGAGTCAACACATAGTCCTTCTGTGACTGCTAAATGGCACCCTTTCCATAAGATTTTTATAGTTATACACTAACAAAAAGAGCAATGTGTGTCAGTAGATAGAATGTGCTTGTTGATGCTAACCTTGCACGGCTTTAGCTCTGCGCCTGCCTTCTGACATGGGAAGTCTTCCAGGGACGATAGATGTTTGCCAAATTCTCTTTACACACAACAACAGTCAAGAAGCAGAAGGGTTGCAGACCCTATTATCCCAAGAGAGTGTAACAGTTCAATTTTCATCAAAGTCCTCCAGTAGAGTCTCCCAGTAGAGATACTTCCCCTTGCAGTGCCTTAAATTTCACTAGATATCTAAAAACTCACTACTTTTCTCCATACTGAAACCCAAAATTCTAACAAAGATGGAAAGGGCCACACCCACAGATAATGGCTGTGGATCACTAGCAGTCAGCCCTCTCCGAAGCTATCAAAAAGTCACATAAAAGGAATTCTAAAATGGATTGCAGTCAGTAAGTATTTACTGTTGGTGTGGCGTTAGTACACAGTTCAAGCAAAGGTGACGTTAAATATTACAATACAGTGTACAACTGGACATGCAAAACAGTCAAGGCAATTGCAATCTCCTCCAGGAGACCTTGTTCCTTGTTTACATTCTTTAATGAACTTTGCCCAGGGGTTGGTATGTTGGCTGCTGAGGGCCCCAGAGTGAAATCATTTTTATTCTATGTCAGCTCTTTATTGCTTTACTGAAGTCATTATTTGAACAGCAAGTAGGCTCTCCCAGGGCAGGTTGACAGGATGCAAAAACCCTGCTTTGTATTCACATTTCACCGCTTAACCGATGGTCTAACCTGTACAATGAAAAATGTATAACCACTTGGCAAAGTGAAGAAACTCATGAGGAGAACCTGTCATAAAAGGCAAAGGAGCAGATCTACATTTGAGACAGGAACATATAACCTTTAAACTATTATAATTTGACATGGAAGGGCAGAGGCAGATTAAAAAGGATAACCACATAACTGTCCCCTGCTCACTGCCTTGCCTATGTTTAAACAAGGACACCATGAGAGCCAGCTCTATGTGTTGATCTCCAGCAGCTTAGGATAATAACAGACCCAATTAAGCAAATAAGCATTTGTGTGGTACAGGAATCACTAGCACTTCCTACTCTTGAGGACAAGGGTTGACATGCCTTTCATATACTTTTAACATGAAGGCACTGTTCAAACATCATTTTATCTTTTTGTGCTGTTTCTGTGGGACAGCTCACACTTGTAACCCTGATTTGTAACATAAAAGGTTCTTATCTCACTCTTCATGGCTGAGACTGTGAGAAAAGACTAATTGGAGGCAAATGCTGGTGAAAACTGACATTGTCAGAAACCGTTCTGAGCTCTAGCCAAGACTCTTTGCCCTTATCAATCAACATCATGTGTACCTAAAGGGCATGTGAGTGCAGAGTATGTTTGAGTGATTGACTCTGAACAAAAGCCAAAAAACAAAGTGTAAAACTACAGTCACCTTGGTAGCAAATCCTCTAAAAGTAAGCGATAAAATTAAAAAAAACAATAATAGTTAACAAACAAACAAATAAATAAATTGCACTAAATTGGAAGTGAGGAAAGTTGGATTGCGAGGCTGTCTTTGCCAGTCACAGAGTGAAATTAAATGTGTTAACCTGCATTTCGAAAAACTGGCCAAGCAATGGCCCTGAGCTATTTGAGAAATCATTCTGACCAGCCATGCAGGGGCAGATAGCATCTTAGGATGAGACTCTCACTCGAAGTAGCTTTTCTTCCTTGTAGCAATTTGCTGGAGGAATAAAAGCCAGCAAACAGACTAGTCAACCTTATAGCTCACATTCTTCTAAATAACCATTATGTTTTTGTTTGTTTTATTATATTTCATAGCCATATGTTGTATACTATATTTCAGCAGAGTGTGTTGCAATGAATTCTAAGAAGTCTTGGGTATACATGCTAAGTATTTGGAGGTAGGAACAAGCAAGTGGCATACTTCTTGAAGGCATCTTTGACAGTCAGGTTAACTGTTTAAATTCCTGGAGAGAAAATCCTTTTGCAGCCTAAAACAGGTACTTAACAATATGCAATGGTTTCTTAGAAATTTATCAAACAAATGTACAGAATTACGCACTTGGAAATAGCTGAAACAGTAGCGTTTATAAACACATAATATGCAAACATAATATAATGGATGTGGACATACTGAAGGACACAAGGGGAAAGTCAAGGGCAGGGTACCTCTAAACCCAGTTCTTTTTCAGCAGAAAGCACCACTGTTCCAGCCAGGGACATGCCCTCAAACCCCCATCACCCATCCTGACCATCCAGATGTATTGGTTTAATATTGTACTGTGCCTGGACAAGGTCATAGCAATAATTCTCTCAAGAGAGTGAGTGTTTGGGGCTTTTTTTTCATTATGCTCTTGGAGGTGAGCAAGAGGGTGTGAGACAAACTGAACAACCTTGTAGAAGAAATCACCTAGTAAAAATGTAACAATTGAAATGAAGTTGCATGTTTAAACATGCTATTATGTTTCAAGCTTAAATATAATATTACAGGTTACAATTGAATTGCTGACTAGAAATTACATGTAATGTGTGAGCATATTCTTGCAAAGGATTCGTGTCCCATCTATGAACTCTAGCTTATGCCTTTTCTTCCAGAATAGGCTCCGAACTACCCTGATCCTGCATTAAAACCAATAGTTGCTAAAAATGACTAAATGTCTTCTACATTTTTTAATGTAGGCCCGCTACATTTTGTCACATATATTGTACACAATGTTATACAGGAAAAATAAATGTCTAATATAATAGCAAAAAAAATCTAAAGCAAGTGCAAGCTTTTTTCTCAACTATAACCAAATCCCTGTATTTACCTTAGGATTTTATACATAAAATTACATACTAAAGTTCAGCAAATCAATTCCCACAGCAAGCATGTCACAGAAAAGTAGCTTGCCATCCATAAACACTTATAAGGACAACTTCATACCAAGGTGACACTTGTCCCTGCAGTATGCACACATTAAGACATTTTCTCACACACTCCAATGAGTACTCAGTACTGACTGAGTGCCAAAACCTGGTCTGTTTTTTTCAATTGCACCATTAGACACACAGCACAGTTCATTCAGCATTGCATACCTCCTAGTGACCACTGTGGCTAGGTGAGCTGCCGTTCTGCCAGAGAAAAGTGATAAAGTGATACCACCGACAGTATTTAATGGCTGGTGCTTGTATGCTCGGCATATGGACACTCTTAGATTAGACATTCACGCTGGTCTTTGATATGTTATAAGTGCTGGAATCCATTATCCTTCATTTCATATGGCAGTGAGTACCCTGGCAGTTTGACCCCTGTGTACCTCCAATTAGCAAATTCATTATTAACAAATAGAACTCACAGACCTATCTAAAATGTGACTGGTCAATGTGTGTTTGTGTGGCTCTTTCACTCTGGTTTTCTTTGTAATTGCTGGACGTTTTATTCTCCATCCTACCACCCATGGAAAGCAAAATAATAATAGCCATGCAGTTAGGGATATAGGGTTTAGGGGTAGGGTATGATATCAGCTGCCTGTGGCTGTTAACACAACACACCTCACAACTGTTTATAGTTTTGACCATAGGCTCTACTTTGTGATGTGAATCAATGTCTTTTTTCCAAGGCACAAAAGATAAACTACTGGGTAGCAGTGACATGATTTTGTTGGCAAATTGCATCCTTTGATTCTTTCAAATCTATTTCCCACATATTCTGAATCCATCCTTCAACCCTGTGTAAAAGGTCACCCAAAGAGTTAACATGAGAGAGTTATGCATATGTAAATTAGCAAAATCGGTTTATGTGGCACTAGCGTCTCCTTTGTGAAAAAACATGATCTAGTAGTGTGATATCTGGCACAGCTGTGGCATGGAAACTATAGGTGAAATATCACTGGTTAGTCACTAGGTTATCTCATTCAATTGGCAAATAAAAATAATTATTTTAAGCTGCTGAACACATGCGTTCGGCTCCAGCTATACTACACTTCCTCTACTTTCTGCATACTCAGTCAGATTTCTCAAAAGCATCTAAAATCTTAATTGCAGTGAGAACTCATGCAGATTTAATCGAGGTAATCCTTTTACATTAAATGATCTCTCTGGAGCACATGTGACTTGGCTCTTATTATACATAACTCTCTCATGTTAACTCTTTGGGTGACCTTTTACACAGGGTTGAAGGATGGATTCAGAATATGTGGGAAATGGATTTGGAAGAATCAAAGGAAGCAATTTGCCATATAGCAGAGACAAAAAAATCTGCAACAAAATTCTGAAAGTCCTTTAATCCCCTTTTATTACAAATTAATCTTCTTTAAAGAAAAAAAGTGCTGAAAATAGTATTGAATGTCGACAATGGTTTGTATGATATACAATATAAAGGATTAATAATCCTCTAATTTTCTTCTTTGTTTTTACCTCAAGCTTTGCCTTAAAGGTTATTTCCTTTTTAAACTAAAGTTTCATAAAATTAAGTGAAACTTGACAAATGATACTCTGCCAAAACCTACTTTTAACCATAAATGACAATTTTCCTGTATAGTTTTATGAAATGCAAAGAAAGGAGAGGCATTAGTCACTAATAAGCACATCCATCGAAACCGACCCAGTTATACCTTTCTGTCTGATAGCTGCGATGATCCTCCCACTGTATAAATAACGTTCTGCTGGTGTCAGAGGAAAATTCAATACAAATATTATTAAATCATAGGCATTAGACTAATTTTTTTTGCAAATTGCTGAGAAGGAAGGCAGAGTGTGGAGGCAGAGTCTTGAGAGGAAGCTGTTTTGTCATTCAAAGTGTGCTTTGCAGATAGCGGCACCATGTAAGGGCTAGTTGAGCAAATGCAAAGGTCAGGAGCTCGACATGACGTCGACAGTTGAACTGTGGTAAACACTTATTTTCTGTAACACAGTTGGCCTGTTTTCAAGGTGCTCAACAACATCTGCAGAAATGTTGCGACGCCTCTAGTGAGCAATGCAATTCCCACACATCAGCTCCCATTGTCCACAGGCGGTTGCTGGGACTGTCTCTTCCTTCTCACTTCCAGCACTATAAATCCATGCTTCAAATCAGGTGCTCATTAAATTCCATCTGTTTATCTGAACTCACTGAAGGTCTGTTTGAAATAAGGTCCATACTGAGGAAAAATTATCTTCAAGTGGCAAACACACAATAGCTGTATCAAATCAGGCTTAATGACTTAATAGCTTGCTTTTAATCAGGCACTAAAAATACAGTACTTGTAATGGACTCTATAACTGTGTAATATTCATTCATGCGTTTTATAAAGTGAGAAGACAGCCATATATATGCAGATGACGGTAACTGGAACAGATAATTGGTACAGTGGTGTGATGCAGGAGGAGATGTTCTTTTTTTTTTTTTTTTTTTAGTAAACCTAAAGGAGGGGCCGTTGTCTCATAACAAATGTATACCAAGGTGGGTGGCCATTTCTTAAGCTACCCCCCCCTTCCCATGAGATCTCTAATAAGACCTTGTTTCCCACCTACAGTTCCTGTCCACAGGAGGCAAACCACACAGCACCTAAGATAAGCTGCACGTGTGGCCAAAGTGCTTTAAACTCCTCACATCCTGAACTTCAACAATTACTCAGCATTACAGGCTTGAAAATAGGTGGAAATGTTTTTCCAGAATATAATTTCTCCTTAGCATTATGAGCAGAAGTGCTAACTAGAAACCTGTTCCAGGAGCGGAAGCTCGAAAGCTTTTTTTGTCCGGGGGTATTTATGGAAAGGCAACTCTAAATGTCCAGTTTAACAAAAATTTCTTTATAAACATATCACCTCCTCCTGGTTTCCCTCACACTCCTGTGTGTTAAAGCTCTCCACCTTACTGTGAATGGTGATTACGGCACATTAATCTCCGCTGGCATTCAGCTCAAAACACTAATAAAATCAGGGCAAAAGGTGGAGATGCAGACCTTTTTCACGTGAAACGATAACAACACTTCCACCTGATGCCGACTTGAGTGACACATCCAGCAAGTTCTCCGCCATCTCCTGTTCCTCCACACCACAGTAACACTCCAGCAGATGGACTTTTCCCTTTCCTGTAGTTTGCACCCCTTCATCAGCAGCCTCTATCAGTTTGTAGGTGATTTGATTTATATCCCATCTGCCTTTACTGTGGATGAACTGTTGTTGATTTGTGGGAATTACAATCAATTCCAATAAGGCACCTTAACCCAGAAAATATAGGCAGGACCACATCGTCAATGGCTGATCAGACACTTCCACAAATGTATGTTTTCAAAAAGCATGTTCACAGTCTTCCTCTGTACCCTCACTTGCATTGTTGAGGACAATTAATTTTTCCCCTGCTGGTCTTCATGCACAATCCCTCAGCATGAGTCTCTGTGTCCCCCCCTCCCTATCTCCTCCTCGCTCCCTGTGTGTGTCTCTGAACACAAGGTTGCTCTGTGTGTTGCCTATTAAGAAAAATTGCAAACTGATGAAATACAAGATTCAAAACCTTCAGAGTAAACCACTAATTATGTGCTTAAATAAAATCCTGTATTAAAAATCTCATCACGTTCTGCTACCTTTTAATCCAACACCGTACTACATTGTAGAATAACTTGTACAACGTATACTGCAGAAAATACAAATGTTATTCAGACCCGGGGCAACTTTTGCCTTTTATAAAACACTTATATTAAATTTGTTCAGCCATTGGAGAACAGTTGGTGACTATTCCCTTTCTTTTGGAGCTCCCTGGCAGTTACTCCAGTTTATTATCCACTACACAACACCCCTACGGTTCTTATTCCACTTTATTAAGTACTGCATGAAACCACCTTGTTGTTCATGTAGTTTCTTATTCTCTAACTCACTCAGAGTTTTGTTTTTTTTAATCTACTGTGAACCATCCCCCAGTTACTAGTCCAGTTTATTATTGCTTATCGCCAACAGACTAAATGTGTTTTTATTTTCTGTTTAAATGTGAGACAGCACTCAAACTGTCATGACATTTGTGTAATTCTTGTGTAACATTGGGCCTTGGAGCTCCTTCTGGAAGTGAAGGAGAAGGTGATAAAGCTGGATGCCTGCAAGCAAAGATTGACATTTTGAAATATCCCAGATCTCCAATTCCTGTGGTTTCACACCTGTGGTAAAGACAACAACACTCATCTAAGAGGAAGTGAGATGAGAATGAGTCTTACTGTACACACTGATCCTTATCTAGGGCATTTCACAACTCTCCATACTGTCTTCAAAATTAACGCAAGTCCCTGCTGTTGTTCATTAGTGCTCAGTTGTATTCTGAGAAAAATCCAACACTGACAGAGCAATAAACCACAATATGGTGAAACAATACATGTCACTGCTAAGGCACCGATTGCAGCAAATTCACTGGCAATGTGCAGGAATGAAAGCAAGTAAGATCAAAGGTTATTTGACGTTGGTTGTTTTTGTACGTTTTCCGAACATATTTATGTAGACATATCCTTAAAACTACCAGAAATAACTGGATTTTTTTAAATTAAATAAACAATAAGAACTTAGAAAGTTTGACCTTTTCACATGTTGACATTTAACAATAAGAAATAAATGAAAACCCATTATGGTCTTTGCTTTAAGGGCCATTGCATGGAATCCCCCACACACACACACTGACTCATGTCGCTGTGGTATCGTGCTTGTCTAGCATCAATGCCAACATAATTTAGTAGCAACACCTCTCTGTGACCCTAAAACATGGATGTACTATTCTAGGAGTCAAGGATAAAGGGGTGTGCTGTTTTTCACTGAACCTCACAGCCATAAGTAAAGTTGTTGCTCTGTACAATAAATCATCTCATCAGCTGAAAGGTATTACAGTGACAAGAATTCTCCACCCTTCGCATATAACCAACAGCTACAGAAATTTCCAGTCCAAGCCCAGACCTATTAAGACTTTTGTATAGTCCTATAGTCATACTTTTCCATACTAAGAGGCTTCTCTGATGATACTTGGACAGTTGTACCTGTGGACATATTTTTGGAATTATACTTGAGGACATAAGAACGCTGACCTTAAGATCAGTATGTCTGAGAAACAGTTTACATGGCCTTCTTAAATGCATCTAAGACCAAGGATAATTACTGGTACCTCTGTGTAGGTGAGTGTTTCAGATAACTGTAATGAGTTAGCTAGAGATGAGGGGATTGCTGATGGAACAGCTGGGTTTTAAAGCCTTTGTTACAGTAGTGAACTAAATATGAAGGCTACGCACTGAAGGTAAAACACCTGCCTTCCCAGACATGAAAAGGTGGCTGGCTGCAAGCTGCAGACATGTCGTCAAAGGAAAAATTGGGGAAAAGAAAACTGGGCTACAACGGCAAACATTGTAGTGTATAATTAACATCCAAAGATGAGTAGACTTTCTCCCCTGTGCTACATTTGTGTCATCCAAGCCATCTGTGCTTTACAGACATATGAGCCTGATCCTCCCTTCCAAATCCACCACACTCACCATCCTGTTTCCAAGTGGCTGAACTTGACCGTTTCAAAAAATGTGGTTACTGAGTTGATACTCAACCTGAGCAAAGATGGAATTTAACTTTTTATGACACAATCTATAGGATCACCATCACTCTGACAAGGATAAACCAGATAATGATAATAGATGGATAGATGGATGGATGATTAGCATCCCATTGTTTTAGCTGCTACATTTTCCAATGGTGCTGAAGTAACTTTTAAGGAATTTCATCATTTCCTTTGCTTCCCATCAAGAAAAATACTATAAAAAAAGGAACATAAAAAATTAGATTTGGAGCACCTAGAGCAAGAGCATAAACTGTTTTCAACTGGGGAGAACTAGACAAGACTCTTTAGAGCAAAAGCCAAATACCATCTGGGTTATA
Source organism: Arapaima gigas (assembly GCA_900497675.1). Classification (NCBI taxonomy): domain Eukaryota; kingdom Metazoa; phylum Chordata; class Actinopteri; order Osteoglossiformes; family Osteoglossidae; genus Arapaima; species Arapaima gigas. The sequence continues at coordinate 349,380 of UFQX01000161.1, read as the reverse complement.
TAAATTGTATTGGAAGCATTTACTCCATGAAAAACAATGCTGCTATGAACTTAGGAACAAGTTCAGCTCTTTTTAGGCTTGTCAACTGAAGTCACAGCAGAAAAAGAAGGCTGTGAAAGCTGCACTGATTACTTCAGGGCTGGTTACATATGTCTCATTATCGATTAATAATATTTTTAGATTATCACAAGACCCTCCATACAGCTCAAGGACTTGGTTCTTCCATTGAAACTTACTTGCATTTAGAGTGATTATCACTACCTAGCATCTCTGACAAAATATGTTACTTACTATGTTAAATGCCACATTCATGCCTTAGGAGATCTGGGACACTATACAGTCACTATACAGATTTGGGCCTAAATTGGGATTCGGGCCATGAAATTCTGGCCCTGATTATGCTCTGAGTTAATGCTGACACTTAACAGTGTGCTGAAAAAGGGATGTGTCCCTTTTTCTTGGAATATAGCTTTAATTAGGCTAATTTTAAAGAAGACAAAAGTGCTTTAGACTTACTCCTCCCACAGAAGTATTAGTCTGCTAAATGTTGATTTTAAAGTTGTTACAAAGAGCTGCCATGTAGGTTAGAATCATTCCTGCCAAAAGTCAGATCAGACCAGTTTCCTTAAAGCCAGGTTGAGCATCCACAACGTATGTCATGTTTTAATCATAAACTTTACTACAGGGAATTAAGAACCTGCTCTGATTATGTTATATGATGCAGAAAAGATAAATTAGAATGGGGTTCCTTATTTGCAGCTGTGGCATGATTTAATGTGGGTAGTGACTTCATTAACCTAAGCTCTTGTAGTCAAGCTCTTTAGCACAAGTTAATGCAATTGTTTTTTGTCATGAGGTTTTTTACATGGGATGGGTCTGACATCAAGGTTGTCCTCTTTCCCCTCTACGTTTCATGTTTATGACTGAATCTATTAGAAGCAGAAGTAACACGAACATATACAGTATAAAAATATTAGAAGAAGACTGTCATATTTTTCTGCATGTTGATGATACATTCTTGTACCTAAGCAACCCTGAAATCTTAGTCCCATGAAAAAAGTTATACCCAATAATAGTAAATTTTCAAATTATAAAATCAGCCTCTCTAAAACTTTGGTCATGCAACTGAATTTTCCTCCTAATTTCAGTTTCTCTCTTGAGAAGTCAGGATTCAAGTATTTCGTAATGTTCATCATGCCTGATCTTAGAGGCCTGCTGGAGACTTACTTTTAACTGCCAATCAAAATTTTTAAAGAGGACCTGACTGTGTGGACTAATTAACGTTGTCAGAATGAATATTTTACCACACTTGTTATACTTCTTTTACAGTGTACCCTGCTAGCTGACAAAAACACTCTTTAAGAAATTAGATACCTTAATATCAAAATTCACGAGGCCAAGAGTCAGACTCTCCAAACTAAACCAACTGAAAGAGATGGGTGGGGATTTATTATCAGATATGAGTTGGACTCCCACCTCCCATCCTCACAAGGTTCTACAGATGGGGTATAGAGAGCATCCTGACCTCCTGCATCTCAGTTTGGTATGGGACCATACCATAGTGCTGCAGCAGGTAGTGAAGACTGCTCAAACCATCACCTGGACCTCACTACCCACTATCCAGATTACCTAGAAGAAGCGGTGCATCAGGAGTGCTCACAATATCACTACAGATGCCTCCTACCCTCTAAACCATCTGTTTTCATTGCTGCCATCTGGAAGATGCAGTCTGAGAGCCAAAACAATCAGGCTCAACAACAGCTTCCTACCACAGCCTGTCAGGCTGCTGAACTCTGTCATCTCAGAATCCATCACCACCACCACCAATGACCATCTCCTCTGCCCATAACTGCTGCCATCCACCATATGTCTGTATATATGTATATTTGTGTGTGTACATATGTATACACATGTATTTTGTATGTCTATGTGTGTACATGTATGTATATTTGTATTTTCATTAAATATCTATACACTTAATCTTTTTTACTTATTATTCATACAGATTTTTTAAAATATATTATCTGCTGTATAAGGGTGTTCGGCTATAAATGATTCTTGACTCTTGAGTGGAGCAAATTAAAAAAATGACTAACATTTTCCATCTCAGTCCCAACTGCCTATAAATTATTATGAAGTCAGTTTTCATGCTGCTCAAGACTGATAAGATTCCTGTTCTATCCAAGAACTTTGTTACAGACAACACTCTTCTAATCTCAATAAAAATTAAAAATTAATAATTTAAAAACCCTGTTATGCGTTATGTTATGTGCTCAGGTTACCTTTGTCTAATATTACATTTTGTTTAAAGATCTGAAACCATTCAATGTGAGAAAGATGCAATAATAGAGAAAATCGTGAAGGGGAAATAATTTTCCACTGTACCATGCAATGAATCCCTCAATATCCAAATCTAATTCCTCCCTGGAAATGCATCAGACACCAAAATTTTGGACACCGAGTGCCTATTCCTCATAATTTTAAAAGTAGAAAAATAAATAAATGATGCACTCTCAGCCCATCAGATAACGGCTGTATAACTATCAATGCATGACTTCAACATGATAAACACTGTAAACATCAGTTACCTAAGTAGAAAACATTTAATGTTGTCATTAATCAGCATTGTTTATACTGTGTCATGCAGTGTGTACAATACAGGATGTTTTGCATGTTACTCACTGGCTTACACACCAGAAAACTAACCCTAAACCTAAGAAGGCACATGCGTGGGGTTTGAAGCCCCAGATCAGTAGAATGAGATGTTGAATAAAGGCAATAAAGACATGTGTCTAAGTAACCTGCCCCGTTGCTTCTTTGTTTCACACAAAAACTGTCATTTTAATAAATTGGTTTATTTTTTAAAAAATGAAATGCGCAATAAATGTGATGATGCAGTGCAAATGAGTTCAAACAAAGCAAAACAGGCAAAAACAACTGATAACTCCCTTGCACATGCAAGTCTGACTTCAGATAAATTCATGTTTCATGTTCAGAGCATGTTCTGTTGCAGTGTTGAATTTTTCAGTTGCATTGTCAGTACTGAATTTTCAAAGAATAATTATATCTGACCAGCACTTGAACAATGTGAAAAGACAGGAATTGTCTCCCTTGCTCAATTTGTGTGAACTTGCATGTTCTCTGTTGTCTGCTGTCTGTGTGTGTTTTTTGCCAGATGTTTGTTTTTTTCCTGTGGTACGTATGCTTTAGGTGAACGGACGATGCTGAACAGTATGATGCCACCAGTGATGCCCATAATGTGTGGCTGTGTATGTATGTGCGTTGTACTACTCTGGTAAATGGATAGCTGGAATTGTGGGAAGTTTGGTGTTTGCACTGGTAGCTGCCTTAGATAATGACTATTGCATGTGGCTTTCAAGAAAAGTACAGCTAAATGAATAAGTCTACGTGTATACAAAATGTAATAATATGGCAAAAGATTCCAAGATAGAGGATTTGGAATAACTTTCCCTAGATTCCCTAAAAATTTCCCTAGATTTCTGCTATCTACCCTGTTGAGGTTGTAAATATTCTTTAAATCCTTTGAGTGGTCAGAAACAGATAGCTTTGAGGAAAAGTTGTATTGTGGGGAAATATGTATACATTGCAATCACATTTTTTTACTTGAAAGTATATCTTAGGTATTGCAAGAGAAGAACTGTTTGGGGTATAAACTATGGCAGCATTTCAAATAATCATTTTAACATGTTTTGCAGGCTCCTATGATCAAGTTTGACTGGAAAGTGGAAAAGGAAGTCCCGATATCAAAGTACATGTCAGAGGTTTGGTAAAAACATTTTGAAAAGGTACCATTTCATCTAAACTGAACAGGCCACCAGCTCCAGTTGTCACTTTTGTTTTGATGACCCCGCAACACTGGGGACAGTCTGTGTCGTATTTTGATTCAGGTATTGCTGACTATCTTAATAAAGATAACAACCCAATCCTGTATGGGAACAATAAAGAGCAGTTTTAAGGATTCCTGACTCCTGAGCCGTCTTTCAGTGGCATCTCTGGGGTGGGGGGGGTGCTACAATATACTTCATAGACAGACAATGCAGTGCCAGCTCAGCATGTGTGTCCAAAAAGGAAATATGCCTAAAACTAAAATAAATATATTTTTTAAACAGCTGGTCTTGGTTGCAACAAATAAAACGAGACAAGTCTGAGTAGTAAAACTAACTAGTCTAAAACAGCAGAAAAAAATGTTTCAAGTCCAAGTCCAGGCTCGAGTACCAGAGTCCTGCTGTGTACATTCTAAAAAAATGGGTTGAGAAAATTATGTTTAGACAAAGCTCCCTCATTCAGTCTAGAATGTTGTCATATTGAAGGGGAAAAAGGACCTAATTACATTTCTCAGATTCCTTATATGATATTACCAGTTAGAGAAGCCCTTCTGGTCCTTTTAAAATGGAACGAGGAATTAGAAGAAAAATTGTAGCCCTTATACAAGCCCTGACTGTTTGGCCTGCTTTACCCTTGTCATATCATGATCTTTTATTGTCTCTACACTGTCATAAACTTCAAGTGTTCAGTCTTTTCTGAGTTACATGGGGGAAAGCAGGAATCTGTTGATTATTTAAGTGCAAAGCTGGACTTTTTCACTGTTACAATGCCCCCCCATATACAGTGCTGGTTTGAGCTTGCACACTGAAAGGTCCTTCGACTCTGAAATTTGTATATGGATCTGGGTATGATGTTGACTTTGAATCAGTTGTTCCTAAGAATAATATCTCTTCTGACTCCATTGTTTCTTATTTATATCTCTCCTCAAAGAACTTTATTGTTCTTTCTAAGGCATGTGAAATAACCACAGATGAAACATGAACCATTAACATTGATCCTCATTATGTTTTGGGGGTTGTTTATGATTATGGTTCACTATAAACACACAGGGAAGCTACCAGGGCTGTAGTGAAGACCACAATTGCTGAGTGCCAAAAAAGCTAAGGCTAGAACTAGTCAAGACCCAAGACCCAAGTTATAGGAGTGTTGAGAATGTCAAGACCAAGCCCAAATGAGACCAAGACCAAGTCAAGTTCAAGACAGAAAAATTATAGCCCTTTGCAAGACCAAGCCTTAAGTAGAATTTTATTGGTTTCAGCCAAATTTGATAAGCATTAGCTACACTATACCCCCTGGAGAGTCACTTTGGATAACTGATTTAAGCATGCAAAAAGATATCACTATTGGTTTGGGGGGAGGGTGGCATACAGAACAAGACATTGAAATTGAACCTAAAGCAGCCAAATTTCAATGTCCTGTTCTGTTTGCCCCCCAAACCTCTAGTGATTCAGGTTATGATGGACAATCTTTGGCTTAGGCAAATTTTATTGTTACAGAAAGTACAGTAAGTGTCAATTTTAAGAGGTTTTACTACTTCACAGTATTTTGATGGATGGTACAAACAAATTTGTTTAAAATGATAATTTTGTGCTTTTATTTGTAAGGATTAAAAAAGCAAATCCAGTGAAACATTAAATGATCAAAATAGGCCAAACATTTGATTTTTCACTGTAAAAACACAACACTGTAAAAAATATCATTGTGTGTAACCCATACCACCACAAAGAGGTAAAGGGCATATTAAAATGAAATGAAACTTTTAAATTGTTATAGACTTCTCAACATCAGATTCAGTTTTAACATACCACAGAGATCTATATCTTCTTCCTAATATAGTGTATCAGTAATATTCTTTGTTGGTAAATTACAAAAAGCAGAGTAAAAATTAAAACTGAAAATTCATCACCAGTGGTTGGTTGATCTCTTAAGCTAATGCTTTTGATACGTATGTTTCCATAAGTTCCTGTTCAGGAAGAGAGTGACAATACATTCTTTGTCGTAGGGACTAGTTTCTGAAGGAAGGTCTACAACAAAGTTCCATGAACCATGAGAAGGAAGCTCAGTGTCTTGGGTTTTACTAAAGACATCTGCTAGACCATGATACGGACAAGGGTTTCTGGCATGGCAGATAGCCAGGCACGGAATAGTGGGCCATCAGTTTGCACACTGACTACCAAGAAACCAGTTTTCCTGAGCTCCATGAAAACACAGCAACCCAAAAATAATGGGGTGATAGAGACTTATTTGCATAAAACTGAATGGTCTCTATATGGAATAACTGAAGTCTTGGCACTGTCCACATTTTTACAACTCCTGACCCTGTGTGTTCTCCATCTTTGGAGCTAATGTGCAAGTGCTGATCAATCAAAACTAAGGGCAGATTCAAAGTTCTTGCAATAAAAATATTAAATAAATTATCAATAAAATTACCAGTAGAGACAGAATAAATAAAAGCTTTGGTCTTTGTTGTCCCTGACCAGGATAACTTTACCGGTAAAAACAACTGGAAAACACTATTAGCGATGCTACTCACCCACAAATGCTTTCTTGGAGGTCTGGACTCCAGTTGTGCTGAACAGGAAGCCCAGAGGTGTCCTGCAGAGTGGCAATAAAGGATAGCCCACGGTTCCCTATGTTGCCTTTCCTCCAAAGTTCCTTTCTTTCTGTCTGTTCCTTCAGGTTTTACTGGATGTCCATTTGGAGTGCTGTCAACTCTATTCAGTTCATGGTTAAAGGTGGTGTGGAAAAATACTTTTTAAAGAACTGTATTATATCTTTTTTCAACTGAATGGTTCTTTTAACCCTATAAAAGCAATGAGGTCCCTTCCAATTTATAGTGCTAGTCAAATGGTATCTCAAAAAAAGGCCTATTCTGCCTCTAACTGCATTTCCTTGTATTATAAAACTCAGATCAAGTTTCTTCTTTGTTTGAGATTCCTGTCAGAATGTTAACTGTTTTGGTTAGTCAGTCTAAAGGGCAGGTAATGCTCTTTTGTGTGGTCTGCTATTGGAGTGTTACTATCCATCCAGCCTATAAAAGCTGATCTGAGATGCAGCCATATTGAATTCCACCTGGATGTGTTGCAAAAATTAGAACGGTCTGGCTTGTTGTTTCTTGTTTGATAAAATTCCTCCAAAAAGGAATCTGCTGTTAAGGCGGTGCCTTGAGTGTAGATCGTGTGAGCTCAAGTGCTAGAGTTATCTAACGTGAATCAGTGGTGTACATAACAAATAGGTGTTGTGAAGATTGGTGAACTTTGAGTGCGAAGACAAACAGAAGACTTAAGAAACAACAATGCAGCAGAGCAGGTCTGAGATTTCACAACCAGTGTGTTTGAATCTCAATTTTTTAAAGCTGTGCTTAATGAGCTTGCCTGGAGCCGGGTGTGCTGAGCCTTGTGTAGTGTGCGGACCCCTGCAGGTCAGCAGAGGAATTTTGCCCTAGGACTGTGACATACCAGATGTTGCTGACAATTCAGTATATTATATATAAAGTATCTGCTGCACCAATAAAATTAGATACTGTCAATTAGCCTAAGAGGTAAAAACAAATAAGACTGCAGTTTGCTATAAATACTGTATATAGCAAAATAAAATAATTTATTTTACCTTGGTGCAAAGTAATGCACGGTGCATGTTTATATTTTAAGCTACTAAGAATTATTTTCCCTTTAATACAGCTGGATTGTTACTTAAAAATGGCATTCATAAGATGTTCATCAAGGGTTTTACAACAAGAGCCAGAAATACAAACTGCTTTAATCCTTTCCTTACACAAGACTGGATGTAACAGCTGCACTTCTACTTGTGCCTCCAAATTAACAGTTACTTCATTTGTTTACCTGACATCTTTATCCAAAATGATTTACAGCTGGCAAAGGCAGAATTTAAATTAACAGCCTTTAGGTTATCAGTCAATATCCACAAGTGCTACACTGCCAACTGCACCATAGTACGAAAACTAGAGACTATCACAGAGCAAATAGCAAAAAATGAAAATCTGCAGTTAGTTCAAATGCTCAAAATGCAAAAAAGGTAAAACCCTATAGGCTTCACTCTTTTTAGGCATTTTTTTTACGTCAGCCCAGGGCTGAATATTTTTCAGAAAAAGTCACATTTTGTGGTGGTGGAATATCCTTTTGATTTATGAAGTTATAAAAAGAGTAAATAAATAACCAATAAATCAACAAGACTGTATTTGAAAACCTTTAAAACACTGTATAAAATATGCAAAAAATGTTGAAAAATTACATATGATACAACACAATATATACCTATTCATTGATGTTCTAGCACCCCGTTTGTGAGTTCTTAAACTAGTAAGTGGTATATATTAACACACATTTCAGTATCCAAACTGAGAAGTCCCAACATAATGAGTGCTATATCCTAGTGAAGCTGATGCTCATCTGAGAAATGTTTGATGTTCACAGATGTTCACGCATGTGTGAAGGCAAAGCCAGGAGGCAACACTGCACCCAGCATCTGCGTTCTCATGCTTTGCCTTCTGTGTGCCTGTGTCCAAACGCAGTTTGCACTTTCATGATTTTATTCACTTCTGTTCAGTCAGTTTTCAGTACCCCAGTAACAGCAACCTATTACAAAAGGTACATTTTATTTACTTTATACTGTTTTCTGTTAGGAAGGTAGCGTGGTGCTATAACCCAGTCACAGTGAGAAAGCAACCAGGGAAGTTAACACACGGTTTAATGTACAAACACAGTCAACAAGGCTAATGGTTTCCACCAGAAACCGGCCCTGGGAATCACACTAGTCACAAAGATAATCACAAGATATGAGAGCAAGGAAAGCTTCAGTAACTCATGGTACCAACGCGTAGGTTGGTTAAGGCAATGGTTGGCAAACCTCCGGATCACAGATGCGGCTCAATGTCCAAACACTTGTGTTTTATTTTTCCAAACTTTTTATTTCATGGATTGCATCTTTTGCCTTTTGAACAAGATTGTGTGTCTCATGCATGATGTGACAGTTTTCATTTATTCATTTTTTTTGGTTTTAATTCGACTATTAGATGTTCATTGCTATTGCTACCTATAAGAAACAAAACATAATGTAAATACTGAATTAAAAAGTAACTGCATATAAGACAAATCTATATTAATTACCCCATTTACCATTAAATAAATAGGTAATTGGTGTTTATAGTGTCATGCTGAAATAGGTATTTTAGCAAGTCAGGGATATTTTGAGGAAATTAATTTTAGGTTCTTGGATGAACCCAGAACAAATCATAATTTTCCTCATACAAAATAATGGAAATAGTTTCCCAATATCTGAGCTTGTGGTATTTGAGTGATTTCTAGGAACCGGTTACACTTTGAATACCAGGGTACAGGTATACATAAGGAATGTATAATATATGGAATTTTTCTTTATTTCTATGAAAATTATAAGAAAACAAGTTAATATTTCAATGCTTTGTTCTGTAGTACTATTGTTTTTATATGACGTATTAATACTTTTCTCTCCATTTTTTATTCATGCATGCAGTTGAACACTACTATCTTGTGGTTACACAAAATACACAATTTCGTCAACTTTTACCAATGTTTAAAACTGATTATAGCACTCAACCCCTTATGTTGACTTTTGTCAACAACTACCTCAAAAGAGTTAACATTGGAACTTGGAACTTAATCCTATCTGATCTTGCAGTTAAAAATTGTAGTTGCAAAAAATGTTGTGAAACCCATGGAAATACCTGGATTTCTGCATTATTTCCCTTCAACTATGTCACAGTAATAACCATAAACTTATACTTGCAAATAAAATTGTACATTTTTTCAGTATTGACTACATCACTTAAACATAAACATTCACAGTTCAGACAGAAAAAGTATCCTTTAGTCTAATGACTTTTCCAAACACTAACTGGAATTTAGAATTTCAATAAACGAAATAAGACTGGAGATTTGGGCTGGAGGTGTAAAAGAAGTACATTTTCATATGACCATGTCCTGGTCAAAAGATATTTCAGAGGACTGTAGAAGAGGAATTGTAAAGATGCATAAAGCTAGAAAAGACTGAAAAAGCATTTCTAAAGGCTGGGTGTTCATCAGTTCATAGTATGAGAAATTGTTTACAAATGGAAGAAAAACACTATTGTTGGTATTCTCTGGAGAAGTGGGCACTCCTAGTGTTGTGTTCCCTGAAGCTTAATAGATGTTGGGCAATGGAACAAGACAAAGACCCCAGACAGAGAAGTAAATCAACAACAGAATAGCTTAAGCAGAAAAAATCATGTACTGGAATTTTCATTTCAGAATCTACACCTGAACCAAATTGAAATGCTCTCCCGTGACCTGAAGAGAGCTATTCACACAAGGAATCCCAGAAATATCAATGAACTGAAGCATTTTTAAGGAGAAGTGGTCTAAAAATCCTCTTAACTGTTAAGCAAATTTAATTAACAGCAGAAACATTTGGTGGAGCTTATTGCTGCTAAAGGAGTCTCTATCAGTTAACAAATACAAGGTTTCATAAACTTTTTCTATACTGGATTGTTAATGTTTAAAGTATGTGTTCAACATTGAATATTTGTGTGTTGTCAGTTTAAGCACATTGTGCTTTTTCTATTATTGTAGTGTATTGACATATAGAAGTAATTAACGCAGAAATCCAGGTAATTCCAAAGGCGTCAAAAACGTTTTCTTGCAGCTGTACTTAGTAGCAAACACTGGATAGTCAGCTTAGTTACATAGATTAATTATATAGCTAATTTAATTTAGTATAGCTGAATGGTATCTAAAAGCTATTTAAGTTGTTCTCCATTACTGATATTGACATTGAAATCCAGAAAAGATACAGAGCTTGTTACCTAATTATAAAATAGATGAAAAGTCAGCTATGCAAGAGAAGACTAAAAACTTAGTGATGTTTTGAGATTGACTTTTAGCTGTTGATTTTGAACTTCTTGTGTGTGGAATGACAAAGTGACCAGAGGTGGAGAAGCATAGCAGTCTGGTTGGGCCACAGTAAGTGCAGGTCCTACGGGTATCTGAGAGCAGCTGCACTGATGGTGTTCTAGGCTGTAATCAGAACACAGAACTTGATATGGGAAAGAAGCAAATGGAAAGAGGTTAGGATTGGTGAGATATGTGGGAATGCTTTGGCAGGTTAAACTTAACTGTGTCACAACATTCTGTATCAGCTTGAGAAGCTTGACTGGACAAGACTGGAAGGCCAAATAGGAGCGAGTTGCAGTAGTTTAAATTAGATATCACCATGGTTTGTATCAAAGTCCATAGAGTGTGTTGTGAGATCCCAGGAGATCCTATGGATGTTATGCAGGATGCAGACATGGCTAAAATTATAGGTATCCTTGCACTTTTTCCAAAAAACCCACAATTTTCTCTGAAATACATTGAAACTGACAGAAGTATTAGCTATCCACCATTCTTTATTTCACATTTAATAAAACAGAAACATAGTTTTTGATTAATGATTTTTTTAAATAAAATAAAACAAATGAAAATGGAAAAGAGAAAAGTATTAGGGCACAACCCAATACTGCGTAGCACAGGCTTTGGAGGCAATAACTGCAATCAAGTGTTTTCTGTAGGTCTGAATGAGATTGCTACACATCTCCACTGGCAGTCTGGCCCACTCTTCTTGAACAAACTGCTCCAGTTCTCTCAGGTTTGATGGGTGCTTCTCCCAACTGTGAGTTCAAGCTATTTTCACAGATGTTCTATGGGATTCAGATCAGAACTCATATCTGGCCACTTCAGAACACTCCAATGTTTTCTTCTCAACCATTCTGGGGGCTTTGATGTATTTTTAGGTCATTATCCTCCTGGAGAACCCATGAATTGCAACTGAGACAGAGCTTTTTGACACTGGGCTGTGTGTTTTGCCCCGAAATGCCTAGATAATCTTCTGATTTCATCTTGTCCCGCACAGACTCAAGGCTGCTAGTACCAGAGACACCAAAGCAACCCCACAAAATCACTGAACTCCTCCATGTGCTATGGTAGGGTTAATGTTTTTTTTGAAAGCTTCATTTTGTCGTCTGTGAACGTAGAGTTGGTGTGATTTACCATAAAGCTCTAATTTTGTTTTTTTTCTATCCAAAGGACATTTTCCCAGAAAGACTGTGGCTTGTCAACATGCATTTTGATAAACTCTAGTTGGGCTTCTTTGCATTTCTGGGTCTCCTACCCAGCCCATTTTCATTCAGACAGCAATGGACAGTGTGACTTGAAACTGTCACACCTTGAGCTTGAAGATCAGCTTGGATATGTTCTGATGTTTTCCTTGGTTCTTTTTCGATCATTCACACAGTCTTTCTCTTCAATCTTGGGCCAGTTTCAGTTTAACAGCCACATCCAAGGGTGCTGCCTACAGTCCTACAGGCCTTAAAATTCTTGATAATATTAGCACACGTGGTCACAGGGACAGCAACCTGAGATGGTCTTGTAATCTTTGTGTTGACCATGCTTGGCTGTTACATTCTTTTTAACCTCTTCAGTCATCTATGCTTTTCCTTCTTTTTTCCATGTTTGGTGTGATACACACAGTGATGCAAAACAGCATCAGTGAGGACTTTACTCCATTTAAATTGGATGAATAAGTAATTATTAGACTGAAAACACTTGTGGTTCTAATTAAAGGAGACGCATCTGCTTAAAGTATTACTAAAACACAATTATTTCTTATAACTTCTAAAGGTACCAATAATAGTGTCTGGGTTATTTTAGAAGGTTTGTAGAATAAGCAAGAATTCAGCTTTTTTGTTTTATTCCACTGAAAACAAAAGAAATGCATGTATGGATTACAAAAGATCTTTTTAATTTCATGACTTTTTGGGAAGAATGGCGCATTATTTCAATGAAATGTACGGGTGCCAATAATTTCAGTCATGTCTGCATCTGCAGGTTGGGGACATTGAGAGGTCAAAGGTCTGTAAAACCAGCAAAATGTTGATCACATGAACAAGTTCAGCTTGTAAGTTAAAGTCACCCAGGAGGATCAGTGGATTGTTTTCTACTGGGAGGGAATCACCATAATATCAAGGTCATCCTAGGTGGTCCAGGAGGGTGATAGAGAACAGCCACTAAGACTGTGGTTGTGGCAAAAATAAAGACTGAATATGGAATTGAAACAAGAACAGCCCAAGATGGTGTGGAGAGAACCAAATATTGTCACAGGGGACAGATGAGCAAGTTTGTGCCTCCATCTCTGTCAGAGGGACAAGCAGTATGACAGAAAGCAGTGATCCATGTTTTAGAAAGAGTCAGGAAATCAAGGTATTGGTGGGAGGTATAGGCTTGGAAAAAGTCAGCCTTGTTCACAGTAGACTGGCAGTTCCAGAGGCTTGGTGCAGTATTCAAAAAAGAAGTACTTATTTCTCCAAAATGGTAAAAAAAATTAAGACCTGGTTACCATCACTGCTGACAATTACTTGGTTATGTGATATGTGCAAAGTAATAATTTGCTTGATATTAATCATATCAATAAATATTAATTAGGATACCTTTGTCAACTTTCTAGAATTAAGTTGTAATATTAATAATACATCTAATAATAGATGTTTAATTACAGCTTTACACTAGCAAATATTTCGGAACAATACTTTAACTGTATTTAAATGAGTCATCATTTCAACCTGTGAAAATGCTTACAGCCATGTAGAACTTTACCTGCAACAGAAAGGGGCAACAGGTAGCAGAGTGGTTAGAGTTGTGAACTTTAGAATAGAAAGATTGGAAAGATCCAGGTTTGGTACCCTTGAATGAGGTACTTGCCCTAAAATTGCTCAATCATTCAATAAATACTCAGCAGGTCAAATAGTTCTGTGAAGTACTTTGAAGGAATGGTCAATGTAGAAACATGGTAGTGTACAACACATAGTTAAGTCCTGCTGACCTCTTATAAAATTCAACTTCCACAATCTGAAAAGGACTTATTCTTAACTTCCATCCATCCATCCATCCATCCATCTATTATCATTAACCACTTAGTCCTGGTCAAGGTGACAGAGGTCTGGATCTCAGAATCATTGGGAACTAGGATACGAATCTACCACTGGATGGAATGCCAGTCCATTGCAGTGTTCCTAACATGTTAAATTTTAAGTCATGTTTTCATTGAGAGAGAGATGAAACTTAGCATTAACCTCTGATTTGCACAAAAAATTCAGGCTGTTTTCTGACACAGAGAAAAACCATTAATTTAGCATACATATACATGCACATAGCATTAACATACTGCTCATGTGTTACACGCATTACATGTATGTTACATGTAATTCTTAATGACTCACAGAAAACGCGACTGTGACAAGTGACCGTGACTAGTGAAATCCATAGAATAGGTCAGCTGACAATGAGGAGGTTTTTCTGATATTTCACAATAAAAGTGACTTACAAAATGGACAGGCAAAAGGTTAAATGCAAGAAAAGCATCAAAATAAACAAGAATAGGGTGACAGAAATCTAACATTACATTAAAACAATTTATAATAATACATTACAAAAGTAAATTATTACAATTATTTTATCAAAGTATTCAAGTAAACGGAGAAAGTATTGATGCTAAAAACTATCCTTCGAAGTACATATAATTTTTCAGAAGAAGTAAAACTAACAGTAAAGGTAACTCAGAGCTACCTCAGGGTGTGTGCCTTTCTAGATGAAAGCACAAAAATTATTCATCTGAGACATATTTGAGGATATCATAGGATTTTCTAAGTGTAATCACAAAAAAGCAGCCTATGAATGCAGCGTATGGCTTATACAGACTTTGCACACAAACATGCAAATATCCTCATGTAGATCGTGTAGAGGACTCAACTCATGCAAGATTGAATGTTTGTCAGTTCTTGTCAGGGAGAGTAACAGACGTGAAAGTCATATTTTTCTGTTGATGCAAACACTGAAGCCAGGATTTGGTGCTTTAGGATTTCCAGGATTTATTTCAAGAAAGAAGGCAAAAAGGGAACAAACAGAAAGCACACTCAGGTCTGTCAGGGGTCTGTTTGTGGGAAGAGGGCTGAATGTGGGCCACAGATTTCTCGGTTGACACTCCTGTTAGCTTAGTACTCAGTATGAGGGATTGAATCATCAGGATCTCATCTTCCCCAGTTTCCATTCCATTTCCATACAGTTTCCATTTTTCCTCCAAGGAAGCAGTTTACCATTTCAAGGTAAGTGCTTCACTCCGAGATAAAACTGTGCCCTCGGTTCAGATAGTTTCTACCCATTGGCTGCTATACCACCTGCTTTTCTTCCTCTATGACCCTCTTCAGTGTTCTCTGATGTCCTGTCTGTAAGCAAACCCAGTTATCCCAAATCAAAACCTTCAATTATTGCATTTTAGTGTTTACTGTTAATCCAGCCATGCTAGTATGAACTGAGACATTCCCTGATATCTCTCAGCTTGTTTTAAAAATAATAGATTTTGTTTAAAATTATTTTTGTTGTAGCGCAGACCTGGGGCTTTGACTGCACTGCTTGACCTGTTAAGAAGACAACACAAGAATTGTTTAAAATATAAAACACCTTTACGCAGCAGGTATACAAGGGACCATGAAATGAAGATCCTCAAGTTCACAGTGTACAGAATAATGGGAAAAAAATAGAGAATAAATGATAAAAAGGTAATAGATAAATTAAAGATAAAAACTATGTATAAAAGATAAATATAAACATGTATGTATACATACACACACATAAATATGCATGTGGTGAGTTTGAACTGATGGAGTTCAGCACCCTGAAAGCCTGTGGTAAGAAGCTGTTCCTCAGCCTGGTGGTTTTGGCCCTCAGGTTGCGATAGTGTCTCCCAGATGGCAGCAGTGAAAACAGATGGTGTTGAAGGTGTGAGGCATCTGCGGTGATGTTGTGAGCTCTCCTGATGCACCACTTGCTGTAGGTGGCCTGGATGGTGGATAGTCAAGTCCTGTTGATGTACTGCATAGTCTTCACTACCCTCTGCAGAGATCCTTGGTGAAAGGCACTGCAGTTCCCATACCAGACTGAGATGTGGGAAGTCAGGATGCTGTCTGTGCCACATCTATAGAAGCTGGTGAGGATGGGAGGTGGAAGTCCAGCTATTTTCAGTCTCCCCATGAAGTAAAGATATTTGTTGTGCCCTTTTCACCAGATGGGTTATGCTGTGGGTCCTTGGTGATGTGCAGTCCCAGGAACTTGAAATTGTGCACCAGCTCCACTGCTGAACCATCAATACACAGAGGAATGTGAGCAGTTCAAGTCTTTCTGAAGTCAACAATCATGGCTTTAGTCTTAGCAGCATTGAGAGACAGATTGTTGTCCTTGCATCAGGATACGAATCGCTCCACTTCCCCTCTGTAAGCTGACTCGCAGTTTTTGGTGACGAGGTCCACAACTGTGGTGTCATCAGCATACTTGATGATGTGATTGCTGTTGTTTTTAGCAACACCATTTATGGGTTAGTTGGGTAATCAACAGTGAACTGAACACACAGCTTTGTGGAGTGCCTGTGTCCAGGAGGGTGGTGTGGGATGCCATGAATCCTCACAGCCTGTAGCCTGTTGGTCAGGAAGTCCAGGATCCAGTTGTGCAGAGGAGTGTTCAGACCCAGTGATGACAGGTTAGAGACCAGCTGCTGGGGAATGATGGTATTGAATGCTGAACTGCAACGGTGAACTTGAGAAGTGGAGTAATCACGGTAAGGGATGTCATTGAAACATGGAACAGCTGCCAAGTCATTTCTTTTATTATCATATGTGCCCCCAGGGCAAGAGTATGTGAGAGTAATGCAGGAGCAATACAGGAAATTTGCTGATTAAAGACTATTTAACAATGTATTCTCTCCTGTTTCTATCCATTTTGTAAACATCCAACCAACCTTAGAAGTGAAATTAGTTTCCAGGATCAAGTAACTATGAAAACAAACAATTGTAAAGTGAAATCTTGTAAGTACTTAACATTATGGAGCAAACAGCTCTTGTTACTCACAAAACACAAAAAATCAGCCTATTTGGTCAACTTGGTAAAGGCTGTTAAATAAATTTACTTTTACACGTGAAAATCAAGGATACCTGTATGGACCATTTGGATCTCTTTACTCACTGTAAACTTTTAAAGTATCTTAGTGCCCCAGCTGCTAAATCTAAAAGCCAAAACAAAGAAGAAATTTTACCTTAATTTTTTTACGTAGTTTTACCTTTGAACTTTCACATTTGTGAAAAGAGTTGCCAAATGGCTTTATAGCACCTGTTGGCACTACTCTCCTTCAAGTCCCTCAAGCAATGCTTACTGGAGGCCTTCACCTTAATTCTCGGCAGAGCAACCAGATTGTGACAGAACTCTCCGGAGTTCACTTCATCAGTCTGTTTCCCATTTCTTTCCATGTCTCACATGACATGACCTAGTTTCTGCGAGACAAAAAAGACCCATTCTGTGGGGAATGATTCATTTTCGTATCATAATTCTGATTATTTCAGTCGACACATCAGCGTAATGGGCACTGTCTCAATTCCAACCTTTGGGGCTGGCACAGCTATCAGCAAAGCAATGTAAATGAACCACCCCCAGCCCCCCCAGCATCCCCAATGTCGACAATTACAGAAAATCAATCAGGATGTAAAAGAGCAGCGCTTTACGGGAAAGGAACAGAAAAAAAGATGCTTACCCTCTCGCCCACATTTGTGATACCCAATGCAGGAAGAAGAGAAGCGGAGACATCAAGAACACAGAGGGGTATCAGACACCTGAAGACCAAGCACTAGGAACTGCAGTCACACGATACAGGAAGCCTGGCACCAATTGACTGTTTCCCACAGTGAAGCGCATACCTGAGCTGCAGGAATGAAGATCCAGCCACAGAAATAGGCTGCTCGTATCATGTAAGCAACACACAGTAATTCAAATACATATTCGCACTCAAATACAGAANCAGGAATGAAGATCCAGCCACAGAAATAGGCTGCTCGTATCATGTAAGCAACACACAGTAATTCAAATACATATTCTCACTCAAATACAGAAACACACACACACACACACACACACACACACACACACACCTGTCAGACCATTTTAGGTTTCTCTTTTGGCAACAGAGGTCTGCCAGAGTCCCACTGAGTTCTGCTGAGCCAAAAGTGAAACATTCTAGAAGAACATTATGTGGTTGTTGGCTGGAGAGGTAGGAGTGGAAGGCAGAGGGTTCAGCAGGTGAGCTGGCTGACAGTGGTAGTGAGCCCCCAGAGAGCAGTCACATGCCCTAAAGCACAGAAGAAGCCTACGGATGTCTACTGCAATGGACAATTCCTCTCCAGGGAGCGGGTCATGTTATACACACCGTCACGTGCAGTCAACATGCCAATAGCCCATCGTACACAGTCATGGACAACATGGGAAATAGAAATGTAGAAGAATGAAACTGACTTCTGTATTGTTTTTGTGTTAACCTCTGGTCTACTACTACTATATAATTATCCCTGTAGGAAGCTGTGTTTCACCATTGGCATTTTGCCATGTCTATTTCAAACAGATGCTTCCATTGAAACAATATATGCGCATGGGCTTCACACAGAGGTCTCCTCAAACCAGAAGCACTTTGATGAGCAAACCATGATCACATTCATACTGCAGGGTGATTTGTGTAGAAGGTTCAACAGTGACCCCAACAGGCACCTGAATGGAGGGCCAGTGTTCTGAGATTTGGTTTCCTTCTGAGTAATAAATAAAATGAGTGCAAGGGAATAATTAGAAAGACATTTTTCCTTACTAGAATGTGCACAATATAAAAGCATGACTTGCTATGAATAAAATATGTTCAGTTCCCATTCATTCACTGTTCTCTCCATGTTTGGCTGGGGAGCAAAAGCATTTGCGCATTTGATCCTTCGTGTTTTAAACTTGGTTACAAATAGTTTCTGATGTCTGGCTGTTGATGGTTATCGACAGCCAACAGTGCCCATTTGAGCACCTCAGAAAGCCGAGTTTTGCTTGCTCTCAAGTACAGTGTTCTCCTCAACACAAAAGAAATTTGGATCAGTCATATCAATATCCCATGTTTCACGATTTCAGAATACATGTCTTTGATTAAGGATTAAACTTGCGAGAACATGTAATTGAGGTATTTATATGTTGGTAATGTTTTTTTTCCCTATCTGAGCAACAGAAAAGTGTGTGTGGCTCGTACATCTTTGCCTACTCTTGATTGCTGAGAACTTCATTGGCAGACCTGGGTACTGCTGGCATCTGCAGTAGGCCAGCCATTTCTTGGCCAATGAAAATCCCTCATTCTCATCGATGCAGATTGGTACCATTTTCTCTCAGAAATTCATAATATACTTTGAATGACTGATAAGTCTGAATGCTATGGATAGATTTCAAGTTTGTCGTCCATTGCATTTTAATTTATCCAATACAATGCTATACTTAATGTTTCTTAATTATTAATATTTTAAAGTGATTCTGGCATCATACATTTCTATAGTTGAATGTAAACTGGATTAATCCTGCCTGAAGGCACCACCAGTGGGATTTGATCCTGAATCCTTCTGCAAAAAATACTGTACTAAAGCTTAACCCAAGGTACTTCAGCCTAGTGAATAATGATTCTCATGGGGAATTTGTGTAACGTTAAGATGAATGACCTACAGTGCATGTCTGTCTGAACTGTATAAATTGCTAGTAGTGCTTTTCCATGCCTGTTTGTCAGTCTTCTCATGCAAACTGTGTTTAGTTCAAAGGCTACCTGCACATGTACTCCTGCCAATAAAAGGAGGTACGGGCACCCTCATGCAGCCATAGCTGAGATTTCTGAAGGGAAAAAAGTCAGTCCAAAATGGATTTTTCTGCTTGACTTTTACCAGCAGGGGTTAAGCTTCATTGATCCCAAATCTGTTCAAGTTAGCATTACTGAAAGGGTGCAAGTGTGCATGCACAGTCTTTGAAAGCTAATTGCAGTGTTCCTTTAAAAAAATGAGTTTGTCTTTGTATGAGGAGAGGACATATGTGTGTTAGAGAGAGAATGAAAGCTGTAAATGTCTGTTGTTAATCCCTCCGTTGACCAAGCAATACATGTCTTACGTAATGCGATGGTACTGAGTGATGCGATGGGTCTCAACTAGACATGGAAAATAGTGAGTTAAAAGGCTCATCATTAGTATAAATGCATTTGTCATGTAGTACAGATAAATTGCTTTATGCAAAAAATCATGCTATCCTAGATGTTGAACCCACAGCATACTGGTTGCAAGTCTAATACCAACTATTAAATTCCAGTGTGCTTTTTTTGGCGTGACGTATCTGCACATTTGGCAATCTCTATCTCTATAAAGCTCAGTCTCTGTCTGTTTGTTTGTTTATTCTTTATGCACAGCTTTGTTTTTCAAGCCACAGATTTGAAATTTGGCACATGGGTACTTCAAGCACACACATACACACACACACACACACACACACACACACACAGCAGTACACACATTAGTGGCATGTGCTCAGTTACTAGCTACTTTGTGAGGACGAACAGCCCACTACACAAACACCAGGGAGGGGCGAAGGGGGTGGGGTGGAGGAAGGACCTAAACTGGCGACAGGAATTGGTAAAAAATTATACAACACACACACAGCACTGCACACATGACTAATGTAAGGATAATAAAATATGGTGGCATATATTGACTTGACTATAACCAGTGCGCATCGCTCTCTGTGACATCCTCTCATTCAACACCTCAAACAACACTTATGTACTAGATCTATCCACTTTAAAGATAACACAGTTAGGTCACATATAATGTGTTATTACTGTTTACCTTTCCACTTTATGACTTGGGCAGTGCTGGGTAACTCAGCTAGTACTAAGGCTGTCCTGGTCTTGGAAGGCCACACTGCAAATAAGTACATGAGTTACCTTTAAGCAGCTAATAAACACTGAATTCCTCAGACTCTTTATTTTGATGAAGATAGGCTGATTACTCAAAAAACTGGCAAGGGAATATATTTTATTATAGTCTGCCCCTGAAGTTTGCTCTATAAATGCAGTATGTCAATGACAAAAATGTTTAACTTTCTTCTTGAAAATTTAACATTTATTCTTCATGATAATTCATGATAAAAATTGTAATATCTGGACACCATTTTAGACCTCCTTTGACAATGTGTTGTGGTGATATCTTTGAATATTGTAAGCTTTTACACATTTAATTTATATGGAGGTGTTACCATATATCTGTGTTCTGTCTCTGTCTCTAGTAGTGTTGTGACTCAGCGCTGCACTGTTAATGAAAAAAATAAAACAGCAAACAATAACTGCGGTATTATGTGAGACTGCAAAATTCAACAAATTGTTTCTGTAATTGAACCAGACAGATGCTTAGGTACTCAGAATGAAACCTTGCAGACACTTCAAACCCTAGGCCATTAGGACAACTAAGAAACTCAGGCCAAATGATGTTTGGAAATGATTGATTTTGTTTACCCACAATCCCTTGTTAGAAGAAAAAAACTCTCTCAGAGGTCTCCTTTTTTCCAACTGTGTTAAGAGGTCACCTGACCTGATAATGCTCAGTGAGCTTGAATTTTACCTGTTTGGAAAAGAAAGCAAGTGAAAACAGATGTCACTGATCTCCTGCTCCTCTCCTACCACCATCCAGACCCTATTTAATAGTTTTATGTTCCTTAATCTTTACCCACTGATAATAGTTCTTTGTAGTTAGAATGCTACCCTCACGCACAATCTTCTCCAAAGTCACTTCTCACTCCAGCATAAACTGGGCTACTGCTGGTGACAAGGACCTCTGGAAAACAAAGCTGGGTGCTGGATGTGGATCAAGTAAAGATACTGGAGTTTATGGCTATTGGTTCCATAATTTACTTGACATTTCCAGCATGTTGTTCCTATGAGAACACAGCCAGGCAAGCTTTTTGTACTTGGAGAACAGATCCATGGCAACGCTGCATCGCCAGTTCAAAATCTCAGTCAATAACCACAAGGCCATAACTTCTTGCCGTGAAAGCTCTTTTGATTTCTCTTGGCTGTTTTAAGTGGCCTTGAAACCGCTGTTATTCTTTAAAAACCAGTTTGGAGCAGATTGTAGGTTGCAGTTTAGAGAGCCAGTGACAACAGAGTGAGAAAAAAGTCACTCTGAAGTGATGTATAAAGAGAATAACAACAAAAAGACACAGAGGAGGCAGGGCAGTGGGGGGCTCAGATGGGACTGATGTATTTATAGGTGGTGAGACAAGTCAAACAGCAGGGAATCTCTGGTGCTCAGAAGAAGCGATAAGTCATATCTGTCCCTCAATTCATCATCAATCCCCGCAGAAGCCAACATATTACAGCTCCTGTTTGTTCTGTCTTATTTCAGGTCTCATGAAATAAAAAATTTCCTCCTTTGCAGTTCACTAACACGCACACTCACCAAGGTACGTATATATACATATAGAGAAAGAGTACATATGCAATCATAAATATAATCACAAACCTGCTGTCACACACCTATTGCACATCACATGGAAATGCACAAAAAGATTCTTGTACACACACACACACACACTCACACACACACACATTTAAGACACATAATCTTAATGAGAAAAGGACCGGAATACAGAGCCACCCCCCCCCCCCCCACAACATTCTCCCCAGTTCTCACCCNACAGAGCCCCCCCCCCCCCCCCCACAACATTCTCCCCAGTTCTCACCCTTCATCTACCCAGCATCCATCATTTGCAATTTTAAGACCAGCCTCCAGCTGAAGACATCTGATCTGTGCACCTGCATTGCAGATTAAACGTCTGCGGACATGCGCCGAATGACTCATTACACCAACCCCCACCCCCCATGATCTCACACAGGAGGGGGTCTGATCCTGCAATATGCTGCCCACTCTTTCTTCCTTCTCATTTTCAGTGCTCCCACAATGCAGTGCTAAACACCGCATCCTCATTCTTGCTGTACAGTGAAATTGCTGCAAGAGCAGAGAGGTCTAACAGAAATATGGCACAATGCAAAAATGCATAAAGAAATTCGCCCAATGGATTGAAAGATGTCAATTTTCGATGAGTTGAACCAGTTGACCTTGGGAACTCTGAAGAAATGGGGCATTGTTCACTTTTTTCTTGTCTTGATTTAACTCAAATGTGGTACTGTCCCAACAAGCCCCTGCATGATGGTTCCCTGTTTTGTGTGGCTCTAAAACAAGTTTTAATCGAAGGTGACCTTTGTCAACAACCTGATAGCAGCAGACTAAAAGATGATGAAATACAATACAGTACAATCAAGTCATCAATATTTGCCCAAATTCTTTGGGGTTGGGGGGGGGGGGGGTGTTCAGTAAAGGGTCTGTATTAAGGCTATGCCGTAATTAGTTTTGATTTTATATGGTAACTTTTATTCACCCATAAAATTCCATATCTCTCTTTTATGATCTTTAACTTAATGTGCTGTCATATCTATTTATAGATCATAATTAATACTGTTTGATGTTCTTGAAGCTCAGTAATGTAAAATTAATGCCCTTTTTATTAAAAATGTATGCCTGTCTTAAACATTTGGAAATCGCATCGTACACTTATATGAAGCAAAACATACTATGTGATTCACTAATAAAGTATTACATAAACAGAAGGCTGGAAATGATTATGTTCAGTGAGAGAACTATCTGGTGGGTTTTTGAAAGTGACTTGCTTTCCTAATATACGTGGGCTATTTTGATCAGTTATGATAATCAGCCACGTTATTATTAAATTATGACCAATATATCATTAAAAGCTGTTTTTATACTTTTTCAGATCAGCACTGTGAAAGTAAACAATAACTGCATTGTTACATATGTAATACTGTATATTGCAGAGTTAAAAAGCTGGGCTTGTGTTTTGAATTTCACACTTATTTATACCTGTTTTTCTGGTGGAGACTTCATTTTGAGATATGTGTGTAAGTGGATGTAGTGAGTGTGGACAGGGTACGGTATGGAGCATTATATACCAAGGAGTCTGAGGTGAAAAGGGGAAAGACAAGGGCAGCTGACCTTGGGCAGGAAGGTGCTGCTGCTCACAGGGCCTTTGGAAGGACAGTCATATCACTAATGTTGTGGAACCTAATTTATGGCATCGTAAAGTCAAACCTTAACACCTCTAATGGAAAGATTCTAAATATTGCAGGATAAGTATAATTTCACTGACCCATCTATTATCATTAACTGCTTTATCCATGTCAAGGTGGCAACAGTTAAGACCCTATCATACAATCACTGGGAGACAGACTATGAAACCACACTCTGGATGGCACACCAGTCCATTACAGAGATTAAGGTTAATTTTTTTTTTTTTTTGCTTTTTTCTCACCTTTTAAGAATAAAGTAGTTTCTGTTACTGAGTCATTGATTCAACTTTAATGTCTTAAAAGGAACAGAGCTGCTTTTATATGGTAACAGAAATTAGTTTTTTTTCATGTGAAACAGTTGATATGTATGAATGCCAGTTGGTGGCTTTTGAAGCAGGTTATACACATTATATGTTGCATGGGAAAACCCTGGTACCGCACACAATGCAGGTAATTAGGTTACAAACTATGAATCACATCCGTTTCACAAAGTTACAGTTCTTACGGTCACTTAATTGTTTCCTGAGGGAGATATTATCATAATATGAGTTTCATAAACAATTAAATGGTGTTACTGTCCCTATCCTACCTGTATTTACATTATTTCCATGGCACAAAATTCCCTTACATAGCCTTGGGGTGTACTGCAAACCCCCCATATCAGCAGACCTTTAAAAAAGCTCTGCCTCAGTGGAAAAAATTACAGAGTTCCACAATCCTACAGTGTGACAAGACAATTTTACAGACAGGCGCAATAATGTATGGTTATTCCCATGTGTGGGTGTATATGGAGAGTCAGAGATTAAAGTTTAATGTCTAGATCGGACGAGGCTATATTGGATGATACACTTCGTCTGCAGAGGGTGGATAGGATTGGCTTATTCAATAATGCATCAGGGCCTGTTGTTATTTGTGCCGTGCTTTTGGAAGGCGTTAAAACCCGATGAAACATTTATCAGAAATGTGTTCGCCTGCGTGAAGTAGGTCCTCTTACGTGTGAACCCCCGCTAGAGCTACAGTCGGATGAGGAAAAAAAGAAGATCTAGTGGTCTTCAATCCATGAATTCACCAGCTGCTGAACTGAGGAAGCTGGATTCCTCCCCTCATGTTCCTGGATTGCATCAGAGATACTGCATGTCTTCAGTTCAGTAAAGAAGTTTTATGAAACAACTTAAAACTCTGCTGTGTTCTCACCTTGGTCATCTTATTTGTCTGTACTGCCAGAACATTGTATGAGAACGTTATGGTCAGGAAAAGACTAACATCAGACTTGGTAAATGCACATTTGTGCCTCACCTCAATTTTTGGGACACTAAAGCTGACTTATTGGGTCAATGACCTGACATGATCTTGTATGCTAGGCTGATCTTCAGCATGGTGAATGCAACAAGTGGACTTGGAAATATTTGCTGATGCGCTAACAAGGGGTAAGTGTGACTCTGCATAACAAGCATAAGAGGCATACAGTGAATTCACCTGCTCTGCACACTTTATAAAACTGCTCCATCCCTACTTCTCTATCCTACAAAGGACCCTTCTGCAAGTGATTGATCTTCAGCAGATGTTCATGGATACTGCATAGCTCAAAGCAGATATAATTTACAACTAAAGTGACAGCACAGCAAATATTCCACCTTCATTAACATCTGCTAAGACTCAGAATTGAAGACATTGCATCAGATGCAAATATATTTTAAAAAAACCAGGAAGTTCAACAAAAAAAGTTTACATATACTGACAGCAAATGTCACCTAAGCTCCCTTAACAATTCTGAGATCACCTTGCATTTATTAGATTTTTAGATAGTACTGCCACCCTACCCTTGAAGGACCTGGGTTTAAATCCCACCTCCTTATATAGTACCCTTGAGAAAGTTACTTACCCTAAATTGCTCTAGTAACAATTACGCAGCTGTATTAATATGTAAATCAGCACTTTGATGAACAGTGTCAGTTAAATGCTAATTAATTAAGTGATTAATTTAAACAGAACTTAACACTAAACTGATTGAATATATGCATCCTGGAAGTAAAAGATAATGTGGTTTAAACCTAGGAAATATCCAGCATTTTAGGAATTGTTTGAAGTTTCATTAAACTGTCATTTGTACCTTGACTAGCTTAATGTGAAACAAGGAGATGCAGGGAGCTTGATTAGAGCTGGTGCCTTTGGACTTGGAGGTTACATGTTCAAATCCCACCTCCTACTGAGGTACCCTTGAGAGAAGTCCTCTAAATTGCTCCAGCATAAAAGCTGGTCTGCTGTGTAAATGAGTAAATAATTGTAAGTAGTTTACCATCATAAGCTGCTTTGGACAAGAGCATCAGCTAAATGAATAAATGTAAGTACTGAATAACTATTAAGTAATATGTACCTAAACACCACTCTTGGATCATATTGTGTATCCAAGTTGTAAGCCTCAGCTTTCATTGCACAACTCAAAGCAAAAGATACTCTGCTGCAGAACATGAAAAATATGTATTCCCTCATTGATGACTAACAATAGCACAGCCTTCATCTGCATTGGTACTTAACTAAGGTGGTTGTGAATTAAACCGGCAAGCATTCTTCAGGTAATTATTCATGCGCTAAGCCAATTCTGTGATCTTCTTGTGTGTTCCTAAGATGGTCTCAGAGCAGAAACCTCATGAGGTGATATCTTACTAAAGGATAAGTCCACGTAGTGGGCATGCATTGAGAAGGTTTGGGGGGTGAGGGGCTGTTGGGATAAGAAGCTGCTAACTTTGCTTTTTTTCCACAGATGAGATGGAACATGATGGAGGTCACCTCAATAGAGAATTAAATGGGTTTCCTTGTGCCAGTGTAATTCTCCAGGAGGTTTGCAGTGACAGAGCGGTAAATCAAGTACATATCCACACGATCCCCCTCCCAACCCAAGATCTCAACGTCTGCATTTACTGCAGAAATTGTGCCCCTTTGACACCCCTCCCACAATCTGTTCTGAGAAAAGAATGGAGAAGTAGGTACTTAAATTAGAAGGTATAGTTAATAATGGCACCGTTGCCACTTAGAATCTCATAAATCAAAAAACTCAGCAGACACACATCACACATGCAACATCAAGAGTGTAACCAGGAACCTGGTTTCAGCCACCAATACTCTCTCGCACACAAACACACAGAGTGAGAGTGAGGACAGGCAGCTGGTGAAGTCTGTGTCCACACTACACATGCACATTGGTCTAGAGACCAGGACGACCAGAGTACCAAGAACCCTTATGCTCACCTCTGCCTTCAGCACCTTTTGAGCTACCCAAAATGCACATATGAAGCTTAATGCCACAACAGGCACTCGCACCATATGTGATACACACTTTGGATGTGTAAATGTTTGTCAGCTCTTCTGGCCCACATTAGTTGTCAGTCGTGTTTACAAAGAGTAGGGTGTGACACAAATGTCAGGAAGGTTCTGTAACAAAACTGACTCAAATAATAAAGATACTGCTAGAATATTCTAAAGTGGGAAGAAGCTGGTGAGAGGAAAGGGGAAAGGCATGGTCATCCAAGACTTCTCCCCTGGTGTCTGCATAGAGCATTGAAATGCTTCACAACCGCCTCCTGCTGTCTGCTGTGGCACATTAAATTGAGGCTTGGAGATGCAAGCTAAGCAGAAAGCACTGATCCCAGAAGCAATTTTTGTTCTTTCTCAGTGTTATATCTGAGAAGGGGGGAAAAGAAGTGATTTTCTGAAACAAATCAAATGGTTCAGCAAGATAAATCCACTGTTAACGCCAGAGCTTTGTGGGTGTGGAGGGAAGTTATACAATTTCTTGCAGAGAAAACTACCAATTTTTCAGTGTATTGTAAAGCAGCGTTTTGTTTGAATGTGCAGTGTGACACACACGCACACACTCACTGTGGAGCACCTTAGTTCTGTGTCTAATGCAAGGGCTAATAATTAAATCTATGTTTTATACCAGGAGAAACAATACTGAACCAGTGCAGTCATACTAAGAAACAAATAAATTTAATCTCTCTTAAGTAACCCACTGCAGGTTGTGATGGCAAAGGGACCTTTGGCTGCCATTGACATAAATTAAGGTTGTAGGGAAAGGAAAGTGTTTCTTCCTGGTCCCGTGGGATACGTTGTCACTAATCAAAAAATTCTTCTTTTGAACCGTAGCAATTTTACTCCAGTGTGTCCTATGACTGTGACATCTATTACCATCAGTCTGAGATACGGTCATTGCATTATTAAAAGTCCATTCAACAGAACCATGTCAGCAAAGGAGCTCTGCGTCTTTCTTGTTTTACGGCTCCATTCCAGCGTACTCTACTACAACGGCTAAGAACGACTAATACGTGACACCAAGGTGACCCAAAGGGCGTCTGATTAAATGATGGGAGAAGTGTGAGACAGACTAGGAAATGGAATAAAGGTTGAGAGATGTAGGGCAGCTACCGTGATTTGTGTAATTTATAATTGTAGTGCCTTGTGATGACTTTGCTTTAATGACACATCTTGATGTGCTAGACTGGCTAGACTGTCAGGTGCCATAAAGGTATGAAACATCCCCATAGTATTCTCAAGGTGTAATGAGGTTCCTTCTAAGCTGCGAATGAGCTACACAGCTGCGAATGGCATCTGAATGAATTTAACAAAAAAAAAAATACAAATCAATTGATTTTTTTTTTTTTTTTTTTTTGCCTGCGAAACACAAACAGTCAGGAAGTGAGTAACTGTTGCCTGAGGATGGCTCAACATTTTCCAGGTCTGCTTGTGAACAAATCTGTCCAAGTAGCCCAAGGCATGGAGAACGGGACTGAGATCCTTGGCTCTACAAAGTTTCTGTGCCGAAGCTATGCGTCTTAGCACCCTTTTTGTTTTTCGGCAGGCCGGACACACCCTGATAGTTTCTAGCTTAAGGGCTGGAAGCTCCAAACAGAGTCTGGCAGATTTAAATGTACATCGTCTGACGGCAAGCCAGTAGGTGCACAGCTCTGGGACTGATGAACATCGACATGGCTGCAGATGTCTCAGTCTTAATGCTGCAAACTCAGACACGCTTGTCCACAAAATCGAGGCCAGGGTGATTAAAACAGCACTTCTTGCAGCCCACAGAGTCATTATGAAAAAAAAACTTAACTGCTGGTAATTAATCAGATGGGCTCGCAAATGGATAATTGATTTGCCATTAAGAAAAAAAGAAATGTATTTCTTTATTGGTTTGCATGAGCTGTTATCATTTATTGGGAGCTGAGCAGTGAGTTTCCTCTTACTGCTGCATACTAATTTCACAGCTACTAAAACCCACCCCTGTCTAAACAAATATTAACTCATTATCTTACCATACAAAACCCAGGGGAGATGGTCATTTCTATCAGCAAGGCACTGACTGAATTACAAAGGATTTGAAAGAGGCAACTTTTAAATTACAATAAGGTAGTTTAGAGTTCAAAGCATTATGTCATATTTATACAACATGTATGCTGTATTCTAACACTAATTAAAAACAACTTACCAGCCAGTGACTTGACTATGGGTAACATTCATTCATTCATTCCTTCAATGACTAGTAACTGTCTGTCGAGTGTAGGTTTGCAGTAGTAAGGAATCCATCCCAAAAGCATAGGATGTAAGGCAGGGTCCAGCCCGGATGTGACGCCAGTAACACACAGTATGGGCAATTCAGAGTCACCACCACACCTGAAACTCATGTCTACAAGGAAACCAGAGTACCAGGAGGAAAGCCAGGTGAACACGGAGAGAACATGCAAACCAAACCAGTGCAGGAATCAAACCTACATCCACACCCAAAGACCAGGAGCTGTGAGCCACCAGCACTACCTACTGTGCCATATGAATAATATCATCACTATATTACAGTGATTATGATCACCCACTTATCATTTGGAATTCCATAGTACCAAATACCTACAGGAAGCATAAAAGACCTTTTTGACACCGGTGCTGTTCTATAACAATATGCTACCTGCTTGCCAACCTAGTTACTGTGATTTTCCACTAGGACAACATCTTTCCACAGAATTCCACTCTTGTGCAGTGCTGCTTATGTACTATCCATCAAGGTGTCTTTTCCCTCAGCATCAGCTTAGGTGACTGTGAAGTGTTTATGATTTCAAAGAGCATTTGGCACTTTGTTTTGTGTCTGGAATTCCAAGACATCAGCCTCTCAGTCCCTGGGGGGGAACAGTGTAAATCTGCTGTGTAGACTTAATTTGCAGTTTTCATATGGAACGCCTCAGGAAAGGAATTTTTTTCCCCCTTATTTCCTTGCAGTACCACAGTTCATCAGTAACACTGTCAGATGAGGTTTTATAATAAACATTCACAGCCAAAAATACATGCACACAATGCAATGCAATGCAACCTCAGATAGCTTTGCCCTCAATAATGGCTCTTCCTTTCCTGGTCTTAGCCTGCTTTTATACACAGAATTAGACTTTCCCAGCACACACCAGGCATGTGTGCAAGACACAGAAGTGCACAGCAAGTGAAATATGCAAATTATGTACACATATACAGCAGGTACGACAAGAATAGATGAGGAAAACTCAAAATGTTTCCATCAGCTCCTTAAAGAGAGCCTACAGTTGTACTGTAGCTGATCTTGACTGGAGATGGACCCACTGAATACTGTAAATAGTCCCATGATGGGAGAGAAACTCATCCCAGTCAATACCTCCCCATTGAGTCACCAAGAGTCTGGAGAAGCACTTATGATCTGCGGGAGGGTAGTTCTTTTCTTACAGCTCAAGAAAAAAAAATCCAACAAAAACAGCTGCCATCTTCTTGAGGAGGATAGACCTGGCTGGAAGGTGCAGAGAAGTCACCCGACTGTGTCTTTTGATGCATTCTTTTGTAATTTACTTTGTGTGCATACGAGAAAGCAGGACAGGACAGAAAGAAAGGTGTGTTGAATCCCTTGGCTGATTCCACAGATAACCACATGGTCACCAGCAGTGCTGGTATCAGATGAAGAGATGCAGCTGCAGGACAGGCATGATGGATACCTGGTATCCCTGACAGACATGCTGGATAGCCCCCTGATCTTCACCTGTCACCATGCACCTTGTTTCTCAGTCTCTGTGTCTGTGCAATCATAATCCTCTTCTGAAGGCTGGAAACAGAGAAAGTACATGAAGGTTGTTCTCCAAAGAGCCCTTTGATATATGAGTTGGGTTCAGTTAGAATAAATCCCGTGTCAATCACATTTAAGCACAGAGACACTTTCCGTTATCTGCAGTTATGGTTCTCACCCAGTCTCTGCAAAAAGAGATACGTCAAATTTAAATGAGACACCGCGCAAAATCCTCCAGAGAAAAGGAGGTGAGGAGAAAGTGTATGGGAGAAGGGAAAGACAGGACGAAAGCACCATGTGATAGTGCTTTCTTTGTGTCCCGCTGACCTATAGAACCCTCAGCCTTTTTGGACATTTTGTCTAGCTACAATTGAAGATTTATGCTGACCTTTCTCACATTATCATAGTCTTTTTTAATAATGGCAAAATTACTGTAGTTAAAGACTACATTACAAAAACCATCAATAAAAACTTTTTAGAGGTGACAAAAAATAGACATGAATTTGACACAACATGGTTGTGGTACATAAAGTTGTGGTACAGAAATTATTGGTACCTTGCATTTTATTCAAACTCCAACAGAGATGGAGGCACAGACTTGCTTGTCTGTCCCCTGTGAGAATATTCAGTTCTCTCCACACCATCTTGGGCTGTTCTTGTTTCAATTCCATATTCAATCTCTATTTTTGCCACAGCCTTAGTGGCTGTTCTCCATCACCCTCCTGGCCCACCTAGGATAACCTTGATATTATGGTGATTCCCTCCCAGTAGAGAATACACTGATCCTCCTGGGTGACTTCAACTTGCAAGCTAAAGTTGTTCATGTGACCAACATTTTGCCAGTCTTACAATTCTTTGACCTCTCAATGTCCCCAACCTGCAGATGCAGACATGACTGAAATTATTGGCACCCTTACATTTTATTCAAATAATGCACCATTCCTTCTGATGTGTTGAAATTAAGAGATATTTTGTCATCCAAACATGCATTTCTTTGGTTTTCAGTGGAACAAAACAAAAAAGCTGTGAAAAGAACTGAATTTAGGAGTGATAAGAAATAACTGTATATGTTGACACTTTAAGCAGACTGTTCTCAAACTAGTACCACAAGTGTGTCGAATCTTATAGTCACTTATTCAGCCAGTTCACATGTTGAAAAGTCTGCACTCTGCTATTTTGTGTTACTCTGTATCAAACTAAACATTGAAAAGAGAAGGAAAAGCAGTGAGATGACTGAGGAGGTTAGAAACAAGGTAATAGGCAAGCACGGTCATAAAGGCTGCAAGACCATTTTCAAAGAGGCTGATGTTCCTGTGACCACTGCTGCCAATATTATCAAGAAGCTTAAGGCCTGTGGAACTGTAGCTATCATCCCTGGACCTGTCTGCAAAAAAATTGACCCAAGATTGAACAGAAAGAATCAAAGAAAATATCAGAACAAATCCAAGCTGATCTTCAAGCTCAAGGTGCAATGGTTTCAAGTCACATCATCCGTTGCTGTCTGAATGAAAATGGGCTCCATGATAGAAAACCCAGAAACACAAAAAACCCAAACTGGAAACGTACAGCTCAGGATCCGAAAGTTGTGCCTCAGTTGCAGGTCATGGGTCCACCAGCAGGATTATGATCTGAAAATACTTCAGAAAGACCCCAGAATGGATGGGAAGAAAATACTGGACAGTTCTGAAGTGGCCAGCTATGAGTCCTGATCTGAATGCTATAGAACATCTGTGGAAACAGCTGAAACTTGCAGTTGGGAGAAGCACCCATCAAACTTGAGAAAACTGGAGAAGTTTGTTTAAGAAGAGTGGGCCAAGTACCAATGGAAACATATAGAAATCTCATTCAAACCTACAGAAAGCACTTGGCTGCAGTTATTGTCTCCAAAGGCTGTGGTGCAAAGTATTAGGTTAAGGGTCCCAATATTTTTGTCCTTGCTGTTTTCATTTTTTTAAAAATACGTTGCCATAAATCAGAAGCAAAGTTTCTGCTCTATTTAATGTGAAAAAAAAAGAATGGTGGATACTAAACACTTGTGTCAGTTTCAACTTATTTCATAGAAAATTGAGTTTTTTGGAAAAAAGTTAGGAAGTACCAATAACTTCATGTCTGCACGTCTGTATGCGGGAGACTTTCGGAGATGTAAAATTACAAAAAAAGTAGATGATACATGAGGTGAACAAAGTAAACTAATGTAAAATCAGTATTTTCTTTTAGCTTTCAACATATGCAAACCTTGCAAACTTCCAAGTATTTTCATGTTTTAAACTAAGAATTGGTACAAGTTGTGTAGAGAGTTATCTTACGGGAAAGCCTACATTATAATCTGTTTTTAAATGACAGGTTCAATAGCACAAATCTGCTCTTTTTTCTTATCCATGGTTTAAGTGTACTTCAGGACCAAAAATCTCTCTTATGTGTAATGTTCCATAGCAAAAATCTCAACTGACACATACACAATTTCTCCTGCAAGTAAGGCAATCGACCTTTAAAAGTTAATTAAGAATGGAAATCTTAATTTTTCAATTTTACTGGAAATATATTGAAGCAGACCCTCTGGGTTATAGACTTACAATACATTATTAATCACACAAATATTAATGCATTGAAAACACACAAACAATTGATGAATGACCCAAGTTTTGTTGCAGAGTGGTAACATCCTGGTTGCATTGGAATAAATGAGACTTCTTTTTGACCTTTGAAGTAACCCTCATTAATTCAGGCCAAAAGAGTGAGAGAATGGCTGCCTTTCCAGCGGAAGAGCAGGCCTTTTATTCGCACCACCTTTATACACCTGAACTACACACAGACACGAATTCATCATATCATAACGAATGAAACGGAACCAAATTGTTATTGTCTGAAACTAAACTGTCACGTACTCAAGACTTCCAATTTAGATTTTGGGTTCTAGGGCAGCAACGGCTAAGGACTGCCCCCTTGTGTCCCAGTAATGTAATGCAATGCGCTGCTTCTATCACCAACATTTGGGCTTTTTAAGTCCATTACAAGCTTTTCAGTGAAACTCATGCCACCCCATTTACTTAAGAATAAATTTGACACTGTGTTATCACATTTATTTATTTAACAGGTGCCTTCTGCAAAAGCAACACATAACTTGAACATCCTGCTTGAATGAATGTCAATATCCTTACTAATACTTATAGGTAAACAAAATAATGTGACACATTTAAATATTTGAAGTGCATTCATGTACAGCATCTTTGAGTAAGACTGAAAATAAACAAGCCACATAAATGATTTATATTTTACGATGACAATTATGCAGAAATTACCTGTGCAAAAAAACACCCTTTAAACAAAACCTTGACTTTCAATCAACACTGAATGAAAATATAAATGCAACACTACCATTTCAAAAATGTTATTGAAAATTGAATAAATAGAAATTCAACAACTGACACTGATTATTATATGCTTTGGTCACAGAAAAAGCAGAAAACAAGGTGGGTTTTTCATTAATGAAATGCATTTGAGTTTGTTGTCCATTGGATATGCCTGCCCATAAAAACCCCACCACCGCAATTGTCCACTCTGTTCACAACACTGAAAAGGTGTTAGGCAACTTATGGCAGAAAAACTGACTTTTGTAACTCTGGCAACAGCTCTAGTAGAAATCCTTGCAGCAAGCAGGTCAATGGCACAGTCCCGCAAAACACGAGGCATGTGGCATTATGCGACTCAAAAAAAAACTGCATTTTAGGGAGCCCTTTTTTGGTCCCCTTAAAAAATATAACACCTGTGTAGTGATCATGCTGCTCAGTCAACATGTTGATATGCCACACCTGTGCAGTAGATAGTAAATAGTTTTTAATTAATAATCTAACAAAAAAATAACTTCTTTGCCTGGCAAGATTTAAAAGTAATAGATTTTTTAGCACCTAGAAAAATCCTGAATGTTTTTTTTAAATCAAATTGCTGCAAAATGAGAGCAAATCCAAAACTGTTGCATTTATATTTTTGTTCAGTATATTTTTTTAACCTCTAGTCATCTCATCATTTATTTGGTCATTCACAACTCAAGCCTGCTAGTTAACATGATTATTCTGACAAAGTACTTTCTCCTCTGGCCTAACAACATGGTTTCCACTGGAAAATTCATCTGATGCATATATGCAAGACTTGTAGTTCAGTTCTTCCCTCTCTTTTGCTCACAGTATTACTGTTTGAAGTGAAAAATGTTCCCCCCCAGACTGGTACCCAACACACAGAACCACACAGGGGAGAAGAAAGGGGACCCCAAGAAAGACTTCTAAACTTCATTTCATATCAGCCAAGAATAATAATTTTCTTAAATAACTTTTTAATGAAATGCCTTTAATACAACAATACAATATACTTTAATTTTGCACTGGGTTGTATGCTAAGTCATGTTTTATTACCAGTTGTAATTTTGAGTACATAACAAACAAGGAAACTGTATGTATGGTTTATACATGATTTTCTACTGTTAGGGCACTATCTGGATTACAACCTGAATCCTATTAGCATTTAATTGCAACTATTTAGTCAGCTTGTTGGTTTTGTTTTTTCAGGAGTGTAGTATTGAGGTTAGGCTCAAAATACACATCTATTCTGGTTTTAAAAATGTCTCCTATATACACCACTCCTCTACATCTGTAAGTATAAACAAATAAATGAGACCTAATATGTGAAACTTCTCCAACATAGAAAGTGCTGAAAAACAACTCTTAGGGAACAAAGAACAATACTATCTGACATTGCTGAAATCAAACAGTAAACACTGTAATATGCCTAACCCACTAAATACAAGGCTGAGAACACCTGTGCATTTGGTCATTTCCACTATTACGCTGAACCTGGCTACAAAACATTGAGCAAAGCTGCAATTTGTTACTTTCATGTGACTGGAGTTAATAGTTGGGTAAATGGTTTCGGTGTAAGTACATTCATCAATAACCTAGCAGAAGGAAGAGTCACATAGGACACACTTAAGGCTTTGGTAGCAGACAAAGGAAGAGGTTGCTAACACATTCTGGACACACCCCTCCACAACAGCACAGCAGGCAAAGGGGGTGACTAGAAAAATGCATCACAGCCACATCCTGCTACTCTATGTTGCAGTGACAGAATAATGGTGCCAAAATATTCCAAGGATGTGTGGGTATATTCT
The DNA here is from genome assembly GCA_900497675.1 of Arapaima gigas. Lineage (NCBI taxonomy): Eukaryota > Metazoa > Chordata > Actinopteri > Osteoglossiformes > Osteoglossidae > Arapaima > Arapaima gigas. The sequence goes on along the minus strand of UFQX01000161.1, from coordinate 313,246 downwards.
GCAAGGAAGAGGGGTGGAGACTGTGTACTGTTGCAGGAGATAAGCATCCTTGGAATTTGCCACAGAGGGAGGGCACTAGAAGACGAAAAGAGAGCCCAGAGCCATTCCCGTAGCAGCACCAGCAAGGATTCCGAGGGCCATGTCACCCGCATTCTCACGGCGCTCCTCCTGTTCCATCATGTTCATGTGCCGGGGTGGGTAGGTGCCTGGGAACAAGTCCCACATTTGTATTAAGCTCCAATTAGAATGTCATACTTCCACCAGTAAAATTTTTCAAAACAAAATTACTACACAGTAATTTGCTGAAACTTTTACTGATTTGGACTAGGTACATTACACTGAAGGCTCCAGTTATTTATCCATCTATAACCAGAACACACACTGGTTAAATGGGCAATTTAGTCACCAATTAGCCAGAAACATGCATCTTTGGACTCTGGGCAGAAATTCACACAAATAGAGGGAATATACAAATTCCACATAGAATGAGTGGGGACTGAACCCACATCCATTTGCACCATCCAGGCAATGTGACACAGCATGCTACCCAGTGTGCATGTAACACCACTGCACTTATTGGTGCAATGGAACAAAGTCTCGTTCTTCAAAAAAAAATATAAGTTGCAAAACAGTGATCTCACTCCTTACCTTGGTACTGATAGGGGTGAGCAACTGCATATGGCTGTCCATCAGCAGTGTATACTATCTGTGGACTTGGAGGTGGAGGGGCTGGGCCATAGAACTGGTACACAGGTGGAAACTGAATGATAAAATACATTTTTTAACAATTATACAGGCACAATAACTTAATCCCCTGTAGCAGGGGTTTACAACAAAGAGAATTCTCAGATGCTACCTGTGGGGGCAGGGGATACTCTGAGTATGGGGGAGGTGCAGAAGCTACAGCCTCCTTTGAAAAACCTGCTTCAGGAGTAGGGGTTACCTAGAGAGGAGATAGAAAACACCACAAGTGGGGAAGTTTTGGTCACTGTTCCATAAAGCACAGTTGCTGAGAAATAACCTGAAACTGGCCCAAATGTGACTAGCTTCATGGGAGCCATTCTGCTTCAAAATCACCTCCAGAGGTGGCCCTAATCAATAGGAAGTAGAACTTGATGGTAACCTAGGTACTTCTCAGCAGCAAACGAGGCTTTTACTCACCATGTTCACTCTGGCATCCTGGAGGACCATTAACCATGCCCTGAAAAACAGGGATTAAGTGCGCCATATGTCCCCCTGAAGCCACACATCGTCGTTCACTTTCATCACCACCTCTAAATTCATTAACATCTAAAAAGCACATTGTCATAAAAACTGCAGCTAAATTTCCTTTGAGCCATCATTCCAGATAATTGACATAAAGTTCAGTACAGGTTCCTTCAATGGGATTATTAATGTAGGTCTGCTCCTACAACAGTTACTTACAGGGCATCGTCTGCCCCATCTGCACAGATGCTGATGGTCCTGCCATCCCTACAAACGACTTGCAGAAGGGCATCTTGAGCCTTCCCCTCAGGGGGGCTGAGGTCTGCAACCACAAGTACAAAAGCATAGCAAACAGAGTTAATAACTCCTTGCACAGCTTTTATTCACTTAACAACTGCACTGTTCACTGGAACACTTAAAATAGTAACTATATTAGGCTGACTTTGATGGCACCAAAAGGTGTAAACAAATAAGCTTTTACAGTAAGTCAGAAGTTAGAATGCACTTCCTGGACACTATTCCCTCCAAAAGACATTTGGGTAATTCTCAGTCTACATGCCCCCCCCCCTTGTGTCTTATGCAGTAGTTCCCATAGATGTACTTGATGCTTTGATTCCTAAGAGGTTCATGTGCAGATGCTTCAGCAACAACAGAAGTGTGGTGAAAGTGGGAAGGGGGCTGGTAAACTATGTTTACACCAGCAGATGAAGCTTATAGGTGGGCAGTCATAGTTGGCCAATTTGCTTGCTATCAACCTTGACCCTTTTGGGTTCCTGGATGATTTGATCTCATCACCCACATAGACAATTCCTTTAACTCCTCCATTGGTCCTGTTCAATTACAACGTGGTGGCACAGCAAGGTGCCTCACAGTACTTGGGCTGACTGGACAAGGGTTTGATTCTTGCTTATAATGTGGGGAGTTTGTATCTTCTTCTCATGTTCAGATAGATTTCTCCTAGGAGCCAGTCTCTTCTCACAGTTCAAATGCGTTTCAGGTGAACTGGTAATTCTAAAATTGCCCATTATGTGTGTGTTTACAGTACTTCAGTCCACATATACATGAATCAATGTAAGGAATTCAGTGCATCCAGCACTGGGTCACCTTGGATAAAGATGTCAACTAAATACTAGTTAATCACTGTACACCTATCCCCCAGTTCCAAATCTGCTCCTGAAAACTGGAGTTAAACCATGAAAACATAGTGTGCCCATTTCCCTTTACTTTAAATAGGAAAAAAGTAACTTTTTTTTTTTTTTTTTTTTTTTTTTTTTTTTTTATTTTT